>JAXQQM020066321.1:0-68217 GCA_034641835.2 Pinus albicaulis
ATCGGATTGAATCCATTGATATGTTGGAAATATTGTCATTGATGGCAAAGGAGTAGCACCTAAACTAGCAATAAGGCAAAGTAGAAGACAAGAAGCAGAGGCAGCAAAGAAGCAGAGAGGTAGCAGAGGCAGCAAAGAGAGAAGCAAAGTAGCAGAGAGGCAGCAGTAAGAAAGCATAAAAGGAGCACAAAGGAGACAAACATGAAGCAGAGGCAGCTGTAGAAGGGCCACTTGGCTAGAGAGTTGAAAAGTCAGAGTTGGAGTTGGTACAGAAACCAAAGGTTCTATAAAAGGCCATGTGATTTGAAGATCTGGCCGAGAACCAAGAAAGAATTTTGTATTTGGTTCCACACACATATATACATGAAGGATTAATTTCTGAATTCTGTGAGATTTGCACTGCTTGATTTATTCTGTGTGAAGAATGTTTTAATCTCTATGACTAATTGTGTGAATAAAACTCTGCAGTAGGTGCTTGAATGGTGACTCCACATATCATTGGAGGGTTAATGTAATTAACGAGCCAGAGTTCAGGACTGTTTAGAGACAGGGGAGTGGGAGTAGAAGGCCATTGAAAATGAAAATCTGGCCTGAAAGGAAATCTTTCCATGTAATTACTATTTTGGTACCAAGGTTTAATTTCTGGGTTTATACCCCATTCCTGAGTTATGGTGTACTGGTGTGAATTGTATGCATTGAAGCAGAAATTGGTTGGAGGCATTCAAAATGAATTGATTCCTCCTTCGTGATTTGGTTGGTTCGCATATGATGTTGAGAAATTGATTTATGTATTGAAAATTCAAGGGAGGTTGAAGAGTTATTCTGTAATTTGATGCATAATTTATGTTTGTTTAAAATACTTTAAACCCTGCTTGCAAGTCTATAAGAATTTAACTGGTTCCCCTGTGGGGATCGATAGAATCGATCCACCTTTTATTGTTTTATATATAGCATAGAAGCATTTGACTTGCTCCCTAGTGAAAATTGTCTGCGTATTATGTGTGAAGGACTCCATAGGACCAATGCATTTTATTCTTGTGAATGAGAAATTACAGTGATGTATGCATTAGACGATTGGAATGTTTTGTATTGAACCACTGTCAATTGAATTGAATCGAGAATCGATACCAACCCTAGAATTAGGACATCACACAGTAACTCAATGGAGTTTTGACTCTGTTATGATGGGCGCAACCATTATCAGGAATTGATCATAGAATGTATTCAGTCTGACATTGAAATTCAGGTGTTTGAATCAATTGCAGTGAAAGCGATTCACAGTATTGAACAGGAGTAGAGGAATCTTGAGTAAATATAGTCAGACACAATTTTTGGAAGAGAGCAGAACCATGAGTAGAATGGAACCATGCAGTAACATTGAAAGCGGATTTCAGAAAACAGCTTGTTGTTTTCGCGCGATTCAAAAGTGGTAAGCATATTTTGTCAAAAAAATGCGATTAGGGTCCTTGCCTGACACGTGGCCTCAGGCAGTATTGGAAAACCATTTACATCGCGCTATTTTTGAGTGTTAACCCACGGAGGATGAAAAAACGCGATATCTGCATTATCCGTTCGATCTTCCATTGTCAAGATCTAACGGTGTTCGTTGCACGCGATGGATGAAGGTTAATGAGGTAGGTACTGTGGGCCCAAGAATTTTTATATGAAGTTCGGAGTTGATTTACCATGTTAATGTTTGGGTGTTAACCATTGTTCAATCAATTTTGAATGGCCGATATATGTATTCATGAATTGTAGTTTAATTCATTTGATTGTTGATAACCATCGGGGCCTTTGGTAATTGTTAAGAGGGGTCGACTTTACTAAGAATTTGAGTTAGAATATGTGGGACCCAAGACCTTAATGTAGGATTCTTGGGGTTGACAAAGATTGGGTTTGATTTATGTCGAGATTGTTGTGGGACCAGAATAAATATGCATAATGTTGTGGACCATATAGGGAGGCGAGTTTGGAATAATACATATGGGTTATGTATTTGTTGGTGGAAGGAAGAATTAACGTTAACTGACCAATTATATAAGAAGGGAGCGCAATGCCTTGATTTTTTTTCTAAATTGAGCTAATTCTATTTATGTAAATATTATAGTACAAAATTTCCGCAGTTCAGCTTTGATAGCCTGAAACTGGGCTTGAAAACCAGGCTTAATCCCAAAAATAAGCTGCCCATATAGGGAAACCAGCTCTGTAATGTCATTCGCACCGCCCTTGTATAGGGAAACCGGTGGAATAGTTATAATAATTGTTATGAGACAACAAAAAGCTAACACTATCGAAGGAAAAAACTAGTAAGCTGTTGTGTATTGTAAAAGACCAGCAACTCTATGAAAATAAACAAGTTCAGAGACCATACTGCGCCATGTCATAGTTGTGTCAATTAGAGTTGACGGGAGAGGGTTGTTCCTCCTCAATTGGACATCTGAAGTCATCCTCAGGGTCTTCCGCATCAACATCCACATGATGATCCCCTGTGCTCTAAACAACGTCCGCGTTCACCTGCATGGAGAAGAGGCCCGGGGAGGGAGTTGGATGGATAGAAGGCTCGCTCATGTCAGCTTGAGGCGTAGCAGCAGAAGGGGACCGAGGCTCGACGGAGGTGGGATGAGGGTCAAGGGGAGCAGGAGTGGAGTCAGGCCAGGGAGGAGAACGAAGAGAGGCATCCTCGCGCAAAGTAATTGTGATATAGGAAGTTATGGAGGGGCGGTTGAAGGCACTATCGAAACGCACCTCCACCCTCTGCATGGTTTGGCGAATGAAGTGACTGCCAAAGGGCTGAGGGGAGGAAGTGGGAAAGTGATGAGGAGTGTCAAGCGGATGGGAGGCGGGCGGTCGACCAGGAGCAAGACCAGAAGGATAATCCGAGAATTGCCTACTGGAGGAAGGGCGGTCTGCAGCAGAACTACCGTGGGTGCCTCCACGACGGCAAGTCATGCGCTGTCGGAGTCGAGGCATGACGAGTTCAGCTTTGTGAATTTCTTGAACTGGAAGAAGAGCCAAAGCAGCAATCGAACCAGGAGGAAGCTGAACAATGTGTGCCCCATGAAGAGCCGGAGCAACAAACCGGCCAGGAGAATGCTGTGGAACGATGAACGCACCAGGGCAGAAGGCACTGTTTGAGAAATGCGCGCCCAGAAGTGTCTCTATGCAGCTGTAGAGTGAGCAGAATTGGCCTGTATTTGTGCGAGCGCTTGGCTCAGCACAATGTACAGGGCACGCATCGCCCAGAGGATCCAAACAACCACGCGGAGAGTCTGAGAGCTCAGTGAAAAATGAATTGGCGTCCATAGTGTAGAAGCCAAGCAGAACAGAGCTGTTGTAACGTCGTCGTGGGGGAGAGTAAGTATGGAGTTCAGTCGAAATGAATGCGGGCTTAATGGCACCATGGAGGGCCATGTGGCCTCCACATGCCTCGCGCCTTGGAAAGAGGTCGAGGTGCAAGTGGCCCTAATCGAAGTCGGCTCAAACCATCCGCGCTCAGGAACAATGCCTTGATATTTAATTGACCAAGGTCTAAAGTATTTTATGATAAGACTATTAAAATGTGCTTTCATGAGAAATGAATTAAAGGTGGAGACTTTGGATTAAGCGGGGTTCAAATATCGTTTATTGACCATTGATTTTAAAATTATAAAACCTGAGTTATGGGCGAATATTCAAATATTAATTCGACACATTATAAGATGGGGTTGATTATGGTGTTAATCATAGGTTCTGGGCAAAAACTTCTGATATATGAAGATTGATTTTTTTATGAAGTTTTAAATCAGAGATTTAAAATATTGCGCATCCAAGTCAAAGGTATATGAAAGGGTTTGCAACCAAAGTTTGAAATATTAATTTCAAACTCATTAAGTGGATTTTTTACCAGAGCACATAAAATGAAGAGCTACTTCCGCATTAGAATTGCCGGGTTGAAATTGTGTTGATTAATTTTTCACAGTGCATTAAAGGTGGGCTTCAAAAACTGAGTGTGCCAATTTGAGCATTTCCAATTAAGTGAAATTGCATTCTTGAGCTATAACAGAGATTTTAATCTTTGATGGAAAAGCTTCAGCATTAATTTAAACTACCAGATTTGAAGAAAAAGCAGGGATACATGCTTGTAAAGCAGTTATGTTTGCAGTAGTTACACAATTGCAGTGAACAGCAGAGGTATGCAGAACTCTTACATGACTGCAACAGAAAAGACAAAACCAGAAAGCCAAGGGTCGGAAAAAGGGCTGAGTGAAATTGATGTATGTAACTGAAAATGTGAATTTAAATGTTTTAATTGATTTTATATTGTTTGTGATGCATTGGAAAGTCTCCGGTAGGCAAACAAAACTCCACTGTAAAACTAAAATTAGTACAAATTGTTATATTCCTCTGAATGATCTGGACAAAGAAATGAGAAGGCAGAAGTCAAAG
The DNA here is from genome assembly GCA_034641835.2 of Pinus albicaulis. Lineage (NCBI taxonomy): Eukaryota > Viridiplantae > Streptophyta > Pinopsida > Pinales > Pinaceae > Pinus > Pinus albicaulis. Next base: position 4,426 of record JAXQQM020066321.1, read on the forward strand.
AGTCATGACTGATCATTTCGAATTCCCTGTAGAATGAAAATAGCCATGAATTTATTTTGTATAAAATAGGTAATATCCATGGGTAGAAGGTTACGAAAATAGAGAGAGAGAAAAAGAGAGTGTGCAGCAGAATTGAAGAGAGTTGAAGATTGTGAGAAATCTGCAGAATGGAAGAGAGCAGAAGAATATAAGAAAGCTGCAAGAGGTTAGAGAATGAAAAAATGAAGCAGTGAGGCAGAGAAGAGGGAGGATCTTATAGAGAATCTGATAAAATGCAAAGATGACGCAGGGAAAATATGAAGGCTGATGCACAGCAGGGAAGATGGTACAGAACATAGATGATATCCAGGTAAATCAGCAAGTGTTTTTATGAAAGAGTGAGGAAGTTGGAGCTTCCCTATCAAGTTGTAGCTTGATAGATGTCAGTTGTAGCTAACTGAGGTAGGAGCCTCCTGTAGGTTGTAGCCTGCAGAAAATAGAGGAATTTGGTGCTTCCATATCAAGTTGTAGCTTGATAGAAGTCAGTTGTAGTTGGCTGAGGTAGGAGCCTCCTGTAGGTTGGAGCCTGCAGAAAATAGTTGGGAGTTGGAGCTTCCTTGCAAGTTGTAGCTTGCAGAATTGAGGTTGGAGCCTCCTGTAGGTTGGAGCCTACAGAAAATCAATGGTGAGAGGGAGTTGGAGCTTGCCTTTGCATCACAACAATAATAAGATGTGGTTTTCTCCCTTATGGGTTTCCACTTATATCTGTTGTCTATGTGCATGATGTTTATGTGTTGATATGGTGTATTTAATCTGCTTAATACTTGCTACTCACATATTTAGATTGTTGTTACATTATCTTAATACTTGCTGCTCACATATTAAGTTTTCTCTCATGTTAAGTTGTTCATGAAATGAAGTGCAATATAAGTTTTAGAAATTTTTAAAAGACCATGAATGTGTTAAATGATTCACCGCCCTCTCGGTTTAACTAAGGGTTCAACATGAATGATATACACATGTTTGTGTAATTTATACATATTATCATAGCACAGGATATCACTATAGTGGAGGGGAAGCTGAGTTTTTGACTGAATAGAATTCAAATTTTCAAAAGTGTTCTTGGTGCGACAGGTGAATCAGGATCGAAATGGATTTCAATGGCTTGAGACTGGAGTATTCACTCGAGGGAAAATCTAACTATATTACGTGTAAATATATAATTTAGGCATTACTGGAGGACAATGGGTTGAAAGAATTCATTGATAATGATGTTCCCAAACCCGCTATAGCAGATGCTAAAAATCTTGATGCTTGGCAAAACAAGGTTACAAGGGCGAGGAGGATCTTACTGGAGGGAGTACGAGACCACATTGTCTCAAGTCTCCATGGAAAAGCAACTCTATATGAAATGTGGAAGGATTTGACAGATCTATTTCAGAGCAGCAGTGATCATAGAAAATTGGCACTAAATGACAAGCATAGGAAAATCGAAATGGAGAAAGGTGACACTATTTGGATATATTTAACAAAGTTTTTCCAATGTTGGGATGAGCTTGGGAGTGTCAGAATTATTTTCACGGATGATGACTTGGTGAGCCTATCTCTTCTAGGACTTCCCAAGAGTTGGCATAGTTATCAGGACTTTGTCAATGGGAGGGTAAAGCTGCCAGATTGGGAATGACTTTGGTCGGATTTGGTGCAAGAAGAATTCAAGTGGAATGCCAGGGATGGATCTTCATCTAAGGAAGATGATGAAGAAAATTGTGCCTTGGCTAATAAGGCGAAGAAGGGGAAGGGAAAGAAATTATATTCCAAATCTGAGACCAGCGAAGAAGGCAAGGAGCATGACATGTCCAGAGTGAAGTGTTTTCACTGTCACGAGCATGGACATTATGCCACTAATTTTCCACAAAAGAAGAAGAACAAGAAGGATTTAGGATTTGCAGCTGGTGAGGCTTTGGCCTCACAATTTGAGTTGGAATTATTTCTCATTGCATGGATGGTGTCAAGTGCAATGGGATTAGGGTGGTCCTTGGATAGTGGTGCATCTTTCCGCATGACTGGAGACAAAGAATTTTTCAGTAGCTTGGAGGAGAAGGACCTCCAGCCAGATGCATATAGAAATGGATGAAAACGGAAGGTATAATGCTATCGGGATTGGTACAGTTACTTTCCATAGACAATCAGGTAGACCATTTTTATTTAAATATGTAATGAATGTACCAAGCTTGAAGAAAAAATTAGTTTCAATCACAATGTTGGAGGAAAGAGGCTATGATGTTGTTTTTAGTGAAGGAAAATATTTCCTTCGACCCAAAGAAATAGGACAAGACAAGAAGATTGGGATTCGTGTGAAGAATCTCTATAAACTTGATGTAGATGGATGCATAGCATTGATGGGTAAAGCAGAAAAAGTGGTGAGCCGACATGAGGGTGAGTTACACCATGGAGCTTTGAAGATCATGCAATAGATTTCTATTGAGCTTCCAAAGGGTACTCTTGCACAGATAGAAACATGCAAGGGATGTACCATATGGAAGTGTGAGAAATCCATGTGATTATCCGTTGAGAGAGAGCTTGAGTTGCATGCAGATGAGGAACTCTTGCTTCCAAATAATGAACCTCAAGATGTAGAGCAGCCACATGCGGAGGATCATGGAGTGGTAGAAACCACTCAAGCAGAGAAATTTTGGGCTAGATGGGCAGAGGGAATACATGCAGCTATACCTCCAAGTGTGAGGTGGGGTGATGTGCAAAATTAATCCCAAGAATAAATTGGGCATGGTTCATTGAGATGGTGTGTCTCATGGATCGAACCTGGCTACAAGGAGACTGCAGTACAACAGTATAAGGATTGGTTAGATTGATGCAATCAGATGTCAGGAGGACAAAAATCAGAGTGACAGGTGTCAAATATTGGAGCACAGATCAGAGTTGGAAGCAGTTCAGAGTGCATGGATGCAGATGCCATTAACGCAGAGAATCTAGTAGACATGTGTAGTAGGTACCATCAGTCAAAAGACTCTGATGACAGATGTATTATATTGATTCAGTTGTTTGGAGGCTATTCAATTTCAGAAGTGTTGCATGCAAAAGTTGCATGTGCGAGAATCACTAGAGAAGTGTTTCATGCAAGAGTTGCATGTGCGATAAACACTAGAGAAGTGTTGCATGCAAGAGTTACATGTCGCATGCAAGAGTTTCATGTCACATGCAAGGAAATCCGTTTCTTGTTGAGAGGGAGTGTTGAAGTTTGCAACATGAAACAGTGAAATTGGCATCTAGAAACAACATGACAGCACCTACACTAGTGTGGGACCAAAGGTCGTGTAGTGATGGGTCCTAGAGATACATTAGTGTGAAATTAAATTTATTTAATAAATTGGATATGTGTCAAATTTAATTATCAATTAATTAATTTGGAAAATAAAATGTAATCTTAACACATAATCACTTGTAATAGTTAACTGAGTGTGATAAATTCACTTAGCTCATGAATTTCTAGTTGAGGGTAGTTTGTGAGGCATGCATAGTGATTTTATGTGTTTTAAAGTTCAAGTTGCAGTTAAGTGCATGATTTTAATGCATGAGAAATCAATTAACTCAGTTAGGTGAATTAAAGTCAGTTGAAATAGTTGTAACTGTTTGTTGCACTAGTGAGAGATCAAGTGAATTAAATCTTATTTAATTCACAATCAGTGATATGCCATGCAACTGATGATTTACTATTAATAGTTGCATGCATGTCAGTTCCATTGGAGACAAAATTGAGACAAAGTTTAAAGGGAAGTTAACTATCAGTTGTGATATTAGCAGGCTGCCTAGATGCAGTTAAAACACCACGGGATGCCCATGATACTTAGCACAGTTGAGGAAGGACGAAATTCCTAAATAATAGGGATTGTATTCATTAGGAATTGTGTGAGAAAGGAAGGCTAAAGACAGGCTGAGAATTGGCTAAGTGTTGGCCCGATTTTGTTTGGATCGGTTTGAGATGATAGGCAAAGTGCACGAGACTCTTGTGAGAAGAGTGCATTGTAATTGTTTCATGATTCCATGTGGAATATATAATATATGATAGAGGGGTTTTGATCAGCAAGCTTTCCCTGGGAAAATATTTGTGTTGTGGCTTGATTTGATTCTTTCTTTGCTTCATGTGATTGGAGATTGTGTTTAAGTTCCACAATTTATTTGTAGAAGCATTCAATATCTAGCTTTATTACATTGTTAGATCGGATTGAATCCATTGATATACATATGTTTTTATAATTTCTACATGGTATCATAGCACAGGAAATCACTATAGTGGAGGAGAATTCGAGTTTGTGACCGAATAGAATTCGAATTTGCAAAAGTATTCTTGGTACCACAAGTGAATCAGGATCGAAATGGCTTTCAATGGCTTGAGATTGGAGTATGCACTCGAGGGTAGATCTAACTATATTGCATGGAAAGACAGAATAGAGGCAGTACTCTAGGACAATGGGTTGAAATAATTCATTGATAATGATGTTCCCAAACTCGTTGTAGCAGATGCTACAGATCTTGATGCTTGGCAAAAGAAGGTTGAAAGGGCGAGGAGGATCTTACTAGAGGGAGTACGAGACCACATTGTCTCAAGTATCCATGGAAAAGTGACTGCATATACAATGTGGAAGGCTTTGACAAATCTATTTCAGAGTATCAGTGATCATAGAAAATTGGCAATGAAGGACAAGCTCAGGAAAATCAAAATGAAGAAAGGCAACATTATTCTGATATATTTAAAAAAGTTTTTCCAATGTCGGGATGAACTTGGGAGCGTCAGAATTACTTTCGCGGATGATGACTTGGTGAGATAGCTCTTCTAGGACTTCTGAAGAGTTGGCATAGTTATCACGACTCTACCAATGGGAGGGAAAAGCTGCCAGATTGGGAACGACTTTGGTCGGATTTGGTGCAAGAAGAATTCAGGCAGAATACTAGGGATGGATCTTCATCTAAGGAAGATGATTAAGAAAATTGTGCCTTGGCAAGTAAGGTGAAGAAGGGGAAGGGAAATAAATCCTATTCCAAATCTAAGACTGGCATAGAAGGCAAGGAGAGTGACATATCTAGAGTGAAGTGTTTTCACTATCACGAGCATGGACATTATGCCACTAATTGTCCACAAAAGAAGAAGAACAAGAAGGATTTAGGATTTGCAGCTGGTGAGGCTTTGGCCTCACAATTTGAGTTGAAATTATTGCTCATTGCGTGCATGGTGTGAAGTGCAATGGGATCAAGGTGGTACTTGGATAGTGGTGCATCTTTCCACATGACGGGAGACAAAGAAATTTTTAGTATTTTGGAGGAGAAGGACTTCTAGCCAGATGCATATCGAAATGGGTGACGACAGAAGGTATAGCGCTACCGGGATTAGTACAGTTACTTTCCAGAGACAGTCAGGTAAACCATCTTTATTAAAAGATGTAATGCATGTACCAGGCTTGAAGAAAAATTTAGTTTAGTCACAATGTTGGAGGATAGAGGCTATGATGTTGTTTTCAGTGAAGGAAAAGCCTTCCTTCGACACAAAGCAACAAGACAAGCCAAGAAGATTGGGATTCGTGTGAAGGATCTCTATAAACTTGATGTATATGGCTATGCAGCATTGATGGGTAAAGCAGACAAAGTGGTGAGCCGACATGACTGTCAGTTACACCATGGAGCTTTGAAGATCATGCAGTAGATTTCTACTGAGCTTCCAAAGTGTACTCTTGCGCAGATAGACACATCCAAGGGATGTAGCATAGGGAAGTGTGATAAAGCCATGCGATTGTCCCTTGAGAGGGAGCTTGAGTTGCATGTAGATGAGTAACTCTTGGTTCCAAAGAATGAACCTCAAGATGTGGAGTAGACACATGCGGAGGATCATGGAGTGGTAGAAACCACTTAAGCAAATAAATTTCGAGCCAAATGGGCAGAGGGAGTACATGCAGCTATACCTCCAGGCGTGAGGTGGGGCGGTGTAAAAAATTAATCCCAAGAATAAATTGGGCAGGGTTCATTGAGATGGTGTGTCTCATTGATCGAACCTGGCTACGAGGAGACCGCAATACAATAGTAGAAGGATTGGTTAGATTGATGCAGTCAGATATCAGGAGGACATAAATCAGAGTGATAGGTGTCAGATATTAGAGTGCAGATTAGAGTGGGCAGTAGTTCAGAGTGCATGGATGCAGATGTCAACAATGCAGAGAATCCAATAGACATGTGCAGTAGGTACCAGCAGTCAGAAGACTCTAATGATAGATGCATTATATTGATTCAGTTGTTTGGAGGCTATTCAGTTTCAGAAGTGTTGCATGCAAAAGTTGCATGTGCGAGAAACACTAGAGAAGTGTTTCATGCAAGAGTTGCATGTGTGAAACACTAGAGAAGTGTTGCATGCAAGAGTTTCATGTCGCATGCAAGGGCATTCCTTTCTTGTTGAGAGGGAGTGTTGAAGTTTGCAATAAGAAACCGTGAAATTGGCATCCAGAAACAACATGACAGCACCTACACTAGTGTGGGACTATAGGTCGTGTAGTGATGGGTCCTAGTGATACATTAGTGTGAAATTCAATTTATTTAATAAATTGGATATGTGTCAAATTTAATTGTCCCTTAATTAAATTGGACAATAAAATGTAATCTTATCTCATAATCACTTGTAATAGTTAACTAAGTGTGGTAAACTCAGTTAGCTCATGAATTTCAAGTTGAGGGTAGTTGGTGAGGCATGCAGAGTTATTCTATGTGTTTTTAGAGTTCAAGTTGTATTTAAGTGCATGAGTAATCAGTTAACTCAGGTAGGTGAGTTAAAGTCATTTGAACTAGTTGTAATTGTTTAGTGCACTAGTGTTTTCAATTTTCTAGAAGTGATGAAGCGGAAGGGCTGGCTGAGAAACCCTAGGCACTTTGCGCCTCTGTTCTGCCAGCGTTGGCCTGTCCAACCCGGCCCGCGGCAGTAGCGGCTATGGCCTCAAGATCGGGGGGGAAGTCAACCCCCACCAACAATGATGGCACCCACGCTAGTTCTGTGCAAAGCAATGAAACAACCGACAAAGGCCAGGAAACGACGCCACCTAAAACGCCGACCACGCAGACCCAGCAGGAGGCAGCGGCTCCCACATCCTCCACCTGCAAACCCATCGCGACAGAAAGACCCAAAATTGAGTTGCCCAGCCATCGTATAAATGCTCGACCATGCCCTCATTGGAAAATTTATCGGCTTTTGGCCAACTGAAAAATCCCTACAAGGATGGGTTGCTTCCAAATGGAAGCCCAAAGGACATGTCACGTTGCAGCTTGGACCGAAGGGTTTCTTCACAGCGATTTTCATCTGCATTGAGGACCGAAACAGAGTAATGGATGAAGGGCCTTACTTTTTCAACTCAGCTAGGCTATATCTTCGGAACTGGGTGGAAAGATTCAACCCAGACAAAGAAAACTTCAACTGGGCACCTGTCTGGATACGCCTGTACTCGCTACCTCTAGAATATTGGGACGAAGAATCACTCTAAGAAATTGGAAAAAGGCTATGAGATTTCATTAAGATTGCAGAGGAGACAAAGCTTCACCGATACACTTCATATGCTCGCATCTACGTCTACATGCATTTAGACAAAGCCCTGCCTAATGCCATAAGTATATATCATGATGATTTTGAATGGATCCAACCATTGGATTATGAGCATGTTCCTTTCAGATGTCGCAGGTGTCATGCACATGGGCATCTGTTCAGAGATTTCCCCCTCACTGCACAAGCTCAGAATAAAGAGGCTGAAGTCAATCCGGAAGTTGACGGTTTCACCAAGGTGCCCTCGCATAGAAGACATGGCAAGAAACCCTCTGCGACGGGTAAGAAACCTTCTCCTTCCTCCAATACTCCCTCTACTAGTAATAGTTTTGCAGTTCTTTCCAACCCTGATCTTGCCCCCGATTCTGGCCAAATCCCCGTAAAACCCCCCTTAAAACCCTCAGATATTCCAAATCCCTTAGCCCATTCCAACCCCTTGCAGTCTCAGAACCAGAATCTTTCTAATGATAGCTCCTCGGCCAGCCCTTCCACTGAAACCAAGCTTCTGACCTGGCACCCTGCCACAATGGACATTGACAACCCTAATACCCAACCAGCTAATTCTAATGAGGCTCTTATCAGTAGCAGTCAAGAGACATTCATGGAAGAGGACTTAGAAGGTTTATACTTGGGGGAGCTTGACATCCCAAGGCTCGAGGATGCCTGTAGAAGAAAAGACTTTGACACCATCAATCCTCATCAAATTGACAAGCTGGAAAAGGTTCTATCGAACGCCCATCAGCAAAAGAAGCTAGGCGTTCATCTCGGCAGTCATTTGGATAGCCTCAAAATCACAAAAGAATCAAGGAAAAGGGGTCGAAAGCCGGATTGACAGCGCACCTTCACCATAGGGAAAATATTGGTTGACTCAGGCCGATATCCCAAGCTCACAAGGTTCTTCAAACCTCTGTCAAATAGTTCCCCATGAAGCTGATCTCATGGAATATTAGAGGGCTCAATAGCCTAGGTAAGCACAAAATTCTCAAAAATATGATACAGAAAGAAAGGCCAAATATCCTCTTTCTTCAAGAAACTAAATGCAATAGTGAAACGCTAGGAACCATCTTGTCCAAAGCCTGGCCTAACTGTAACTCAGTAGTGGTGGATGCCTTCGGTACTTCAGGGGGTCTTGCTATAGCTTGGGACACTTAGTCCATAGACCTATCAAACTTTCATGCTGCGCATCATCTTATTCAAGCAACTTTTCATCCCATTGGATCTAACATCCATGGGCATCTCTCAAACGTCTATTTCCCACAGGAACAAGCCGGGAAAATAGTTCTTCTGCATACCATGGAGATTCTGAATTCTTATAGAACCTATCCCCTATGGATTGCAGCAGGGGACTTCAATATGATTACTAAGATGGGAGAAAAAACAGGCAGAAGATCAAGAGCAGATCCGGACAGTGCTCACTTCAAAGAATTCATAACCAACAGTTGGCTCATAGACATCCCTTTCTCAAATGGCACTTTCACATGGAACAATAAAAGAACAGGAACTCAGCAGATCGCTTCAAAGCTGGATCGTTTTCTCATTTTAGACAATTCCATCCATATAGGAGGGGACCTTTCGGCATCTATTCTCCCACAGGCAGGTTCGGATCACTGGCCCATCTTGCTACACTGGCAAAATGTCGGTCCTCAATTCAAAAAACCCTTCAAATTTGAAGCATTTTGGCTCTCTCACCCATCCTTCAAAGACATGGTCACCCATGCTTGGCAAAGTTTCACTCCACCTACAGGCTCGAAAATGTACCAATTTCAACAAAAGCTCAACCACCTCAAAGCAATCATTAAGAATTGGAACTCCTCGGTATTCGGAAACATCTTTCAAGAAATCAAAATACTAGAAATAAAAATGGAAGAAACTCAACAAAAAGTCATAATCGAAGGAAGAACTAAGGATCTTGCTACTCAAGAACAAGATCTACACAAGCAACTAGAAGAGAGGCGCAAGCAAGAAGAAATCCTGTGGAGGCAAAAATCTAGAATAAACTGGCTAAAGGAAGGGGAGAGGAACACCAAATTATTCCACAGGTCAACAATACAAAAAAGAATGAAAAATCGAATTCCTCATATTACTAACCAGCAAGGAGCACAAGTGGAACAACAAGAGGAGATAGAGAAAGTTCTCCTGGACTACTTTCAAAGCATACAGCAAGAGGACCACACCATAGAGAGACAGCCCGCCATCGACAAGATCTCATGGCTAATTCCCAAATTAGTCACTGCAAAGCACAATAAAATGCTTCTATGTCTTGTCTCCCTTCAAGAAGTCGAACTAGCGATGGCCCAAACGAAAGATGGAAAGGCGCCTGGTCCTGATGGATTCACCTCCAATTTTTTCCATCATTTTTGGGAACTTATCAAAACAGAAGTCTGGCAACTAGTTGAGGAATCCAGAGCTTCTCACTGGCTCCTCCCCTCCTTGAATGCCACTTTCTTAGCCCTGGTTCCAAAAGAAGAGCACCCAAGCACTCCGGAGAAATATAGACCAATCGCTCTCTGCAATGTGGTTTTAGAAGGTCATATCCAAGGTCATAGCCAACAGATTAAAGCCTCTACTCCCGCTCCTTATATCTCCAGAGCAAACCAGTTACGTGGAAGGCCGACAAATCATGGACGGCATCATCCTCACACATGAAGTTATCCATTCTCTCAAAAGCACCAAAAAAGCCAGGTATTCTCCTCAATATAGATTTATCTAAAGCTTTTGATAAACTATGTTGGCATTATATCCAAAGCATTCTCAAAGCTTTTGGCTTTGACCATATGTGGATAAGGTGGGTTATGTCCCTCATCTCCACACCCCTTTATTCCATTATTGTCAATGGAATCCCCTCTGCGCCGTTTCGACCTTCCAGAGGCATCAGACAAGGTGACCCTCTCTCTCCCTTCATTTTCGTCCTCATGTCTAAAGGTCTCAGCAAACTCATTCATCATGCAGTCCTCACAAGCCATCTACGTGGTATTACCCTTCATGACTCTCTCACCACCCACCAACAATTTGTTGATGACAATATGTTGTTTGGCTTCCCTTCTATCCAGGAAGCCCGATCCTTCAAAACTATTCTAAACCTTTTCTCCGAAGCCTCTGGCATGACCGTCAATGTTTCTAAATCCCAACTCTTCTTTTTCAACACTCCTCCGTTGATCCAAACCAGCATAGCTCGCATTCTTGGCTTCTCTCTTGCTCAACTCCCATCCAAATATTTAGGTGCTCCTCTTATTTCCATTGCCATAAATCACTCTACTTGGAATCATCTCTTGGAAAAATTGGAAACCTGACTCTCCTCCTGGACTTACAGAGCTCTCAATATAGCCAGCAGGCTTGTCCTCATCAAAGCGGTTCTGCAATCCATGCCCCTCTATCTTTTCTCTGTTCTTGCAGCTCAAAAATGGGTTCTCAATCAGATCAAGAATCTGCAACGTCATTTCCTCTGGGGATCCTCAAACCAAAAATGCAAATGGGCTCTGGTCAACTGGAACACGGTTTACTCCCCTAAGGCTGCAGGAGGACTAGGACTCAGAAATCCACTCCACAGCAATGAAGTTATGGGGGCACGACTATGGTGTAATTGGCTCTCAAATCATTATAAACCTTGGGCTAAAATGTGGACAGCCAAGTATGCTAATAACAGACCGCCTGAAGACCTGGTCAGGCTCTATCCTGGAAGAGCTGGCTCCCTCATATGGAATGCAGCCAAACAACACTTTTCTCTCATACAACAGCACAGCTTCTGGGAAATAAGAAATGGGCACACAGCCAGACTCTGGGCCGACTCTTGGCAGCAAAACCCAAAGCTTACTGATATTCTCAGCCTCTCCAACAATGGTCGAACCAACCCCCCAGAGGAAATCAAATTCAATCAAGGATGGAAACCTACAACCAGAAATGACTTCAGGTAATGGAAGCACCCGACTCTCCTCATTCCCAACGCTTCTAGCGACATACAGGAAGCTCTCCAAGAGGAACTGCAACGCCCAAAAATTAGATGTTCAGAGGAACCATACATTCTCCAATGGGGATATTCGCCCAAGGGCATGTTCACTACGAAATAAGCCTTCTCTATTATGCATCCAATCCCACTCCCGAGAGACAGGCTTTGGTAATTTGTTTGGGCTCCTGGTACTTGGCCTAAAGTATCCACCTTTCTCTGGTTACTTAGTCACAAAAGAATCCTCACATGGGACAACCTGCTCAAGCATGGTTTTTGTGGCCCTTCACAATGTCCAAACTGTAGCCAAGATATTGAAATGACACAACACCTCATGATGTCGTGTAATCTTGCTAGCCAACTTTGGGAAAAGATCTGCTTCAGGAGTCAACGAAGCAAACCAAAAGGGGACCTAACCAACATTATGCGCCTCTGGCCCCAACGACCTTATAACAGTCCCATTCTTAATACTCTTTGGAAAATTATCCTAGGCCTCCTCTTCCGGTCCCTATGGAAGGAGCGAAACAGGAGAATCTTCAAACATCAAGCCATCCCTTTGGACATCATCTGGGAAAACTTCAGCAAAAACCTCCAAGAGACTGTAGCCCTTCATTCTTGGCAGGAGGAGGATCTACCTAAACAGCCGAAGGAAGCAGCAATATGGAAAAACTGGCAGCTGAAAGTCACGATCGCGCCAAACACCAACAAGCAGAAGTCTCCTGACTCCTGGATCCCTTGGACACCCCCTCCTCCAGGCATCTACAAATTGAACTTCGATGGAGCCTCAAAAGGCAATCCAGGTCTAGCTGGCTTTGGTGGCATTCTCAGAAACTCCCAAGGAGATGTCCTCACTATCTACTATGGTTTGATAGGTTGGGATACAAACAATTCAACAGAATTGGAAGGATTTTGGCAAGGTTTGATTTTATCCCATCTCTACAACCTCTCACCTATCATTGTGGAAGGAGACTCCCAAATTCTCATCAACACAGCCAATCAACTACTTCAAGGCACCAGAACCAAAAAAGTAGCCACAAGCTGGAGAATGGCCTCTCGAATCGACAATCTTAGCAAATGGTTGGACAACAACCAAGCTATCTCCTTTGTTCACACCAAAAGAGACGGCAGTAGTGGACCTCCTTGCTAATCTAGGAGTTGAAAGCTCGGACACTCTCAATCATGGCCCTCTTCAGATCATCCATGATAGGGACATTCTCCAGAATTGCATCAATCTGGTGCAGAATGATCAAATATTTCCGGATGCGGATGTATAGTAGGCTCGATGGGACAACCGCCCCCGGCCATTTCCCAAGGTGCATGGTGTGTGGTGGCCACATGGCCCTCCACGGTGCCATTAAGTTGGCATTCATTTCGCCTACAAGTATAGTTAATATTCCTCCGCGACGGCGCTTCATCCTCCCTGGTAAGCCTGGTAGTTGCATTATGGACGCGAATTCAGTTTTCGCAGAGCTCTCCGACTCCTCGCACAGGTGTTTGGATCCCCTTGGCGGTGCTTTCCCTGTGCACTGTGCAGAGCCCAGTGCTTGCACACATACCGGCCGTCGTTGCTCGCTTTATAGCTGCCTTGAAACTCTTCCTGGTGCACATTTCTCTCATAGCACCTTCTGTCCAACGAACATCATTCCTCAACTTCCTTCTGGCTCGCTCTGTGATCTGGCTCTTTTCTTGGTTCACGAAGTCGAGTCGGCCATGCCAAGACTCAGACAGCGCATGACTTGCCGTCGAGGAGGCACTCGCGGTGACTCTATAGGTGATCGGCCCTCTTCCAGTCGGAAAACCTCTAACTGTCCCTCTGGCCCTACCCATGGCCGTCTGCCTGCCTCTCCTCCTCATGAAGCGCCTCGAAACTTTGCCTCTTCTGCCCCTCAGCCCTCTGGTAGCCATTTCATTCGTCAAACCACGCAGAGAGTGGAGCTGCATTTTGACAGTGCTTTTAATCACCCCTCCATTACGGCCTTTATCACCATTACCATACGAGAAGACGCTACACATCGTTCTCCTCCCTGGCATGAATCCCCTCCCGCTTCTCTTGATCCCTATCCCGCCCCCTTTGACCCTTGCCCCAACTCTGCTGTAACGCCCCGTGCCGATATTGGTGATCCCCCCGTTAGTGTAGCGCCCTCCTTGGGCCTCTTCTCAATGCAGGTGGACGCGGATGCTGTTCAAAGAGCAGGATCTCAACACGCGGATGCTGATGCTGAAGATCCCGGGGACGCCTTCGGATGCCTCATTGAGGAGGAGCAGCCCTCTCCCATCAACTCCCATTGAATCTGCTATGACATGGCGCAGTATGGTCTCTGAACTAGTTTACTTTGGTAGAGATACTGGTTTTTTGTTATCCACAGCAGCATACTGGTTTTTGTTATCGATAGTGTTATCTTTCTGTTGTTTTCTCATGACAAATGTTATAACTACTCCACCGGTTTCCCTATACAAGGGCGGTGCAACTGTTTTTATAGAACTGGTTTCCCTACATGGGCAGTTCATTATCAGGATAAAGCTTGACCTTCAAGCCCAGTTTTAGGCTATCATAGTTGAACTGAGGCAGTTTTGTACTATAATGTTTACATAAATAGAATTAGCACAATTTAGAAAAAAAAAAAACATAGCTTAGGCTAGTATCTTGGAGTAGGGAGTAATTAACTCTCCAAGATATTAAAAACAAACAAGTAGACAAATCTTGTGGTAGGAATAAATTCCAATTGTTGCATATATGCTCTGGGAAGCTCCTCTTAAAGGAGTCAAGCATGAGATCATATCTGAACCAGTGAGGTAATCAATCCTTCCTCATTGGGAACGATAGAAGATATACACATATTAACAGCGGTAAACCTCGGATAGACCATTGTCGAGGAGCCTGGGGTCACTTGTTGGTATACCTTAGATTATTTCAAGGAGCCTTCAAGGGGATTGAGATTTGTTACTCTGCCCTTGTGTGTGTGTCAGATCGTAGACTATTTCCCCTGGTATATTTGTTTCTGTTGGTAACCTTCGAGGCCATAATCTTTAGGATTCTTTCCTAAGGTGACGGTGGAGGAAAGATCCCACTGTACCTGGAGCAGACGTCGGCTAGACTCACTTGGACTCTCCGGAGGGTTATCTTCACTCGAGATGGGATAGTGGAGAAACGTGCACCGGTCTGTTTCATTAAGTAGGTTGTCGGGGTAACTGTTCCAACTGCCCTTTTCGTATTAAATTTATACTAAGTTGGATTTCATCACCAACTAGTGTTTTTAGTATGGAAAGTTACTGTTTGTGTGTGCTTTGAACTCTTAGATTTTTTAAGCATATGATTCAATTGTTTGTTTCTTAGAGACTTTAGGTGTTTTCATTGAAATTTTCTTTGTTTGCGTGTGACTAATTAATTTTTTAATCATGGCGGACTTGCCGAGACAATCCCGGAGACTACAAGGGAAACTCCCTGAATATACACCAAGTCAGCTTGAGGGGCTTCGTGCTCTGGTATCATATAGCAGCGGTAGGATTAGATCAACAGAAATTGGAACTTCATCCATTATAGTTCATCCTTATTATCAAACACCCACAATAGAATACATTCAAGAGCCGATTTCAGTTTCTGAAGTTACTGGTAATATTTCTCCTTCCAGTGAACTAGTTGATGAACCTAAAATCTCTGAACCTGAAACTGAACCTTCTGTTTTGGAAACATCCTCAGGATTTATTTCACCAACTTCTAGCGATCTTGGTTCACCTAGGGTAAGAAATATCGTCACTGACGATCTTCCAGCTGGTCTTATTTCTATTGAAGAACTTACTAATCCAGATGAAGATATATCTCTTCCCGACTCCCCTCAATATTTAAATATTAGGGAACGTGAATCTATATTCTACAGCCCTATTCGAACTAGTGCTTGCTATCTATCCTTAACAAATTTTTTGGAGAATCCGGGTCTTGCTTTTGATCCACCTCGAGTTCCATTTCATCCGACACCCAGAGGTTACTATCCACCATCCATTATGGCAGGAGAGTCATCCATTTTTTCCCAAACTCCAGAATCATTTTTACACGATGGTCCTTCTGTTCCTTTGGGATACCAGGATCTATCTGGTACTTTCTCAGGCGCAGCTCCTCAAAACATTGAAAACGTGTTATCATCTGGTCTTAATGGTCTTAAAATTGAAACGTCGAACACAGAGAAAATTTTTATGATGTCTGGTAATATTCCCAATCCTCAACCGCAAGGCAGTTAGTTACCGCCTGGGGGGCAACCTCAAGGAAATCCATTACCGCCTGGGGGGCAACCTCTGGGTAGTCCGTTACCGCCTGGGGGGCAACCTCAAGGTAGTCCATTACCGCCTGGGGGGAAACCTCAAGGTAGTCCGTTACCGCCTGGGGGGCAACCTTCAAGTAGTCAGTTACCACGTGGAGGGTAACCTCAAGGTAGTCAGTTACCACTTGGGGCACAACCTCAAGGTAGCTTTTTCCCAGGACAGACTGTGGAATCATATTATTTTTGGGGACAACCCCAAGGACAGTACATACCTCAAGGGTATCAACCTTCAGGATAGTTCATACCTCAAGGTCAACTCCAAACTCAATATGCTCCTCAAGGTCCTTATCAACCCCAGCCTCAGTACGCGCCTCAGGGTTATCAACCTCAAAATCAGTACCCAATTCAAGCTTTCCAACAGCCTTCTGGTCAACCATCTATTCAAGGAGCCGGAAATGTGCCACTTAATTATCAACCCTACGTTCAACCAGGTTATAGTCCTTATGTTCAACCTTTTGCGGGACAATACCCTAGAATGATGGTGTGGGATCCGTCCCAATATCAACAAGCTAATGTGCAGATGACTTATCAACCTGGATAGCCATTGGTTTCTGGTCCAACCCAGCAACCTGTCCAGCCAACTATTCAAACTCCTGCACCTAGTTCTATTCAGCAGGCTGGGCCTAGTTCACCTCAGACTCCGCCTCAAACTGCTGCAACCACTGCAACGACTGTCCAACCTCTAACACCTATTTCTGGAGTATCTGTAACCCCAAGTTCGACTATCCCTGTATCTGTGCAAATTCCTCAAGTATCTATACCCCAATCAGGACCTTCAGTTCAGACTTCGGTTTAGATACCTGCAGGACAAACCGATACAAGTACAGTTGTTACAAGTCAACCGCAATTCACGTATCAATCGTACCAGGGACAGCCGCAATTCAGTCCCTATACACAAAATCCAAACTATCAGTATCAACCGTACCCTGGCTATACTTATCAACAGCCTCAACAACCCTAGTTTGGTACGATTAATCCTGGTTATCCGGGAGGTTACACAATTCCTAATGCAAATCCGATTCCCAGCTATCATGGGTATCCACCTCCTGGACTGCTTTGGCTACTCAAGGTTTTCATGATCCTAACCGTCAATTACCATTTATAGCAACTTTAGATTTACCCGACTTGACGCGCCTTACAAATGATCCAATTTTCTATTATCAAAATTGGCCGCCAATGCCACATAAGTTTCCCAGTGATATACCTAAATTCGAAGGTAAGTCAGGAGAGGATCCATCAAATCACGTCATGAATTATCACCTCTGGTGTGCATCTAATTCAATCATTGATGATTCAATTCACTTACATCTTTTCCAAAGAACTCTTATTGGTCTTGCAGCCAAATGGTACATTGAGTTACCCCGAGGCTCGTTTCATAATTTCAGTCAGTTAGCAACTGCCTTCTTGAATCATTTTCAGTTGCCAGTTGACAATGGCACGGAATTATTAACTTCACTGAAACAATCCACGTCTATGCATATTTCTGACCATATTCATGAATGGCGACGTAGGAGACGTTTGGTGAAACTTTATATTCCGGATCAAATTTTGGCAGAATGGTTTGTTAAATCATTGTTACCCAAGATTACTGAAGATGTAGCTAAGGCTGGTTTTGTTACTGAAGAGAAATTAATTGCTCAAGCTCAGTACCTTGACCTCGTTTATACACAGCCAGGTACTTTACATGAAAAAATCCTAGACCTTCCAAAACAAGGTCAAATAGCCGCTGCTCCTTCAGGGTCTCATGCCGCTGACGGTATGATTAGTACGGTTAATTCTAAAAGCAAGAAGAATTCTTCAAAGAATTCTTCTCCTATTATAACTTTACCTGATTCCCCGAAAGGAGAATCTTCCCCCAAAGTTTATGCCGATATTCACGTCATAGAGACATCTACGACCAAATCTAAATCTGGTGGTAAAAAGAAAGGGAAGAATAAAAACAAAAAGAATTCGAAAGAGAAAACGGATAAAAATGAATCCAATGACGAAAAACGTAAACCTCGCTATCCTTGTTTCATTTGTGAAGAGGATCATTTCACGAAATAATTTCCATATCGAGCCAAAGTTACGAAATTCGTTAAAGGATCGCAACAACCTGCTGTCTTGAAGGATCCTTTTCCAACTCAAGATAGTAAAATGATTGGTTCTACCTCGACAACTTTTGAAGAACCTATTATGATGATGTCTCATGTAAGGATTGCGACGCGATCGCAAGATTACGGTAGTAGGAATCCTGTTGATGGTAAAGAAGCAGAATCTTCTAATGCAAATGCATCAACTACACCTCCTCCTATTTCTGGTCTGCTACAGATCGAGAAACAAAATCCAGACTTAATAATCAAACTGCCTGCTAAAGGTGTTCTTCGTAAATCAGCTTTCAATCCACATGTGAGAGCTTCTCAGAATTACAACATTTTTGAAGACTTAGCTATTTCTCCTTCAGCAATGTCAGCTTTGGAAGTGCTGCAATCATGCCCAGCACAACGTAAATTGCTTTTTTCTGCTATAGGAGCCGTTGATATTTAGGATTCCAACCTTATAATCTTCGATTTAGAAAATAGTACACCTCGCCTACCTCACCAAATGGCTTTCCAGATTCCAGTGTTAGTTAAAAACAGACGAATCTTTCGGACTGTGATTGATGAGGGAGCTTCAACGTGTATTATGTCGATTCAGTGTTGGAAATCGCTTGGTTCTCCTACACTTAACCAATCTCCGACAATTCTTAAGGCTTTTGATGGTCGAGGTTTTCAACCTTTTGGTATTTTGCAGGATTTACCCATAGGGGTTGAAGGTAAAATAGTAAATCTAGATGTGGAAGTGGTTGATTCCCCTTTAGATTACAACCTTCTCCTAGGTCGTAGTTGGTCTTATGCTATGACTGATGTTGTTTCTTCGGTCTTTTGACTCATAAAATTTCCATATCAAGGAAAGATCATTACAATAGATCAGTTAACTTATTTTTCATCCGACCCAGCCTCTACAGAAACAATCCAGCATGTTGGTAAAACATCTATCCCTTACAAGGATGTTGGAGTAGGTTTGATTAAAGATTCCGGGATGGTCAAAATGGGATGACAGATATTTTGCAGATGAATGGTTTATTTAAACTGTCCTCTTGAACACATAACGACACTGCAGATGGTTTGGTAACAATTGACCCAAAGATAATACCCAGAAACTGGCTGAAGACTTTCAATGTGGTTTGATTAACTATTAGGCGAAGGATTTTCCCAACCTAGGTGAACAAAAGTGTCGTGTTCAAGAGTGGTTGACTGGTTTTTCGAAAAATCAAAATACAACAAACACGCCCAATTTCCTCTTTTTTCCCCCACCATTTCTAGAAAGTACCTCTGTATTTTTGACAAGCTTGAGGAGGATAACATTTGCTTGTTTATAAGCTCATCCTTCGGATGAGTCCAACTTAGTTTAAGATTCGAACCCTAAGAAGGAGTGGTTCGTTCCTGTTTAAAAATTGAACAGGTCCTTTTCTGTTAAGTTTTAACGAGTCCAGTATAGGAGAAAGTCGGTGTTTTTCAATTTTAGGGAGTCAGAAGAAAAAACTTAAGAAAACTCCATGGGTGTACTTTTTCGTAAATTTAGTCTCTCGAGCCCGATAAAGGATAAAATAATGCGGGAGAGAATTCTATTGACCGTAATTAGTCAACGTATACCTTTTTCGTAAATAGTCCATTTCAGTCCGTAAAAGGGGTAAACTTATACTGAAGGGACGATCGTTCATTTACTTTAACGAGTTCGAATAGTCAAATACTCGGCAATATTTTCATGTTTAGAGAGTCTGAAAAGGGCTTAAAAGAGGACTCCAATGTTTCTCTTTTTCGTAAATTTTTGAAAGAGTCCGAAAAAGTGATAAAAGTATGCTCTTTGTTGAAAAATGATCAATTTTCCTGAAAAATCAATTTCTACACAAAAACTTGAAACATTACACATACCTGTTTAAGATAAGTAAAAATTCTTTCAAAAATACCCTTTTTAAAGTGAAAAATAAACAAATTAAAAATTCATCTATTCAAAAAAACTTATAAAAAGGACTTTCTCAATTTCATTTTTACTGTTCAGTTTCAGAGTGAAAAGTAAAAAGCTTTTGGGTAAGAAAGTTCCTGTGAAGATTCTGGAAAATCCGTCCAGCGAAATCGACAACCGTCAGTCCCAGGTAATCCATGACCTCTTAATCTTGTATTTCATCCATTTACAATTCAGTTTTGGGCTTTCGATTTTTTTTTTAGGGAAAAATATGGTTTAGAAATTCGCCCACGGGGGTCCGCAGGTGAGACACATGGGACCTGCAGACCCCGAATTTTTTCTATATAGAAAAAAGTCGTGGGTCCGCACTCATCATACAGAGCGCATGCATTTCTACGCACTGTGTATAAAGGCTAAGTGCGGTCCCCACGCGTTTAAATTTAAAACTCAAATTTCTCATTTGTCGCCCAAAAATTTCCAAATTACATTATTCTAACTTGTGTTTCTATGCATTGCAGGAGTAACAAGATGTTGATTTGGAGAGAATGTAAACATGAGGATGTGGATGACGCCATAATGCTCCATTTTCCCACAATGCAAGCATTAAAATCATGTGGTATATATAAATTCTGGGCCATCCAAGGCATGAGGGCACAAGTAGACCTCCTGACATGGCTGGTAAACAGGTGGAACGTGCAGGACCAATGTTTCATTATTGGTGGCCACCGGCTCGAAATTGAGCTGGAGGATATTTATTTTCTAACTGGTTTTTCCAAAAGGGGCGAACAATTTTCTCTGTTTGGGACTAGGCCAGGTGGCCAGTCTGTCGCTAGTCTTCAACTAGAATTCTGTAATGATCAGGCAAACCCTAGAGACAAACGGATTGACATTAAAAACATCATCCGTCCCGAGCTGAAATTTATTTCATTTACTGTTACCAGACTGTGTGGGAGTGTTGCGCTGCATGTGGCTACCGGTTCCCAAATGCGTATTGCTGTGGACTGTTTTCACGACACCATCTTCAACTGGTGCGAAGCTGTGTTGGCCAATATAAAAGGCCAATTGACTAGAGCGAAGAATGGTAAACTAAACAACTTTGGATATGGATCCATCGTCGTTACCTTTTCTCTAGAGAGGATCCCCATGCTAGCTCCGCAGAGTATTTATGTTGATGCCGGTCGAGTTCGAGAACCTAGGATGACTCATTGGGTCGCACTGATGGCCCGTCACAGTATTGAGGGCACTGAGATTGTTCGATTTCCTCCTTCATATTTTCGTTGGCTAGATCGCCAAATTTTTATCATAGAGGACTTTCCATATGCCAGGATAGACTTCTGCGGCGACCGAGAGATGACTCTCCCAGCAGGGGAACAGTGGGATGAATCAGGTAAAATCATTTTCAACAATTTCTAAGCTCTATTTTTTTTACTTTTTGATCGTCTTTGAAGCTAATAACCAAAATTTTTAAATGCAGATGTGGTCCCATGGCAACCAGCACATCTCCAACCTTATGAAAGAAGACAACCAGCTATAGTTGCACCAGCCCCAGCCCCAACAGGCCAATCAGCGGAAATCTTGTCTGACTTAGAGCATCATCTAGAGTGCCTAACTCTAGATATTCCAGAGATGTACATAGATGAGATTCCACTCAAATTACAAAGATACGTGATTGGTGTTCCAGGACCTTTTAGGAGGTTCCTGTGTAGGGTGGCTCGAGCAGTGGTCTCTTATCATGATCACCATCAGTGATGGGATGATCATATTGTAGACTCATATTTTGACTTTTTGTGTTATCATTCTACCGATCATAAGGTGTTTCCAACCTATGATCGAAGACGATGTATATTTTTTGAAAACACTCCTATATTATGATATATCACTATTTACCGGCTATCTGTGTGCATGTTATGGATGCTGTTTGTTTTACTGTTTTGATTATTGCAAATGTCGATTTATCATACTAGAAGCAACTGCATCTGCTAATGTATTTAAATGTCTTGGAATATGTTGATATTCAATGTAATCAAATTCACGTTCCAAGAGACGAACTCTTAAAAATAACCGTAATAACACTGCATTTCTAATGGTATAAACTCTATTTAATTGTAATACAAAAAGTTCAGAATCCAACCTAACAATCAAACTCCAAATTCAAAATGATATGGATTCAGACAATAACTCAATCACTGCACTATACTCGGCAATGTTATTCGTTGTTTGACCAAGGCTTACCCCATGCATGGAAACTAACTCGTCAGAGGGTGAATAAATAACCCAAGCTGCGGAAGAAATGTTCCGTGTACTATGACAAGCACCATCAGCAAAACCAATGTAGGTTTGAAGAGACGTCGACATCTACAATATCAGGAGTAAAACTCAGATAAGCAGGAATAGTGATAAAAACACACTTCTAAACTAGGCACACTTTTCTAATCTAAGACACACCAGCAGTAAAGAAATCTAATCTAATAAAAAATCTCCACACCAAGTTTTAAGCATAATATCGCTTTAGATAAAGCCCATTTCTGGGTTTATCCAAAGGGACACCGTCTAAATCTATTAACTCATAGGCCCCTTTTGCTAACTTTCGTTTGACAATGAAAGGACCATGCCACATAGGCACGAATTTCCCAGCCCCTATTTTATCATTGGCTTGATCATAAAGTAAGACTAGGTCTCCTTCTGAAAAATTTCGAGGGGTCACGCTTCAATCACACTGAGCTTTAAATTGTTTAACATGAGCCTCGTTTGCTATTGCAGCATTTCGTAGATTCTCATCTAGTTGAGCCAAGTACAAGAAACGCTTCTCCTCTTCAGACGTAGCTGGGAGTAATTCTATGGCTAATTTCAGTGACGGAATTTCGCATTCAATCGGCAACACAGCTTCCAAACCGTAAACGAGTTGAAAGGGAGTGAAACCAGTTGATGTTTTTACTAAGGTTCGATATGCCCAAAGTGCTGAAAATAACATGGAATGCCAATTCGTCTTGTGAATATCAATAATGCATTTGATCATGGTGACTAAAACTTTATTGATGGCTTCAACCAGACCATTGGCTTGTGGATAATACGGAGTGGAACTATCGTGACGCAGGCCAAGTTGATCTGTCAGTTCAGTCATCATGACATTCCAAAAATGACTTCCATGATCTGTAATAATGGCTTGAGGAACACCGAACCTAGAAATTATGTGATTAAATACGAAATTTGCAGCAGTCTTGCCGTCAGCCGAAAATGTAGGCATCGCCTCGGCCCACTTAGTAAAATAATATACTGCTAAGATAATATATGCATGCCCCCCGACCGAGTGAGGGTTACATGTAATAAAGTCAATACCCCACTTTGCGAATGGACCAAAAGCAATTATAGGGTGAAGAGGAGCGGGTGGCGTGCGCATTTTACGATCAAAAAGTTGACAATTATGGCATTTCCGGACGGCATAAATACAATCTTTGAATAATGATGGCCAGAAATAACCAGCGCGCAATATCTTTTGGGCAGTGGCATACCCAAACATATGACCGCCACATGCTCCAGAATGTCAATCATTTAAAACCTTTTCAGCTTCATCATGAGTAATACAGCGTCGGAAAATAGAATCCGCTCCACGACGATAAAGTGTATCACCAATAATATTATAATGTTGGGATTGGAAGCGTATTTTTCGTCGCTGAGATCGTGAAATTTCAGGCTGAAAAGATTGGGTTTGGAGATAAATGATAATATCTCCATACCATGGATCAATAGTACTGATAAGAAACAAATATTCGTCCACAATGGACTCTTCTTCCATTGTTTCAGTATCAGTAGATGGGAAATCACACATAAGTTCCGCAAAAACCAAAGATTTCTTTGCCTTGGATTTTTCAAATTCCAAGTCAAATTCCTGTAGGATGACTATCCATTTGGAATACTTGCCCCCTAGCAATTGTTTGGTCAAAATGTACATCATAGGGTTACAGTTACAAATTACTGTGGTTTTGCGTAACAAAATGTAATGTCTAAATCTTTGGACAGCTTGTACAGCTGCCAAGGCCAATTTCTCCACATGTGTGTATTTGATCTCAGTCGGATGCAAATTTTGACTAAGATAGTAAATCACATGTTCATTGTGAGATTCATCTTCCTGAACTAATACCATCCCAATGGTGGAATGAGAAGCGGCGAGGTACAAAAATTAATCCTGATTGTAGTTGGGAGGATGCAATAACGGTGCATGGGTCAACGTGTGTTTAAGTGCATCAAAAGATCGATCAGCGATCTCATCCCAAAAGAATGGAATGTTCTGTTTCAACAATCGGGTAAAACCCTTTGTAAGCTCGGCATAGTTAGGAATGAATCGACGTAAAAAGTTTGCTTTCCCCTGCAAACTTTGGATTTGGCGTAAAGTCGAAGGAGGAGGTAATTTAACAATAGCTTCGACCTTCAACTGATCGACACGAATGCCTGCTTTTGAAACAACAAATCCCAGTAAACGACCCGATTCTACACAGAAAACACATTTGTGTGGATTCAGCCTAATTCGATAATGCCGAAATCTCATAAAGATAGCTCGTAAGTGAGTAAGATGATCGGCCTTATATGATGAATGAGCAGGTAAATCATCGAGATAAGGCTGCACAATGTGTTTAATGTCATGAAATGCATAAGACATTTCCCGTTGAAAAGTTTCTCCAGCGTTCTTTAATCCGAAAGGTAGTTTGCAATAAGCAAATGTCCCCCATGGACAAATAAAAGTTGTTTTCGGTTGATCAGCAGGGAGTATGTTTATTTGATTGTAGCCTGAAAAGCCATCCATAAAAGAAAACATTTCACTGCCAGCACAATCATCAATTATTTGATCGATATAGGGGGTTGGATAATTTTCCTTAGGACAAGCTCGATTAATATCCCTATAATCGATACATACTCTTATTTTTCCTTGTTTTTTAGTCACAAGAAAAATATTTGATACCCAATCCGTTAAGGGGATTGGATAAATGAATCCTGCACGAAGTAATTTTTCAACTTCTGCTTTGATAGCAGCAGCTTTTCTAGGATGAATTTGACGTAAACGTTGACGAACAGGTTTAGCATCTAGGTAAGTCTTGATTTCATGTATGACGATTGACGGATCGATTCCTGGAATTTCTTCATAGGACCAGGCAAACACATCACGAAATTCTTGAAATAGGGTTTTATAAGCTTTAGTTTCATCTTCAGTACAGCAAGCACCTATATGAATGTTTTCAATTATTCCTGGTTTTACTGAAATGTCAATGGGAACAGTTCAAGATATATTTTCCAAATTTGACTCAGAATCAGGATTTTTCAAAGGATTCTGTGGTTCTTTAACATATTCAGCAGTAAAAATTGAAGCGAAATCATCTTCAAAATGATCTAGCTCAGGTAAAAACGAAGATCGGTGATGTAGATCTTCCCATGGTAAATCGTCAACAGAAAAAAAACTCACAAATTTGCTCATCAGTATGAACAAGTTCAGGAAATTTCGTTGTGGTTGAACTAGATATAGAAAGTGATTGCTCATGGATCCCATTAATTGGATCAGTTTCAGTTGAAGAGAGGTTGGAAAGTGATTGTACAGCCTGATACACAATTTCAAATGGACTCAAAGGCATCATGCCATCAAATGAATCTAACTCGGAGTTGGAAGGTACGATCCAAGGATCATCAAACGTAACAGTGTCTGACGAAATCATGTGAATATTTTCAATAGAAGGCGATACGTTAGGAGGAGGAAAGGAAAAAGTTCCTAGTAAACCAGAATCTTTAATCAATCCTACTCCAACATCCTTATAAGGGATAGCCACTTTACCAACGTGCTGGATTGTTTCTGTAGAGGCTGGTTCGGAAGAGAAATAAGTTAACTGATCTATTGTAATGATCTTTCCTTGATATGGAAATTTTATGAGTCGAAAGACCGAAGAAAAAACAGCAGTCATAGCATAAGACCAACTACGACCTAGGAGAAGTTTGTAATCTAGAGGGGTATCAACCACTTCCACATCTAGATTTACTATTTTACCTTCGACCCCTATGGGTAAATCCTGCAAAATACCAAAAGGTTGAAAACCTCGACCATCAAAAGCCTTAAGAATCATCAAAGATTGGTTAACTATAGGAGAACCAAGTGATTTCCAACACTGAATCGACATAATACACGTTGAAGCTCCCTCGTCAAGCACAGTCCGAAAGATTGGTCTGTTTTTGACTAACACTGGAATCTGGAAAGCCATTTCGTGAGGTAGACGAGGTGTATTATTTTCTAAATCGAAGATTATAAGGTTAGAATCCTTAATATCAACAGCTCCTATAGCAGACAAAAGCAATTTACGCTGTGCTGGGCATGATTGCAGCACTTCCAAAGTCGACATTGCTGAAGGAGAAATAGCTAAGTCTTCAACAATGTTGTAATTCTGAGCAGCTCTCACATGTGGATTGAAAGCTGATTTACGAAGAACACCTTTAGCAGGCAGTTTTATTATTAAGTCTGGATTTTTTTTCTCGATCTGTGGCAAACCAGAAACAGGAGGAGGTGTAGTTGATGTGTTTGCATTAGAATATTCTGCTTCTTTACCATCAACAGGATTCTTATTACCATAATCTTGCGATCGCGTCGCAACCCTTACATGAGACATCATCATAATAGGTTCTTAAAAAGTAGTCGAGGTAGAACCAACCATCTTACTATCTTGAATTGGAAAATGATCCTTCAAGACAGCAGGTTGTTGCGATCCTTTAACGAATTTCGTAACTTCGGCTCGATATGGACATTCTTTCGTGAAATGATCCTCTTCACAAATGAAACAAGGATAGCGAGGTTTACGTTTTTTGTCATTGGATTCATTTTTATCAGTTTTCTCTTTCGAATTATTTTTTTTTTATTCTTCCCTTTCTTTTTACCACTGGATTTAGATTTGGCCGTAGATGTCTCTATGACGTGAATATCGGCAGAAACTTCGGGGGAAGTTCTCCTTTCGGGGAATCGGGTAAAGTTATAATAGGAGAAGAATTCTTTGAAGATTTATTCTTGCTTTTAGAATTGACCGTACCAATCATACCATTAGCGGCATGAGACCATGAAGGAGCAGCACCTATTTGACCTTGTTTTGGAAGTTCTAGGATTTTTTCATGTAAAGTACCTAACTGTGTATAAACGAGGTCAAGGTACTCAGCTTGAGCAATTACTTGCTCTTCAGTAACAACACCAGCCTTGGCTACATCTTCATTAATCTTGGGTAACAATGATTTAACAAACCATTCCGCCAAAATTTGATCCGGAATATAAACTTTCACCAAACGTCTCCTACGTCGCCATTCATGGATATGATCAGAAATATATGTAAACGTGGATTGTTTCAGCGAAGTTAATAATTCTGTGCCATTGTCGTATCTGACTGGCAACTGAAAATGAGTCAAGAAGGCAGTTGCTAACTGACTGAAGTTATGAAACGAGCCTCGTGGTAACTTGATGTACCATTTGGCTACAAGACCAATAAGATTTATTTGGAAAAGACATAAGCGAATCGAATCATCAATTATTGAATTAGACGCACACCAGAGGTGATAAGTCATGACGTGATTTGATGGATCCTCTCCTGAATTACCTTCGAATTTTGGTATATCACTGGGCAACTTATGTGGCATTGGCGGCCAGTTCTGATAATAAAAAATTGGATTATTCGTAAGGCGCGTCAAATCAGGTAAATCTAAAGTTGCTATAAATGGTAATTGATGGTTAGGATTCCGAAAACCTTGAGTAGCCAAAGCAGTTCCAGGAGGTGGATACCCAGGATAGCTGGGAATCGGATTTGCATTAGGAATTTTGTAACCTTCTGGATAACCAGGATTAATCGTACCAAACTGGGGTTGTTGAGGCTGTGATAAGTATAGCCAGGGTACGGTTGATAGTGATAGTTTGGATTTTGTGTATAGGGACCGAATTGCGGCTGTCCCTGGTACGGTTGATATGTGAATTGCGGTTGACTTGTGACAACTGTACTTGTACCGGTTTGTCTTGCAGGTATCTGAACTGAAGTCTGAACTGAAGGTCCTGACTAAGGTACAGAGACTTGAGGGATTTGCACGGATACAGGGATAGCTGAACTCGGGGTTACAGATACTCCAAAAACAGGTGTTGCATGTTGGACAGTCATTGCAGCGGTTGCAGCAGTTTGAGGCGGAGTCTGAGGTGAACTAGGCCCAGCCTGCTAAACAGAACTAGGTGCAGGAGTTTGAATAGTTGGCTGGACGGGTTGCTGGGTTGGACCAGAAATTAAAGGTTTTCCAGGTTGATAAGGTAACTGCACATTAGGCTACATAGGCTGTTGATATTGGGATGGGTCCCACACCATCATTCCGGGGTATTATCCCTCAGAAGGTTGAACATAAGGACCATAACCTGGTTGGACGTAGGGTTGATAATTAAGAGGTAAATTTCCGGCTCCTTGAATAGATGGTTGACCAGAAGGCTATTGGTAATGTTGAATTGGGTATTGACCTTGAGGTTGATAACCTTGAGGCGCGTACTGAAGCTGGGGTTGATAAGGACCCTGAGGAGCATATTGAGTTTGGGGTTGACCTTGAGGTATGTACTATCCTGAAGGTTGATACCCTTGAGGTATGTACTGTCCTTGGGGTTGTCCCCAAAAATAATATGATTCCACAGTTTGTCCTGGGAAAAAGCTACCTTGAGGTTGTGCCCCGGGTGGTAACTGACTACCTTGAGGTTTCCCTCCAGGTGGTAACTGACTACTTGAAGGTTGCCCCCCAGGCGGTAATTAACTACCCTGAGGTTGCCCCCCAGGCAGTAACGGATTTCCTTGAGGTTGCCCCCCAGGAGGTAACGGATTTCCTTGAGGTTACCCCCCAGGCGGTAATAGATTGCCTTGTGGTTGAGGATTGGGAACATTGCCAGACATCATAAAAATTTGCTCTGCGTTCGACGTTTCAATTTTAATACCATTAAGACCAGATGATAACACATTTTCAATGGGTTGAGGAGCTACTCCCGAGAAAGTACCAGATAAAGCCTGGTATCCCGAAGGAACAGAAGGACCACCGTGTAAAAATGATTCCAGAGTCTGGGAAAACATGGATGACTTTCTTGCCATAATGGATGGCGGATAGTAACCTCTGGGTGTAGGATGAAATGGAACTCGAGGTGGATGAAAAGAAAGACCCGGATTTTCTAAAAAAATTGTTAAGGATAGATACCAAGCACTAGTTCGAATAGGGCTGTAGAAAATAGATTCACGCTCCCTAAGATTTAAATATTGAGGAGAGTCGGGAAGAGATATATCTTCGTCTGGATTAGTAAGTTCTTCAATGGAAATAAGACCAGCCGGAAGATCGTCAGTGATGATATTTCTTACCCTAGGTGAACCAAGATCGCTAGAAGTTGGTGAAATAAATCCTGAGGATGTTTCCAAAACAGAAAGTTCAGTTTCAGGTTCATCAACTAGTTCACTGGAAGGAGAATTATAACCAGTAACTTCAGAAACTGAAATCGGCTCTTGAATGTATTCTGTTGTAGGTGTTTGATAACCAGGATGAATTACAATGGATGAAGTTCCAATTTCTGTTGATCTAATCCTACTGCTGCTAGATGATACCAGAGCACGTAGCCCTTCAAGTTGACTTAGTGTATATTCAGGGGGTTTCCCTTGTAGTCTCCAGGATTGTCTTGGCAAGTCCGCCACGATTAAAAAATTAATTAACCACACGCAAACAAAGAAAAATTCAATGAAAACACCTAAAGTCTCTAAGAAACAAACAGTTGAATCATACGCTTAAAAAATCTAAGAGTTCAAACCACACACAAACAGTAACTTTCCGTACTAAAAACACTAGTTGGTGATGAAATCCAACTTTGTAGAAATTTAATACGAAAAGAGCGGTTGGAACAGTTACCCCAACAACCTGCTTAATGAAACAGACCGGTGCAATTTTCTCCACTATACCATCTCGAGTGAAGATAACCCTCCGGAGAGTCCAAGTGAGTCTAGCTGACGTCTGCTCCAGGTACAATGGGATCTTCCCTCCACCGTCACCTTAGGAAAGAATCCTAAAGATTATGGCCTCTAAGGTTACCAACAGAAACAAATATACCTGGGGGAACAGTCTACGATCCGACACACGCGCAAGGGCAGAGTAACAAAGCTCAATCCCCTTGAAGGCTCCTTGAAATAATCCAAGGTATGCCAACAAGTGACCCCAGGGTCCTCGACAATGGTCTATCCTAGGTTTGTCGTTGTTAATACGTGTATATCTTCTATCGTTCCCAATGAGGAAGGATCGATTACCCCACTGGTTCAGATATGATCTCGTGCTTAACTCCTTTAGGAGGAGCTTCCCAGAGCATATATGCAACAATTGGAATTTCTTCTTACCGCAAGATTTGTCTACTTGTTTGTTTTTACTATCTTGGAGAGTTAATTACTCCCTACTCCAAGATACTAGCCTAAGCTATGTTGGTGATAAGAGCCCTAGAAAATAAAAAGATTACTAGATGAATTTTAATTAAGCGTTACTTTTAAGAGCTATTTCTTAAGTCAATGGGTGCGGAAATGAAACTTTGGTGGTGTGAAGACTCGATTTCCAAAAACACTAAAAATGCACCTAAGAATGATAATAAATTCTTTTTCTTTCAATGAACTTCTATCTAAAGAAAGAGTTGGAGAACGCAATCCTTTTAATAAACAATTCTTCCTTTAAACATAAAAAATGATTGAAAGAAAATATTTTTGTCTTTTCCAATAAATGATTGAAGCTCACAACGAAATCCCTTTTCTTTCAAAACTTGTAGCTACAAAAACAATTTTCCTTCAAAAGAGATCTACAAATTTCTAAAAAACACTCAAAACTACAAAACTAATTTTGAGATCTACTAATTTGCACTCAAAACTACAAAACTAATATTGAGATCTAAAAAAAAATTAAACAATCTAAATGAATAAAAGCTTTAAGATTTTTTGAAGAATGTTTTACTTAGTTGTTCAACAAACTAAGGATCTATTCGTACAGAATAACAAACAGATCAAAACACTCAATTATGTTTTATAAAAATGAAAGTCAAAAACCAATAACAAAGTTCTTTTTCGAATATTTGCAAAGAAACAAGTAGCTCTATTTCTCAATAAAGGATGATTTCACAAGCAGGTCAGATTCAGCAAAAAGACAAGAAAACCGATGTAATCTGAGGTATTTCAAAATTACAAATGCTTCAAATTGATACAAAGACCAAGTGAAATGAAATCCAAAATGCAAAGTCTTCTAGAAAATAATCAAAACATCAACACTGTTGGAATTCATTCATAGAAAGTTTTTGACAGAAAGAGTAATCAATCTGGGCATAAATCAAAAATACTAAATCAAAATAAGGATAAACTAAAAAAATAAATCTAGAGTTTTTCTAAAATTTAAACAGGGTCCGCAGGCTTCCAGAAGTACTAGGTGCGGTACCGCACTGTTTACTAAAAGAAGATGCGAAACTGCTCGCACTGTCAAAAGAAGATAGAGTGCGGTCCCAGAAAAAATTGGAGAAAAACACTAAAGATTTGAAATTTTTCTAAAATAGAGAAAACCTAAACTACCCAGGCAGATGTCTATCAATCAAAAACTAATAAAAATGTTTCCTCGAATCAAAATAAAAGAGAACCATTAAACACAACAAGTGATTCCCCAGCGGAGTCGCCAATTTGTTGGACAGATAAATCTTTCTTGCGGACAAGACCGATCTCCCTAGTACTAAAAGTATCTAGCAACAAACATCCAAATAGACTAATCTTTCTCTAAGCATATATAATATATGAAAAGCTCTATATAGGTGTTAAAATACCTACCTTACGTCCAGTGCTTGTTTGAATTTGTTGTTATCCTTCGCGCGCTTGAAGGAGTTTCGCTTGTAAACCTGCAGTCACAAACAAGTAAATTATTACATAGCACCTGTATAGACATCATCATAAACCATGCTTATCATAGTGATCAAGGAATCTATGAAATAAACCATTAACAAACAACTTATTGAGAAAAATGAGTAAATTTGTATTAACTTCAAAAGAAGGAAAACCTTACAACCTGAGCCTTGATGTTGCACAGGCCTTCCCGGGGTCCGAAGCAGGAGTCTCCTCTACTTTGACAATATCTACACTCTTTCAATCAAGACAAATAGAGGTATGTAATCTGTTAGAGTCGGTCCTTACAGACCTCCGTCAGAGATCTTTTCGCTTTTTGCATATTCATTCTTAGGTGTCTCGCTTGTTCCACTTCGTTGCATTTCGCTAGAAGCATGCCACTGACTGACGAGGGGGTCTGGTTGTCATGTGTTTCCTCATGCTTGTACCTGCAGGGCTATTTAAAAATTCCTCAAAAATTACTGAAGTTCATTGTCATTTCATTCATGGTCATTAAATATCAGTTTCGTTAAAAAGAGTCTTTAGTCCTAGAGTCTAGGGTTTTCGAGTCTTTTGCATACATGTCATAAAGCCCGCAGGCCATGAGGTTGGTTTCGCAAGTTTTGATTTCACATTTTTATCATCAAAAGCATTTGAAGACATTTCTAGTCCAAAACTCTGTTTTGGAACTAGAAATTGTCTAAATTAATTTTTGTAATAATTGTATTTATTTCATTATCAGAAAGCTTCAGTGCAAGCCTCTGATCTTTTCCAAAGCCACAGTGCCGCATCCCTGCAAAAGACAACAAGCATTTTCAGTCCAAAATTCAGAAAAGCCAAACCAAAGCATTGTATTAATAGACCAAATGACAAAATGCCAAAAACATTATAGAGTGGGTTATCAAATAAATTTGAAAAATAAATCCGATTTGATGAGATATTTACTTCATATATAAATATGGCAAACAATCTCATTTGCAAGAGATCCGCAAGGCAGAGGTCGAAGTCGAGTTCTTGAAGGCCGAAGACAATTTTTTATAACCGTGAATAGCGTTTGGAGGTGTGCTGATCCAGGTGAATATTGGTGGTCACCCGCCTATTCCACTTGGGGCCCCACCATTGTCTATTTCAGTTTTTCAGTTTCGGCACAGTTTACTATTTTTAGCAGTTTTTCGGGTCCTAAACTTCCGGAGCCGTTTTGAGGCCCTAAACGACGTTTTTTGGGAAAACGGAGGGCAACATGGGTCCATGGACCCATGTTGCCCGTTCCAAATTTGTAGTCCTCGGATAGATCTTTCTAACGAGGTATGGTACACGTCAAATAGAGATCGTATGCCAAAGTTACGCCCCTGGGAAGTTGAAACACCAATTTACCCAAACGGGGCCCATAGTTTTGGCGCTTCATCTCCTAGGGTTAGGGTTTTGGCTGTTTAGGATTTCCCATTGTTTCTAAATGATAAATAGGCCCTCGAGCCTCATTGTAACAGAGTTCAGAGGCCTGTAGCCGCCACATCTCTTCTCAGAGATAGCTACCAGCGCCCTAGCTAGTTTTATTTCCATTCTGTCTGTAAGCAAATTTCAGTTCTTTGATATTAATGAAATGAAGTATTATTTCCGCTGCATCTCTGTCTTTATGTTTATATGTTTATTCTGTTGCGTTCCTGCATAAATCCGGATCAGTGGTATCAGAGCGGTCTCCTTTTTCTCGATCCTTCTTTGCATGTCCCCAACGAGGTCGGGGTATAAGGAGCTAGGGCTTGATCTGGTGGAACCTTTGCAAGATCAGCCTCGCAAACCTCGACGGACGCCCATGGGGGACGAAAAGAAAGATGAGGAAGCAGGAGATCCTATCAAAATATTGCTCGAGGAGGCCCTCGAAAAACAAAGGAACGCGATGATGGATAGCTTTGCTCAGATCCTTCAACGGCTGCCCACCGGCGGCGCATCTGCATCCAGTAGCCACTCTGGAGTTGCGACTCCCTTTAAGGTACAAGTAAATTTGACATTCCCATATTTGAGGGTCAAATAGACGCAGATGCCGTAGATAGATGGTTGAATCTATTAGAAGGATATTTCTCTGTTCATGACTTTTCAGACCGGGAGAAGATTATTTTGCACTCCTCAAAGCTACCCCCCATGTTAAGGACTGGTGGGAAACCTACTGTGAGAACAAGGACCAGACAGAACCCTCTCTGTTCTCAGCCGTACCAACTTGGAATTCTTTCCGAGATGTCGTCAAGGAACAGTACTATCCCGTGGGGAGCTATGAGGACAAGTACATACAATGGACCACGCTGCGACAACAAAGGGATCAAGATGTGCATGAGCTGACGAATCTATTCCATACCCTGCGCACAAAGTTGGGCATCAAAGATTCAGAGAAACATCTCGTGCTAAAGTATCGCAGTTGTCTGCACAGATACATTCAGGAGGAAATGGAGTTCCTCGACATCTCCTCGCTTGGTACTGCATACCGGTATGCTGCCAAGATTGAGCAAAAATTCAAGCAGAAGAAGCGAGACTTTGGATCTGCGAATCAAAAGCAAGGGAAAGGTGCTTCCAAACCGCAGAATAAAGGACAGAGCCAAGGCATGGCGGCTAAAGACAACTCATCGAAGCCACAAGAAAAGAATAGCACCGCAAAGCCAAAGAAGGACACGGGAAAGTGGTGTGAGTTCCATAAGAGCTCCACTCACAACACAAGTGAGTGTCGGGCCAAGCAGTCGCTAGTGGGCGAGATGAGGGCTTCTGAGTCAGATGCATGCTCTGACTCCGAATCAGAACCTGAAAAGGCGAATGAAAAAGGGAAACATATTATTTGATGCAAGAGCCCCAACGCCACCGTTGCCACCGTAAAGATCCAAAAGGAGTGAACCGGAAGATCCGTAGAGGAGGAACGTCTCTTCCACTCCCGTAGCGGGTAAAGGCCCCTAAGATAGTTCATCGTCGACAATGGGAGCCAAAAGAACCTCATTTCATGCGTACGCCGTGAAGCGGTTGGGCTTGCCGACCATAGCTCACCCACATCCATACACCACCTGGGGTGGCTTCACCATGACCCAGATCTCTCGCGTCAGCCGCGTTGTCGCCCCTATAGCATAAAGCCCTTCACGGGATGAGGTATTATGTGACGTTGCTCCTATTGAAGTTTCTAATGTATTATTAGACAACCATACTTGTGGAAGCGTCATGCCGTGCATGAGTCTCGGCCTCGTGCCGTTATTGTTACTTTGGGAAATAAGTTGCACAGATACCGCAGGTACCACCTCCCGCCGCTATCTCTTTGGTTACTACAAAACAATGCATTAAGCTCATTTCCAAACCAGGAAATTCGTTTTCCCCGATGATCCGCCTCGTGGCAAGAAGAAGATTGTGGCCACGACCTCCGGCATGTGCTCCTCCGCACAACAACAACAAATGGATAAGGCTGTGGAGGAGTACGGGGACATATTCACCTCACCCATGTGTTCCTCCTCGCATCGTCAAACAAGCACCCGATCGATCCGACCCCTTGCGCCGCTACCTAATGGACCGATCTACCTGGCGCGCTTTGTTCTCGAGAATGATGAAATCAAGAGGACCAGAGTCAAGCAAGTAAAAGGTCACACGTACTCAAGTTCATCGCCCGTGGGAGCCCGATTGTACAGGCTGGTGAAGAAGGATGGGACGTGAGACTCGTATTGACTATCGCGCCGACCAAGATCACCGTCCGAAATAGGTACCCAATCCCACGGATTGATGACCTTCTCGACCAACTCAAAGGTGAAAAATATTTCAAGAAGATCGACCTCGAAGTCCGGGTATCACCAGGTACCAATTGAACCTCCGATGTGTGGAAGATTGCCTAAAGCCAAGAAGGCCTTGTCGAATGGCCGGTCATGCCTTTCGTCGATGAATGCTCCCGCCACCTTCATGAGGATGATGGATGACATCTTGCGTCATTCACCAACTCATTTGTAGTGGTGTACTTGGATGATATTCTCGATCTTCGGCCCACTTGGAAGAGCACCTTCACCACATCCGACAAGTTCCTTCAAATATTCGCGGCAACACAAGCTGTGTGCCAATTTGGAGAAGTGTGTTCTTGCGCTGGACCCAGTCTGAATATCCGGGATACATTATTGATGAAAGGGGGTGCATGTGGATCCAGCCCAAGATCCAAGTCATTCGGGATCAAGCAGCCCCAACCACTATAACAGCTTCGCAGCTTCTCGGGGTCTTGCTAATTTCTATCGTGAGGTTCGTGTTGGGATTCTCTCATATCACTTGGCCCTTGAGTCAAGTCACCAAGGGAGGAGCGAGAGAAAAAAAAATTTGGCCTGGACCTCAATGTATGGGCGTCTACGTAATCGAAAATCGCCTCTCGTTCTGCCCTAGTGCTCACTTTACCAGATTTGCAATAGCCATTTGAGATCGAGATGTATGCCTCCGACTATGCTATTGGGCGTCTACTCAACAACGGGACATCCAAAGGCATTTCACAGCGGGAGACATCGGGTTCGAATACGCTCGCAAGTACCCTACATATGACAAAGAAATGTACCTCCATTGTGCAAGCGACGACAATGGAAGCATTACATTTTGGGGAAGGAAACAATCATCCACACAAACCACGTGCCCCTTGCGCTTCATACAGACACAAGGGAAGTCATAGAATGACGTCAATGTATGGTCTAAATATCTGCAACAGCTTCATTTGAACATATATAAGAAGGGTAGCACCAATCATGTTGCAGACCGCTCGCCGACCACCGATCGTGGCGCTCACCACCGTGCTCAACTTCGTGGGCACGAGACTTCCGATCGCCGCTTCTGCGAGAGTGACTCAGACTCCGCCAAACTTACAAGGCACTCTCGGGGGGTACGCAAGTTCCAAATTTTCACCTCCAAGATGCACTTTTATGTCACATGGGACACCTTTGAAGTTCCTTCGTTTAGCGTGCCAAGATGATATGGGAAGCACACTACAAGCCGAGTCGCTAGGCATTTCTGGTCGATAAAACAAGAGCAATCCCCGTGCTATTTCTATTGGCCGAACCTCGGGAAAGGGATGTCGAGAAGCACATCAGATCCGCATCGCTTGTGCCATTGCCAAACCAACCATCAAGAAGCAAGGCCTACAGACTCCTCTACCTACCCCTAGTCGACCTTGGGAATCCATCTCCATGGATTAAGGCGTTCCGGCCTCGCTTCTACTAAGTAGGGAAATGATCGTGTTTTTGTGGTCGTCGGCTGCATTCTCGAAGATGGCCAATATGGCGGCCCCCGCAAGAAGAATATCACAAACAGGCCACCGCTAAACTCTTCTTTGAACGAGTGTAAGGCACTTTGGGATCCCACAAGCCTATCATATCAAATCGGGACAACAGGTTCCTCAAAGACATTTTGGTCCAAACACTGTCGATGTTGGATACCAAGCTCACCAAGTCCACAACTTTCCATCCCCAAACAAACATGGGCCGTACGTAGGTCGTCACCGTAACGATTGTACACATTCTGCGCATGTACAAATTCAAAGCATCCACGCACATGGGACGAGAGCCTCCCTTATGTACAAAATAGTTATAATCGGGCCTCCATAGTTCAATCGGCCATAGCCCCTTTCTCGTGGGCTTGGGATTCCAAACACTATGTCCCATCGACGCAGCCATGCCATTTGGTGTACCGCTCGTGCCAATTCATCTCATGTCCACTCCGAAGTTGACAAAGCTAGTAGCTTCATCGAGCGCATTCAACACATCCACCAACAAACCATGATATATCGGGGATGCAGCCAATGCCAAGTACAAGCAATGCCATGATCAACACCGGTGCCACACAACTTCCAAGGTGACAAAGTATGGCTACATTTGCGTAAGGAGCGCCTAACGGACCCCACCGCAAGCTTCGCCGCTCCGATACGGGCCGTACACCATCACCAAGGCTGTAGGGAACAATGCATTCGAGCTCGCATTCCACCATTCCTTGGTCCTGGCACTCCAATCTTCAATGGATCACCTTCGTCCTTACTTCCCACCCCACCGGACACCTTGACACAGGTATCAACTCACACCAACCGAGCAAACCCAGATCGCATGGAACAGGCCACCACAGATTGCATCATGGACATGCAAATCAAGAACACTCGCCAAACAGAAGATCCAACTATACTTCCAAGTTGTCAAAGCTGCCAACTCCCGCACCAAGGAAAGGGTTCACCAGGGATCAAGTTCGTGTTGGTAAATTTCCTCATCTCATGGAGGAACTTAACGCAATGGGGACCATTGCTTCCTAAAGGAGGAGGAATGGGATCTTGTGGACATTGGTGGTCACCCGCCTATTCCACTTGGGGCTTCACCATTGTCTATTTCAAGCTTTTTCGCCGGTGACAAGCATTATTTTTAGCAAGCGGTCCCAACTTAGCCGTTTCGAGGCCCTAAACGACGTTTTTTGGGAAAACGGAGAGAAACATGGGTCCACGGACCGATGTTGCTCGTTCCAAATTTTTAGTCCCTGATGTATCTTTCTAACGAGGTATGGCAGGTACGCGTCAAACTAGAGATCGTATGCCAAAGTTACGCCCCCCGGAAGTTGAAACACCAATTTACCCAAACTAGGCCCATAGTTTTGGCGCTTCATCTCCTAGGGCTAGGTTTTGGCTGTTTAGGATTTCCCATTATTTCTAAATGATAACAGCCCTCGAGCCTCATTGTAACCCGCTCGTAGGCTCCGTAGCCGCCACATCTCTTCTCAGAGATAGCGCCTCGCCGCCCTAGCTAGTTTTATTTCCATTCCGTCCGTAAGCAAATTTCGCTCTTTGATATTAATGAAATGAAGTGTTATTTTCGTTGCATCTTTGTATTTATGTTTATATGTTTATTCTCGTTGCGTTCCTGCATAAACCGATCAAAGAGTGTCCAAGTGACAGTAGGGCTAAGATCGTCATGTAAAGGAATAAAGAACAAAGTTGAGGTGAGGGTGTCCAATATCTCCTGTGCCAAGGAAGGCCACACATGTTGAGAATGCAACAAGATGATGGAGCTTAGTGAAAAGAAGTCGCTCACTAAGTGGGCTCCGGCAGTTATTTTTGGCGCAAAGTCTATTTTTAGACTATGTCTATTTTTAGACATATGGATCATGGTCTACGATTGCAGGATGATATTTGTGGATGGTTGGCTAAGTTGGTAAAACTAGATGGACTCTATTTTTTATTATTGTGGCTTAAGTTCATTTTTGCAGATCGCGAGTCTAAAACAGACTTACCAAATATTATTAGCCTTTAATAATATTTGGACTATAAACATTATCTTATCCTCTTACAACACTTTAAGTTCGAGCTACGATGTGGCACATGCAGCCGACAAGGGAATTATGCTATTCCTAGGTTTAGTTGAGCTATTGCGTGGTTGACTTTAGTTGGAACTCATGGCAGTTTGGTGGAGTTGATGAGATGGGGCCTGATGGAGTTGTGTTCGCCTTTTAACTTAGTTGAACTAGTCGTATTTAGTCTAACCGATAAATACACCAGTGATGAGTGTTGTGAATTAATTAATACTATTAATTCACTAATTATTAACTCATAAATCAACTAAAGAATACACGCTCTGAACCCATAGCAGGTTACGGGATGTGCTCGTTGGAGACCGTTGTTAGAGGTGGGTGAAAGGGTGAGTCTACTATCGGGCCAGACTATACCGTGCATGAGATTTGCACACACATTGATCGAGATTGCCAATGAGGATTGCGTAGTACAAGCCAAGGATTCGAACTTGATCTCATCAGCGTTCATCTTGGATTGCGCAAGAGAGGTAGGTTACCTAGGTGGAGGAGATTTGAACTTGTGACTTGTTCATATCCGAGCTTGTGTAGTGTGTAACAATTGGAGATAGTGCTGAGAGCTTGTGAGGAGTTTGTACTATGATTGTTACATGTTCTCTATCATTATAATATACGTATAGTTGGGGGTTTTCATCGCAAGATTTCCCATTACATACCGTGTTGATATGTGTGATTGATTAATGCTTCAATGTGCTCATGCGGAATATTTTTAATTCCGCAAATTGATGATCAATGGTAGAAGAGGTTATGTATTATGCATGAAGCTCAAATAGTGTGTAATCGGATAATTCGGTGAATAACTCATCTATTATTCAAATTTCTACAACACAAACTCGTGGCTCACAAACTCATGGATTTATCAAGAAAACTCTAGGTTTTATACCACTATTAGAACACACAAATATGATAGAAAATTAGACAATCATGTGATACAATATTATTCACAAGATATACATATAAATACATTTCATTGACCCTTGGTTTTCATCTTCGAAGAGGTCTCTTGGACTTCTCATGATTGTTGACGTTCACTTGAGGCTTTTTGCCTTCCTCTAAAGAGAATAAGCCAAATTTAGATAACTCGAAGGATTTTATTTCAACACAATCGACCGATGATAAACTTAGAGGATTCTTCCTTCCATTCCATGAAGTCAACAATCTATGGTAACCCATGGCAGTTTTAAATTTATGCCCCGTCAAACAATTGGATTTTATTTTTTCCATTACTTGCTATGATCCCCCAACTTGTGAATTTACGTTGATGCTTATCAAGGATATCTCCAATATTTTCTTTGTTGAATATTATGCATGCTAATCTCTTGCTCTATCACACAGATTTTGTTGAATCTTTGCTCATGTCTTGTTCGACAAGGGTTTACCCATTCATATTTGTTCCCTTTCAATTCTTGGCATAGTTGGAGGTTGATCTAAGTCGCAGGCTTTGTAAGATTTTATAAGCGTATTAGTTGAGCGATCAAATCATTCTTTCTCTACACAAGTCATTTTAGTGCTTTGGAGTGAAAATTGAAGTATATAAGGTGTATGTTGTATCCTTGTTTATAGGTTATCGTATGCAAGGTGTAATGAATTCACGTGGGGGAATGTTGAATTACCACTTCAATATTATTGCAAATTTCAATGTTGTTTCCTATGAATAATGGGAAAACCAACAATTATGTGTTGATCAACATGATTGATTTGGTTGGATTCTATGTTTTGGTTGGCTTTCGACTAGATCAATTTGTTTAACTTGCCTCGAGTCTCTCGTCTTAATCAATTTTTTTATTGTGGTCAAGTTGGCCCAATCAACTGGAGTTGAATATTCCTAGTCAATTTGTAAAACTCAATCAAAATTTCCTTTCAATTGATTTTTTTTGTACTTTTTTCTAGATAAATTGACCATTTTGCTCTGAGCGGGTCGCGATCGTTAATCAATTGTTATTGATTATTTTTCATCGTAATTTTGTTTGATTTTCTCATTTTGTTGTTGAATATCTCACTTGCTTGGCTTTTCTTACTCAAACTCATTTCAATCCTTCGTAACTCGCTTGTTCAAAATTTCGCACACATACTCGTCCCCTCGAAATTTTGGTTGTTTCTTCGACATTTTAAATTTTTTAATTGACTTTTCCCTATTGTGTTGTTAGTGACTTTTTTGTGAAGCATGCCTTTTCCATTATCCCTTACTACAATATATGAATGATGATTCTTTATTTTTGGCCCAAGTATGTTATGCTTCCTTGAGTAAATTGTTGTCCTTAGATAAAAGTTTACCTAGCTATTCATCGCCGACCATTTTATTCAATTTCATTATATATATATATATATATATATATATATATATATATATATATATATTTTTTTATTTATTTGTAATCCTTTCTTTATTTTTAGGCTAGGTCACCACAAATAGCTTTCAACCTAGTAGATTCCTATTGGCACCCCCAAGGAGGTTTTCACCAATATACATATCGATGTCATGTGTTATTTTTTAAGTTAGGCATCATTGATGAATTTTTCAAAGAATTTCCTTACAAAGTTAATAATTTCACCGCCCTCGCTATTCAAGCATCTTCAATGACAAAGGGCCTAAAACAAGGAGTTTCTAACTTCCAATATTTCCCCTTTATGTGACTATCATGGAGTAATACCAAATATCTCTATTCAATACCTTCTCTTCAAATGTTGATTGTGCTAAGCTTTTTGATGTCATTTATTTATCTCGTGGTGCAACACAATCAATCTTTCCTATTTTAATTGATGTAATTAATGGAGCCATCGTTATTATGTTATGTTTAATTCATATTTGAGTATAGATGATACCCTTGATACATCTATCTAAGTGTAGTGGAACTACAACTTCTCGCTCTATGTATTAAATTAAGGATACATCATATATCATGTGCATGGTCATGTAGAACCATATTCATGGGGACCTTATCATCCTGGTCATCTTCGCGTGATCCCGCATATTTTAGTCAATCATATGTAGAGTATTATTCGAAGAATCTCGACCATGTTGTTTGTTTGGGGATAATGAGTTAATGAATTCCTATGATCGATCACAAAATATCTTTAGCAATACTTGAATTGTCCCACTAACAAACCATCGTTCCTTGGCATTGATAAGAGTTGAGGGGAATCCAATTTTCGTTGTAATGGCCCCGGTGAAAATTCCATGTAATAAAAGTTACAATGGAAAAATAATAACCAAGCTCATGGGACACGTATTCCAAGTTGAATGTTGGGAAAATCATCCTAGTGCGTGTGTTCATATGGTTTATTATGGCTATGGAAATTAGAAAAAGTCAATGGTTAAGGATTTGGAAAGGCAAAGTGGCATTTATTGTCATTTATTTACGAAAATAATGGAAAATGGGAGAAAAGGGAGGTGAAAGGTCACAAGTAATATGTGAGGAGGAAAATGAAGGAAAAATAATTGAAAATGAAGAAAACAGAGGCCCTATTATAAAAAAGGCTTATGAGGACTGCTCATGGCTTTTGTTGTGTGAAGTTTTGGAGCCTCAATATTCTCTCTCTCTCTCTCTCTCTCTCTCTCTCTCATACTTGGATACTTAGGAGTTTTCTGGATCACTCTTGGAGAGTGTGGCATACTTGGTGATTTAGAGCAAGAAAGAAAAGGAAAAGAAGGAAAGCGCAAGAGGACATCAATATCAAGAACTACAACGGGTTTGGATTGCAGTACCGAGTTGCATGTATGTTTCCCTCTCTAGTTTTAGCATGCATGGTGTATGCATGTAGTTTTGGTCATCATCCGTCATCACATGGAGGATTGCTTAGACTAGAAAATAGATTTACCTACCCTTTTCCATTTCCTGGATAGCCATGGTGTCGTGGGTTCAGTTTCATTGTTTGTTTTCTAGTTGCTCCTATGACTTTGTCAGTGCTGACATATTTCTGAAGCCTTGGTCGGACAAACGCTTCCGTGTATTATGGATAGTTGTGGGTTGAGTTACTAGCCTTGGAAGCCTCTCGTTGGACAAACACTGTGGTTCTTGTGGGTTGAGTTACTAGTCCCCGGAAGCCCTATTGAAAAAATTCTCTTCGGAAGCCTCGTAAATGTTCAAGATTGAGTTATTAGTGCCGGATTCTCAAGGTTGAAACAAGCTCTAGAGCCCTAGAAAAACTTTGGTAGAGACCAATCCGTGATGGTTGTGATGTCCGATGTTGTTGGAATCATTAGTCGTAGGCTGAGGTGGTTTGGCCTCCGGAAGCCCGGTTTGGTTTTGATGGATTTTGTTTATGAGATCCCAATTCATGCTTTCAACATGGCATGGGGGTTACCGGGTTGAAGAGATATTTTTCTCAACCATGTATATGGTCGTGGTACTTGGAAGTCCCAAACTTGGTTGAATTTTTGGATATGGAAATAATATTCTCTTTTCCTCTTTGTATCGATGGGTAAATATGTTTGTTATTATGTGGCTTATATGGTTTTTGCAGTGCTTATCATTTGTGTTTCTTATATGTTGGTTAGGAATGAGAGTTTTATGATGGGATGATGTATGGCTCTCATCATGTTTTTATTCGTAAATTAATGAAAAATGTATATATGACTAAATATATGATAGTGCATTTAATGTGTTAAGGAAATAATGTCAGACGATTCTCTATCATATGAGACCCTATGCTCGATATGTTATTTACACTTGTATATTACATGTTCGACGAAATGCCGCCTCCGGCTAGTAGGGGTACAATCAATTCCTTGGTCGAATGTTTGCTTTCAGCACCATTGTTTCACCGTTATATTTAATTTATGAACTTGTCAATGAGTTATGGGTAGTGACTTGGGCTTTAAGCCTAAAAAAGGTGGCTCAAATATCGTGTGGACGCTAGCACAAGTTCCGTGGGAAAAAGTCCCAGACACAAGCATTCATATGTTGTGGGAGTGTCTAGAGCATCCAAGACGCACTCCGTGCCTATACTATGGGAGCGTCCGGGGGTTTGAAGGTTTAAAACCCCGCATAATCATGAGGTCGGATACAATATGGGTCAAGCTAGCTCCTAGGATTTATGTTCCCGATGCGTACCAAAGGTGATAAGTCACATGATTTTAAGGGTCTTCTCGCGTGATTTTCCTTCAAACTTAGGTATGTCACTAGCAACTTATTTGGGATTGCGTACAAAACAGAAGATAATAAATCGCATCGTTTTGGTGAGGCACGTCAAATCGGCAAGTCTAAAGTTGCAATGAATGGTAACCAACGATTAGGGTCTTGTTGAGAAAATTGATAACTCCGAGGAACGATACCAATACCTGTGAGGAGAATATCCAAGGTAGTCTGGGTTGCCTTTACAGATGGGATTAAAATACCTCCGGGTATCCAGGGTTAGCCATACCAAACCGAGGTTGAGTCGGTATCCCATACGTATAACTGTGGTAAGGGTTGACTTTGCAGATTGGATTTTTTCTTTGGGTCCATATTGAAACTTCCTTGATACGTTGATTAACAACCGACTCCGTATAAGGTTGGCTTGTTGAAATTTTAGTT
Source organism: Pinus albicaulis (assembly GCA_034641835.2). Taxonomy (NCBI): domain Eukaryota; kingdom Viridiplantae; phylum Streptophyta; class Pinopsida; order Pinales; family Pinaceae; genus Pinus; species Pinus albicaulis. Next base: position 48,954 of record JAXQQM020066321.1, read on the forward strand.
GTAACAAAGTTGTTCTCGTAGGTTTGAATGTAAGAGATTGAACCACAGTCTGTGTTGATGAGTAGTGACTTGGGGATCGGGCTCGTGATATAGTTGATGTCGTTGTTTGAGGGGTTGTCGCAATAGGGGACTTGAGAAAATCGAGGGATAGGTGTACTTGGTTGTTGAATTAAAATTTTTACATCAGATTATAAAGGAGTTCTCGTGTACTCGACTAGCTTGCCGACTACCAGGTACGTATTACCCAAGGTGCAATTTGAGGTGTAGGTTGGGTAGGTCGGATTTGGGTATAACCAAATTGACCAGCTTGGTTGGACCAGGTTGATTATAATGTTCTTGCATAGTAGGCTACAAATTTTATTGGTTCAACGACTTCCGGCTCCACACCGTGTTAACTCGGGGATAAGGAGCTCCCATTAAAGGTTGTGGTTTGTAAGGTCGACCATAACTACTTGAGGTATTGGAACGTAATTTTGATAATTTGCCGCATAATTTCCAATAAAAGGTTGACCTACTTGAAAGGATTGTTGCTCTTGACAAACCGGCCGCTCCAAAGGGCCGTAATGGTAAATTGATTCAATATGACTTAGATCTAAAGATTCTTGACGCGAAGGAATTGCAATCTATTCGATACTAATCGTGCCGAGGAAGGTTCTCGTTGATGCGAAACTTCACCGAGGTGAACGAGGACGACTAGGGGTTCAAAGTATGAACTCCGAAGTTGACTCGATGAAGTAGATTCAGCTCTGTGTTTAGATATTTTGGGTTCAATAAGTTGACTATCCGAGAATTCGGGCCGGTTGCCGATCGAATCGTGATTAATTCCAAAATTTATGGTTGTTCTTCTCGTTTTGAGGTTGATTTACTTCATACAGGATGTATAATTATTGATGTTTATTCCTCGGTTTCAAGAGGATCTAGTTCCGATTGTTGACCTCTTTCATATTTAAGCTTTTCTAATTGACTTGGTGTATACTGGGGGTTTCCCCGGCATTCTACGACGTTGTCCCTAATTCAGCCACGCTAACGTTTAACACACGAAATAAAAAAATGTTTCAAAAAATAGACCTAAGGTCGCTAAGAAAACAAGTGATTTGAAAAGAAGACGATTTTATCAATTTCCAAAACAATAAAATATTTCATTCATAAACAAAATCCTTTTTAAAAGGAAGACGATTTCATGAAGAACTAAATTTGCAAGAACGATCAATTTCTCTTTTGAAATAAAAAATTCCTTGAACAATCAAATCAAAAACTACAATTCAACAAATAATCAATTCCCAAAATAAAACAATCTCTAAAAAAATCCCAAAAGCATAAATTTCAAAATCAAAACAAAAATTTAACTCCGAAGTCTATCTAGAATATTTTGAGGATAATTTCTCCTAATGTGATCAACAAGAAAGTTTTCACTTATTTCAGTAAAATGAAATGTCCAGAGTGATTTAGTGTTAAATATGCCTGAGTGTTTGGGAAGCCCAGGGTTTACAAATTAAAAGGGAACAAGTTTTCATAAAATTAAGGTTTGCAATGATCCTAATGGCTCAAAAAGAAAATATCATAATAATAGTAAGTTGAGGCAAATGAAAGTATATGTTTCATGTAGCAATAAACTAGGGAAAACTCTCACTTATAAAATGCAAATAGTATGATAAATCATGTAAAACTCAAAATTGTCAAAATAATTTCTCACACAAGATTTGACAACTAAGATGGATCAGAAAGCATAAAGAATTAGGTTATCCTGATCTTAAAAAGAGAACTTTATTTTTTTCAAAATTGCCAGGGGATGCGCAACTTACAAAGGGAATACAAAGGCGCATGTGCACCGAATTGAATCCGTGTTGTAGGCTGTCGCATCGTTTTCCGTGGAAAACCGTGCAAGGAAAAACTTGGAAAAATAAATAACAATCTTTGTTTTTCATGGATTCTTAAAATTTATCTACCCAACCAAACTCAAAGAAGTCAAAATTAGAAAGCTGCAATTCAAATCGAATACAAACAAAGAAAACTAATCTCTAGTTCCCCAAGATGGTCGCTAATTTGTTACGTGGATTAATCCTCTTTGTGGACAAGAGCGATCTCCCTAGTACTCGCCGAGTAACTAGAAACAAAGATCCATTTGAAAACCTTTTCCTCTAGATTAATCGAATTTCAAGATTATTATAATAGTAAAGTAGAGAGGACATGCCCCAACCTTGAAATCCAAATGTTTGATGTAGCCCTTTGTCCCGTCGCTCCAAAGTGGTTTATCCAATGAGTAGAACTCGCAATCAAATAAAAGACAAATAATCGAAGAATCTGCAACATATAATAGTAAAAAGCTAATCCAACTTAGTGATCAAGGAGTCTAAGTATTGACATTATTCCAATAAGCATAGAAACAAAGCAATGAGAAAAAGAGATCCATATGTATTATCTTGAATCGAAAGAGTAATCTTACAACCCGATCCCTTGATGTTATACGTATTTCTCCCAGGGTCCCCGAAAAATCATTCTCCTTCGCCCATAAGTTCCTCTCTAAATACCAAGCATGGAGTTATAGACACAAGGGTGATCATTCTCATGCCAACAACAACTCATTTAGTGTAGAAAGTATGCAGACTTTATGAACTCTCTTCACTAGAAACTATATATATTAGTCTCTAATTATATTTTATTCATATGTCTACCCTTCAACCTGAAACTTGAGCTTAATTTATAGGGAAATGGAGGTAGTTTTGGGCCCATGAAGAGGGGGATGGATTCCTCTCATGAATGGATTTGAGCGCCATGGAGCAAGGGGATAAGCTCCATGAGTGGAGGGATAAATCTTGAATCGATCGTGACTCTAGAAGCTTCCAATTGGGAGAATATTCGACCAACTAGGTTTTTAGAATTTACTTTTTCTTTTATTTGATTTTCACGAGGGTGTGTAGGTTATAGAAAAGTACCAGGCCAAGCGTACTTATGGATAAAACATCAGCGCACAGGGTGCGTCAGAAAACCGCACAGGTAGACTTTTAAGGGTTTTAAAGAGCTTTTATCTAATTCCAAGACTTGATTTAGGAACATTAGTGTTTTACTTAAGGGAACATGATATGGATGGTGATAGACCCACATGAACAACAAATGTCATGGTATTTAATGACGTGTACGTAGTTTAAGAAAGAAAACCACCCACATTCGACAGATAAATAAACCATAGGATGTAGAGGCATGGTTGCTTGGTACGGCAGTTCTGCAGTTGCATGATTATGCTGAAAACATGAAATATAGTATAGCTACATTCAACCTCATAGGTAAAGTGCGTATATTTGGTGGAAAGATGTGAATAACGTCATAGATATTTATGAGGAGGAGTTGATTTGGAGGAGTTCAAAAGGCTATTCCAGAAGAAGTATCTACGTAGAGATACTACGACGATAGGGAAATGGAGTTTAAGAGCTAAAGATGTGTTCCATGACAGATGATGAGTATACTAGTAGGTTTTTGGAGTTGTTTGCGAGACATGCCTTACCTCAAGGAGGAGAAGGCCAAGATTCAAAGATTCATAAGTGGGGTGTCGATAGCATTCAAAGACATGATTGAGTTTGATGAGCCTAGATCATTAGAGGAGGATATTCAGAAACTCAAGAATTTTTATGAGCAATCAAAGCATCGATATAAGACTAAAACAGACAGGAAAGGTAATGCAAGGAACAAAGGAAAATGGGACAAGAAGTGAACAAGACCTCAGGATACAAGTAACAAAGAGAATGTTGCACTGGGTCATCAAGTTCAAAACATCTGGAAGGGCACATGGATTTTGATCTATGAGCGAATAAGGATGAAGGCTTGAAGCCCACAATGTCAGGGCTCTAGGGCAAATATCATCGCACGAGAGATCGGCTCCGCGCATTAGGTAGACCACATCTATAGTGTGCGGAGGCACATACGGTGGGAGATGTTGGACATCATATTCCTAGGATCTATGCACGCTATATACACGTGTGTAGGCATATCACTAGGCGTCTATTATCGAGATGGATGGTAAGGTTTGTGATCAAGTTGTTTTTATTTTGATTGACCCCGCATCTTAATTATAGTTATGCTAGTCCCGACTTGGTGGATAGGTGTGGTTTGAAAAGAGAAGGCATGCAAAATCATGCTTAGTGTCAAGTATGTGATAAAGAAAATAGTTCATAATTGGGTAAGATCTTGTGCATTTGAGTTGAATGGCACAGGCTCACAACAACGCACTTGAGCATATTACCATTGGGGTCATATAGTATGCTATTGGGTATGGACAAGCTATCTTCACATAGGGAGCAAGGTAGATTTTTATGATAAGGCCATTGAGTGTTTGTATGACAATGGGGAACCATGAGTCTTGAAGGTGGTAAGAATAAAGCAACATCGATGAGAATGGTTACATCTATGCAGTGCCAAGTGCAATCGTGAAAGGGTGTGTGTTTTTTCCAAAGGCATATTTCTAGTGAAAAAGGTAGGAAAGTTGAGGATATATATTTTGAGCAAGTACATAGTTCTAAAACAGTTTTTAGATGTATTTCCCGCAGATATTTTAGAGTTTCACCCTACGTGGAAGCAGATTTTTATATTGAGTTGGTACAAGGGGAAGTGCGCATCTAAAAGCACCTTATAGGATGAACACACCTGATTTGGTAGAGTTAAAGTTTCAACTGAAAGAGATGCTTGAAAAAGGATACATTAGGACAAGTGTATCGCCATGGGGCGCACTGATATTATCTGTGAAGAATAAAGATGGTACTTTCAGACTATGCATTGATTACAGATAGTTGAACAAAGTGACCATCAAGAGCAGGTATTTGTTGTCGAGGATTAATGACTTGTTCGATTAGTTGAAGGGAGAAACATTTTTTTAAAATATTGTTTTGAGATAGAGATATCATCAAGTATGCATCAAAGAAGATGACATTCACAAGACAACCTTCTGGACCAGGTATGGGCATTATGAGTTTGTTGTAGTTCCTTTTTGTTTGACTAATGATTCAACTACGTTCATGTGCTAGATGAATAGTTTGTTGCGTCCTTATCTGGACAAGTTCATTATTGTGTTCATTGATGATATATTGGTATATTCTAAAAATGAGGAAGAGCATGTCGAACATTTAGCAATAATGTTGAGATTGCTAAGAGAGCATCAGTTGTATGCTAAGCTTAACAAATTCAGTTTCTTTCAGACTGAGGTAGATTACTTGGGACATGTTGTTTACAAGGAGAGAATCATAGTGTATCCAGAAAACATAAGGGCCATCGTGGAGTGGGTAGCTCCTAGGAATGTGGACGAGGTGAGATTCTTCATGGGATTGGAAAATTATTATAGGAGGTTCATCAAGGACTCCTCACAGATTTCTTGTCCTATTACATCATTGCAAAGGAAAGGTAATAAGTTTGAATGGACAGAGGAGTGTGAGGCTAGTTTTGAGCAACTTAAGAAGTTTTTGACACATGCTCCAATGTTAAAGATTGTAGATCCATATAAAGAGTTTGTAGCATGTATATATGCTTGCAAGAGAGGACTTGGTGGAGTCCTTATGCAAGATGGATAGGTGGTATGCTATGAGTAACAGAAATTGAATGAGCACAAGTAGAACAATCCGACGCACGATCTTGAGATCACAAAAATCATACATGCATTGAAGATGTGGAGGCACTATCTTCTTGGCAGGAGGTTTGTACTAATGAGTGATCATATTTGATTGAGGTATCTATTTGACGAGCCAAATTTGAACACCAGACTAGCTAGATGGTTGGCCACGATAAGTGAGTTTGACTTCGAGATAAGGAACATCAAAGGAAAAGAGAACAAGGTTGTAGATGCTCTTAGTAGGCGGATACATGTGAATCACATAGCAACCATGAGCTCCTATGGGACATATTTACAGGATAAGACCTTGCAGGCAGGTCAACATGATGACAGGTATATGGATATTGTGCACAAGTTGCAACAGAGTACAGGTACATGTATATGTAGTGGTACAGGTACATGTACAAGAGTACAAGGTGAGGGAGTTTCATGTGAAACCATATTTAGGTCACCCATGTTATCAGAAGACATTGACTCTAGTAAATAATTTATACTATTGGTCGAATTTGAAGAGAGACGTAGCAGAGTTTGTGGATAGGTGCTTGGATTTTTAACAGGTTAAGGTAGAGTGTAAGAATCCAGGTGGACTATTACAACCAACTGTGATTAACTAGTCAAAATGGGAGGTCATTTCCATGGAATTTATCATAGGTTTGTCAAGGACATTAAGACAATATGATTCCATTGTGGTTGTTGTGGACAAGCTGACAAAGGTGACACACTTCATACTAGTTAAGTCTACATTCTCAAATAGCGATGTAGCACAGGTGTTCATCAGAGATGTGGTCAAATTGCATGGTGTTACAAATAAGATTGTGTTAGGTAGTGAGGAAAATTTCACTTCCAATTTTTGGAAGGAGTTTTTTGCAGGTTTGGGAATAGAGTTGGCCTTCAGCACAAATTATCATCCGCACACAGATGGACAAATAGAGAGGGTCAATATGATATTGGAGGACATGCTCAGGATGTATGTAATGCATCAACAATGAAACTGGGAAGAGTATATTCCATTGGTAGACTTCACTTGCAACAATGCATATCAAGAATCCTTGAGGATGAGTCCATTTGAGGCATTGTATGGGCAAAGTTGCAACACTCCCATCGGTTGGAGTGATCTAGTTAACAGGGTGTTGATTGGACCAAACATGTTGGCAGAGATGGAATAAGAACTGCAGGTAATCAAGAAGAACCTGAAAGAAAGACAGGACAAGAAGAAGATTTATGCTAATGGGAATAGGTTTTTTAAGGAGTTTTAGGTTGGGGAACGGGTGTACTTACGCATCAAGCCCAAGAAGATCTCCTTGCGGATTGGATCGTGTGCCAAGATGGCACCACAATTTTGCGAACCTTTTAGTATTATCGACTTGCACTTCCTTCAACAATGAGAGTTCATGATGTTTTAAATGTGTCATTTCTTATGAAATATGTTAAATATGTTGATCATGTGATTGACTGGTCTGTATTGCAGGTGGATCCAGAAGGATAATTCCAGTCAGAACCTTAGTGCATTTTGCGGAGAAAAATGCTCATGCTCCATAATCAAACAATTGAGCATGTTAAAGTGAAATGGAAGCACTTTGGGCCCGACGAAGCTACATGGGAGATGGTGGATAAAATGCGGGCTATGTGTCCTACCTTATTCGTTGGCTGAGTGAATTCTTTGGCAGATTTTTTGGTATATGTTGGTATGGTGTTTGGTATATGTACATATGTACATGGATGTAAATACCACCATGAGCTATGTTATAAAGCTCCAATATATGGGTTTCATGTCATTATGATGTTATGTTGCTATGTTTTCATCTTAGTTTGATTCTCAACAGGTTGATCATTGTAAATACTGCAACGAGCTATGTTATAAATCTCCATGGGAAGTATGTTTTTCTTACAACATTCTTGTTGGTTGTAGGTGTCGTCGAACACCGAGGATGGTGTTCCCCCAAGGAGGAGGGTTCTGTAACAAACCTAGTGAAAATTCCATGTAATAAAAGTTAATAAAGGAAAAATAATAAACAAGGTCATGGGACAAGTATTCCAAGTTGAATTTTGGGCAAAACATCCTAGTGTGGGTGTTCATATGGTTTATCATGACTATGGAAATTAGAAAAGGAAATGGCTAAGGATTTGGAAAGGAAAATTGGAATTTATTGGGGTTTATTTATGAAAATAATGGAAAATAGCAGAAAAGGCAGCTGAAATGTTGCACGTTGTATGCAAGGATGAAAATGAAGAAAATAGAGGCCTCATTAATAAAAAGGCTGATGAGGATCAGGTCATGGCCTTTTTTAGTGTAGTTTTTGAGCTCTCACTATTCTCTCTCTCTCTATCATACTCTTGGATACTTAGAGTTTTCTTGAAGCCCTCTTGGATGCACTCATGCCTATACTGTGGGAGCGTTTGGGGATTTGGAGGTCTAAAACCTCAGTGGGACCCAAGGGATGGAAACCTGAGTGGTTTGGTTGGATCCTGGGAGTTTTTTTTGTTGATGTTGAAGGGTTGTTTGAGGTGTTTCCGTCGATTCCACTTCCTTGAGGTCACCTAGGCAGTTGAATCTGAACATAATAACTCTTCGTCACATGTTTACACCGGTTGGATAGTTACTTGGGTAGATGTGGCAGGTGGGTGTTACACTTGTAACTATGATTTCATATATGAACTTTGCCATAATTTCATTTGTACAAGAATCGACAAGCTCTGGCTTAACACGGTTTTTTAGATAGTACACTATGGTGATTATATAATTTTCTCCATTTCATTTAGTTTTATGATGGAGTGGATCGATGAAATCAATTGCCCCGATTTCAAATGGTGAAAAATGGTTTATTGTGTCTAAAGGAATTTCATATTTCCATAATGGATAACCCATCTATTGGTATATATCACATTTCTTTACTTTCACCTGGCAATGTTTGTACGAAGTGGGCTAACAAATTCTACGTTGAAGGATCTTCCATGTTGTAGTGTATACTTAAAAGTGACCCCCTATAGGACTATCACGTGTTTCAATTATAATTCCTTCACTTTCATGCTCTAAGGTACATCTTATAAATCTATTATCGAGTCATAGCTTGTGTGAATTCCCATTCATAAGGGTAAATGGGGTCGCTTTCAGTGTTAGGACCCTTTTTCAGGAAGATCAAGTGCCTTCCCCTCTTATAAAAGTTGCACCATATATGTTATTTACAATGGGTTGGTCTCAACTCAAAATTCATGAGAATTTGGAAACTCATTGTCAATCTCTATGGGAGTTTCAGTTGTTTCAAGTTGGGACAAGTGGTATAGTCTAACATTCTCTTTCACTAGTTAGCAAATTATGTCAAATTCCATATTCTTGGAATAGTAATAATAATTGACACACTCTCCCCTGCTGCATTAGTTTGTTTATTAAGTATTTACAAGCTTAATGATCAGTGAAAAATGTAAAGGGATTTTCCGAGTAATAATGTTATAGCTTTTGTAGAGAAAAAACCATAGTCAAACCCCCTCTTTCTATCATCAAGTAATTGTGTTCTACTTTATTGGGCTTATGGCTAGCATGGGCATTGGGATGGTCGAGTGTATCTTCTTTTAGTTATGCTAATACTACCCCAACGACGATGTTTGACACATCCACATGTACATGGAAATTCTTTGACCAATTAGGAAATTGTGGTATGGGAGCCTCTACCAATTTTTGCTTTAACAACTCAAAAAATTTGTTACACTTCAAACTTCATATAAATTTGACTTATTTTCTAAGTTGTTTTTTATTGGAAAATTATTGTAGAAGTAGTGTTTGATAAAAAAAAATTGTAGTCAATATGCCCAGATTTTTTTTTTATCTAGTTTTGATTTATCAGAGATTTTAAATTGAGGATCACCTTTATTTTTTCCATTATGCTCTAATCATGTCCTTGCATATGACATCACCCAAAAGTATTCCAACAGGTGAGGTAGATGCACTTTTTTATGTTTAGAGAAAGATGTATCTATTGACATCTTTCCAACATCATCCTTAATCGTTGTGTGTGGTCCCTAAGTAGATTGAATATGTTCCAATTGTAAGAGTAGACAACCATTGTCTTAGAGATATATTCCTGGAATGCTTTAACGGTGATTTTGGAAAATATTGTTAGTGTATTTTTAAAATTGAATGACACCATTCAATATAGAAAGGATCCAAATTCAGAGACAAAAGTTGGTTTCTATTGATCCTATTCAACTATAGGTATTTGATTATACCCTACAAATATGTTGGTAAAAGAGTAGCATGTGTACAACCACTTTATTGATTATCTCATTGATAAGTGGCATTGGGAATGGGACGGTTGAAATCAATTTTATTATCCCCAGTCTTGACGCATCTCCTTAATTTATTTGGATTATGTTCTTTTTTTTGCATGACCATAAGAGTTTCCCATTTAGATTTATTAATTATGATGCCACCAACTAGCATCCCCTCAATTTATATTTGCACAATGGGTATGTGTTTATGAGCTAATTGACAAGGTGATTTATTTATTAGCTTATCTCATGGGATGAGATCAATACTCATATCACCTGTTTCCTTTACAACTCCCTTAAGAAATTTATAGTCACGGTTAAATACAGCGTGATATTTTTGTAATAAGTCGTTGATCTTTACCATTTTCTTGTTGAACTAGTAGTTGCCTATTCAATCCATTTTGGTCACTTATATTCCCCTTCTTTTATATCATCTAATGAGGAGTTTGGCATTTCAAGGTTTTCCTTATTTTCTTGTTTGGTTATTTTTTTTTAAGCAATGAGAATATTTGTATTCATTGCAAAATAGTGCCTGGATCACAACTATACATTGGAAGTCACATTATGATTTTCTTCCATCTTCAGTGTCATCTATAGAATCCTAAACCAAAATTATCCTTTAAAGAGGAATACAATCAATACCAAGCATATACGGGTCTTTTTAGGTGAATAACTTCCAATAGAGTCCCAAAATTAAACAATTTTTTTCATACGTATAACATGCTTTAAAATATAATCCTTGATTAGAATGTATTTCCCCAGATCCACTAGATCATTTAGGTATAGACACTTGACATTACCAGTACTATAACTCACTGAATATTTCATATATAAGACCAAAGATCTCAATTCTTCATCCTGTTGATGAAGGAGTTTGATTTCTTCTTCATGTTTATCCAATTTTCCTCTAGATTCCAGCCAAAGGTCAATGGTTTTGGAGGCAAAGGAAATTTTTTGTTTATGTTGTATCCTGAACTTCATGAGATCACCCTTGAGATTCTACAGACAGTTGCATCATCACAAACCCACAACCACAACCCCTTGGAAATAAATATGCCACTCTCTTCACTCGCTAATTTATGAAGTAAATTCCAATTATGGACCAATGCCTTTGGGAATCCTTTCAAAATCTGAGACTATAAACATATATATCCCTCGAAATATGACATTATATGTGCATAAAAATCTCCCATCACCAACAATGTACTAGACTAATTTCTCGCCATGCAAGTGATCCCACACCACTCCCAACTCACACCAAAATATATTTTTGTAACTCCCCCATTGTCGGCTATCATATAGTCACTCCCATAAATGATTGTAACATAGGTGCGCCCTATGGAAAGGGAATGGATAAAAAAAAAAATCTTGAGTATGCATGTGTTAACAATGTGGGGGATGCTACGTTGACTAGGATCCCATGAACCCCCCCCCGCCAACCCAAATTTCTGTATTTTATTTTAACGTAATATTCATGCTTAATCAATTAAGGGGTGGATTGGATTAATGGATCATTAACCATCAAATCCATAAACTTCAATTGTGAACTTGGTTGGCACATTGATCAACTTCTTGGTTATTATCCCTTAAAATATGCTTGAAAATCATCTTTGGGTTATCTTTTGACACAATCTTAGTCTGATCTAGAAAATTATCCAAAACATTGTCTCTAGGGGAAGATCCTTTGACCAAATACTGAATTATTAAGAGGGATCCACCCAACACAATGATAGAAGAGACTTAATATTGTTTGACGAGAAGAATTCCTTGGAGTAAACCGTGGGATTCTACTTGGTTATATTTCATCTTCACGAAGCCTCATAAATTCTCTAAAACTTTGATTTCTCCGGGGCCTTAAAAGACCCTTCCCTCTCTCGCCACTCCTATATTTCCTTTTGATGCACCATCGAAGCTGAGAATGTAGTCAAAATAGTCTTGCCTCCAACTCTTGAAGTCCATTCACTGATGACGAAGCTTCCATGCTTTTGCATATGGCCTTATAATAGCCACTAAAATTTGAAATTTAACTGAATTAAAAGAAAATTTAGAGATCCATGCAACTTTATAAGGATCCATTTCCTAATTAACCTAACTTTCTAGTAAATTAACCTTGGCAACACCCCCATATTTGCCTGAGAATGGGATTTTGAATGAATTTTCTAGCATATTTCTAGTCTTAGGAAGAGAATAATCCAAAGGTCGAATCTAGACATATCAACCTATCAGATATAGGAGACAAAGCCCAAGACCAAACTTCCTCGGTGAAAGATCATTCTAAGAATAACCTCGAATTGTGTTTGAGATCAATCATCTATTTTGTTTCTTTGAACCATGATTTCTCTAACATTATTCTTCCAAACTTGATTCCTTGCCTAATTGTGGAAGAATTTTGTATTCAAATCACCTGCTTGGAGCATAGAAAATCTTCACCATTCTTACTCTTCCTTCAACACACTATGACATTTCTCATACTCAAGATATTTCGTGAAAACAGAGCTTGCAAATAACAAGGCGGCATTCTAAAGTTAGTTGGGTTTATTCTAATTTATATTAGAAGAGAAGAATTTTGGAGGACACTGAATCTTTCTTCGCCTTGGTCCATATTTTTAAAGAAACTTTAAAAAGCTTGATTTTCCCTTCCTAAATGGTTATTGGAGTGCCTGCAATCCATGGGTTCTAAACTGATTTAACTAGATTTAACCTCGAGTGTATTTCCCCTCTTCATCAACCATTATCATAAAATTATAATTGGGACACAAAGAAAAGTGGGTGGTAAGAATTCCTAGAAACTAATTGTAAGGATAAGCATGAAACTTGGGATTTCATTTTAAGAAAATGAGCATGGTGACCATGTTTACCATCATCAACCTAATTTAAGTCAAGACCAACAATGGGGAAGTTTATGACTCACGAGATGCCTCAGTTGGAACGAATCCAATTTACCACACCAAAGAGTATAATGCTAGAGGCAAGGAGGAAGTTGATACATATATGTTATAAGAAGAATCAAATAGAAACAACACACACCAAGTGCGACATTATAGACCTTTGGTTGACATTTAGAAATTATAATGGGACAAAATAGAAAGGAGATGAGAGGAGATGTGTAATTAAATCCCTAAACTTTAGGAGAAATCGATCATTGGTATGAGAGACTCATCCAAGATAAGCATTAATAAATTGAATTTTAGAGGAGAAACCCCAATGACTCTGGTGTGGAGTGAAAGTTTGTAGTGGGTTAAGGAAACAAGTGACACTCTTTAATGAGTAAACATAATGGAAATTGTGGATATGTAACACCCTCCTCCCACATTTACCCAATGCAACCGGTCCACTGGGGTAAACATGTGACAAGAGGCTAATATGATGTGATTCAACCTCCTTGGTCACCTTGAGGAATTTGAACTGACATAGCACAACCAATGACCTTCCACACAAACTACAAAACCTTCAAGAGAAAACCAACCATTCTAGGTGGTCAACCCCTAAGACAACTCATCATTTGACTGATTTGGACCCTCAGTCGCTCCCACGACAAATCCTGCAAGCGACTGAGGCCTTCTAGTCTCTCCCACAGTGAGGCATGCCAACGACTATGGACTTTTCCAACTAGTGGTGTGCTAGCGACCCCAGATTCTTTGCCAATTTTACAGGGCCAAGACTTAAGCCACTACCCAACACTTCATAAAAAATTCAGAAATGATAAATAACATGGGAAAAAAATATACTAATGCAAACTTTGATACAAACACTTGATCTGACCCCTACTAGCCCATAATATACATTTCGTCAAACATGTCGCAAATATGTAATATACAGGTCATAAAATCATATTTGAGCATAAGGATCTCATACTTATCTGAGAATCGTAAAGGAGAACTATTGACATATCACAATAGTTGCATTATCATTTATTAGGGCACATATACATTTTACATTCATTTTCTAATCAAAACATGATAAGAACCTATTATGAAACCAACTCACAAAATAGAAGAAAAGAGAGATCAACTATGTAGAAATCAACCTCTTCGAGGGGGGAACCTCCTTTAAGTTACATAAATGAACAATTATTGGATGATACAAATGACAAAACCTCCTTTCTATATATATGAGTCCAATGGGTCACAATATAATCCTAGCCGACATAACAATAACAATTTAATGGCATAACAATACCAATAGCGGGGTTCTATGGGGCATAATAATAACAATATGGGGACTAAATGGGAAAAACAATAACAATAAGCGAGCTATACTAACAATAACGATAAGGGGATACACTATTATTACAGGGACCTAAAATGCCCCTCTCCTTAAAAAAAAGTGTTTTCCTCAATGCTTGAGTAGTTTTGGATGTTTTTGTATAAAATTCTCATCCTCCCATGTCGAATATTCAACGAGTATGTTCTTCCACTTGATGAGATACTTTGAAAATGATGAATTTTATAGCTCTCGATTTCTTGTTTCTGTGACAGCTTCCGGTTCTAATATGTTTTTTCCTGCTTCTTCAAGTTCTGGCAATATTGTTTGAACTGGGAGCTTGTCACCTATAACCTTCTTTAAGCATGAAACATGGAAAATTGGGTGCACTCGGGAAGATGCAGGAAGCTCCAATTTGTATGCCATAGTACCAATATTTTGCAACACCTTGTAAGGACCATAATACATTGGTGATAATTTATTATCCTTCTTAGCTTGCTTGAGGGACATTTGTTTGTATGGTTGTAGTCGTAAAAATACCCAATCGCCTACATCAATACTTCTTTCGTTGTAATGTTGATATTCCTGTTGTTTCATTTGATTCTGCACCAAAGTGAGATTATCCTTTAAGAGTGGGAGAACTCATTGCTGATGCTCGATGTGATCTTCCACTGCTTGCACATTCAAACTTTCTCTTAAATATGATGTGATGGATGGTGGATGATATCATAAATTTCCATAAATGAGGTCATTTTTGCTGCAGTATGGAAGGAAGTGTTATAACGTCATTTAGCCAGAGGTAACCACTTGACCCATTGTGTATGTTTATCAGATACAAAGCAACGAATATATCCTTCCAAACATTTGTTCATTGTCTTAGTTTTCCCATCACATTGAGGATGACATGATGAGATATGAACTAATTGAGTACCCAAACAAGAAAATAATTTTGTCCAAAAAGTTCCTGTAAAAATGGGATCTCTATCACTTACAATGATCTTTAGGTTTCCATGTAGCTTTTGAATTGTTTCCATAAATGCAGTAGCAATTGTATTGGTTTTAAATGGACTAGATAATGCACAAAAGTGTTCATACTTGGTAAGTTTTTCAACTACCACCATGATGATAGTATTTCCTTCAGACTTGGGTAAACCTCTGATAAAATCCATTGAAACCTCCTCAAAACATTGATTTGGAATGGTTAAAGGATGTAACAAACTTGGGGTCTTAATTGTCTCAACTTTATTTTGTTGGAAAACCAAACATTCTGCCACAAAATTTTGAATATCAGATTTAGGGTCATCCCAAAAAACTCCTTCTTGACCCTATGGTAAGTTTTTAAAAAGTTTGAATGCCCTCCTAAGGGAGAGGTGTGCAATTCCAAAAGAATATTTTGTTTGAGTTGGGAATTCTTACAAAGATATACGCAATCTTTGTACCATAATGAATCATTTTTCCAACTAAATGTTTTAGATGTACTGGGATCTTGCTGCAAATTTTGAATGAGTGTCCACACCTCTTCATTATTCTTCTATTCATCCCTTGCTTCGATTATCCACTCAGGTTGGACAATATAAATGGCACAAAGCAATGCTTCCACATCCTCATCCTTTCTTGAGAGTGCAACTGCAACAACATTTTTCTTCCCTTTTTTGTAGATGATTTCAAAGTCATAGCCCAACATATTTGTGACCCATTTTTTCTGCTCTTCTGAAGATAATCTTTATTCGAAAAAAGTATTTAAGACTATCATGATCTGTTTTTACCTTGAAGTGTCTTCCCATTACGCAAGGTCAACATTTTTTTAGTGCATGTAGTACTTCCAAAGTTTCATTCTTGTAAATAGGTTTCTATAAATACTTTCCTTTGATTGGACGAATTTCAAAATCGATGGGTCTTCCTTCTTGCATTAAAACCGCACCAATTCCATTTCCGGAGGCATCACATTCCATAATAAAAGATTTTGTGAATCCTGGCGTAGCTAAGACCGGTGCTTAGTACATTGCCTCTTTAAGATGTTCAAAGGTCTTAGTTTCTTTTGGAGTCAAGAAAATGTATATTTCTTCAGTAATGATGTTAGAGGTGTCACTATTCTCCCATAATTCCTAAAAAACTAGTGATAATACCCTCTTAACCCCATAAATCCTTGAAAAATTTCCATTCCTTAATGGATTTAATTTTTTAGGGTCTACCTGAACACCCTCATGAGATAGAATATGACCCAAATATTCCACCTCCTATACTCCAAAGAAACATTTGGAGGTTTTTGCATATAATTTTTTCTCCTCTAATATTTTGAGCACCATGTCAACAAGTTGAACATGATCCTTCCAAGAATTGGTGTATATTAGTATATCATAAAAAAAATACTAACACAAATTTTCTAAGGATGGGTTTGAAAATTGAATTCATCAAACCTTGAAATGTGGAAGGTGCATTAGTAAGGCCAAAAGGCATGACCAAAAATTCATAATGACCCTCATGAGTTCTGAATGTTTTTTTTTTAAATGTATTTAGTCTTCATTCTAATTTGATGATATCCAGAACGAAGATCCATTTTGGTGAAGTAAATTTCTCAATGTAATTCATCCAATAATTCATCAAATATGGGGATAGGAAATTTATCTTTAATAGTGAGCTTGTTGAGCTCCCTATAATCCGGACACACACTCCATGATCCATCCTTCTTCTGCACCAATAATATTGAAGAAGAGAAAGAACTTTGACTAGGTTGAATTATACCAGCCTCTAGCATTTCTGCAACCATACGTTCAATCTCACTCTTTTGAGGATAAGGAAATATGTAAGGCCTCATGTTTGGAAGAACACTTCCTGGAATCAAATGAATATCATGATCATGATCATGAATAGGTGGGAGTCCTTTAGGAGTCTCAAACACCTTGGAATGATTGTCCAATAATTTTTGGAGATATGGAGAAATAGATGATTTTGATGTTTGAACCTCTAGTGAGAATATTTGTGCAATTGTGCCTCGTTGTTCTTTCTTCAGAAGCTTTGTTATGACATTATAGCTAGTTATCTTTCCAAGCTTCCCTGTGATACCCCGTAGTTCAACTTCCTTACTTCCTTTACTATATTTGATATCACAACTATAACAAAGCCCTTTTGCTCTTTCTTCTTCCGATTCTTGTGGTTTCAACCTTGTAGGATGTGGAAGTCTAGGAGTAGCAACACTTCCATCTTTATAGTTGTGAGTGGTAGGCTTCCTTGTCACTTTCAATTTTTCTTTCCAACCTGAATGCCTTCTCCAATGAATTAGGTTCCCAAAGACGAACCTCATGCGCGATGCTATCCTTTAAAGTCCCTATGAAGACATCAATCTTGTGCTCCTCTGGAATATCCTTTACCCATATATTCAATTTTTGGAAGTCCTCAATGTGCTCCACCATTGAACCCTTTTGTTTGAGATTTATCAATTTGCTAAAGAAGGTGTTGCTCTTTGTATCCTCATAATGTGCTATCATTTCCTCCGTAAAAATTGACTAGGAGACAATTTTTTTACGAGAGAAAATCCATCGATACCATACAAATGTATTAGGTTCTAAATATAAAGTTGCAATGCGTACCTTTTGTGTTTTTCTCACATTATGGAAATCAAAGCATTGCTCCATCTGTAGTATCCATGTTATGAGATCCTTACCATTAAATTTCCTCATATCTATCTTTTGAATATGGTGGGTCTTCAATCCAACATTAAAGTATATGAAATCACATTAACATTTATTTTGTTCTCATCATGAGATTCCTCTACTACATTTTCGCCATTATGAATCATTTATTGTAGCAACTTTTTCAACCCTTCCTTTAAACCTTCCATGTCTGCTTTTAGATCATTCTTCATGTCTTCCATGTTTCCTTTTAGTTTTTCTTCTATACCATCGATCTTATCTTCCATGTCATCCATCTTAGCTTCCATTCCATTCTTCAAACCATCCATCTTAGCTTCCACGCCTTTCTTCAAACCATCCATCTTAGCTTCCATTTCATTTTTTGTTACTTTTTGCGAGAGCGAAATTTGTTGCACTTGGTCTCATAATTTCGATATATCATGTTGCACTTATTCCTCTTCATGCATCATAGCAGTGATTTCTGAGGGCTTAATGGATGTGAAATTATATTTTTGAGGCATTATAGAACTCAATATTGATATCTATGCTTCAATATTCCCTTGGAATCACTTCAAACTGATTTTTCAAACAAAAGTTATGCAATTGTTTTTTTTAAACACGCACCTTTTTCTTTCTTTTAGGAGCTCATTCTTGAAATGGTTGTAACTCTGTAATTTCGGATCTCTGATATCTAAAATTCATTCCTATCGTAGCCCTATGAGTCTTCTTTCCAATGCCACGGGTCAGACCTAATTTGGATTTTTCAAGATATATTTATGCCTAATCTCCCATAGTGACCTAATTATGGGTTGGTTCAATAGAGAGAACTTGTATGGCATGCAATGTATCACTGTTTTGAACTTCGACTCTGAAATCGATACACAAGAAACTAAAGTCCATCCACGTTCGTTCAATTCTTACAGAATTCCAATATGATGTCTGAAATGAAAGTTATGACGGTTTTCCCTTGTCCACCTGTTTGAGATGAAATTACGGAGCCTGTAAAAACCCTAACTTCCTCAGATCATATCTCCAAAATATAGCGAACCAAGATCTGAAATTTTTACATGAAGTTCCTTTGGATTTCAACTCAAATTGATTTTATTTTAGCTTCTGAACCTTCATATAAAAAAAAAAATATAGATAAAATTCCAAGATGACATGTTTGCAGCAGTGAAACCATAGGATCCAAAGCTATGATACCAAATGTTATGAAACAAAATCACAAAATAGAAGAAAAGAGAGATCAACGACTTAGAAATCAACCTCTTCAAGGGGAGAACCTTCTTTACATTACATAAATGAACAATTCTTGGATGATACAAATGACAAAACCTCATTTCTATATATGGGAGTCGAATGCGTCATAATATAATCCTAGCCGACATAACAATAACAATGTAAGGGAACAACAATAAAAATAGTGGGCTTCTATGGGGCACAATAATAATAACATGGGGACTACATGGGCACAACAATAACAATAAGGGGGCTATACTAACAATAACAATAAGGGGATACACTATTATTATACGGACCTAACAAAACCATACATGAAGTTTGTCATAAAACATACTCA
>MU968368.1:0-103008 GCA_034641835.2 Pinus albicaulis
GTTCAACATTTTCTGATGTTTTGCTTATTTCTTCATCATCTTGGTCCTCTTCTTCATGATTTTTAGGATGGCTGCTACAGTCTATATCTCTTGTCTTGTTTGGGAGTTCTTCATCAAATCTTACATCAATACTTTCTACAATTTTTCGAATAGTCTTGTTGTAGCATTTGTATCCTTTACTCTTGGATGCATATCCTAAGAGTATTCCTTCATCTTCTCTTGCATCAAATTTCCCCAGATTTTCATCATTGTTCTTTATGTAGCACTTGCTGCCAAAGACTCTAAAGTGCTTGATTGATGCAGGTTTACCATTCCATAGCTCATAAGGTGTCTTATCACTGTTAGGTCTTAAATGAGCTTTGTTTAGAATATGTACTGCTGTGTGTACAACTTCTACCCAAAAGGTTTGATTAATGTTATTCTCTTGCATCATAGCTCTGGCCATTTGTTGTACAGACCTGTTTTGTCTCTCTGCTACTCCATTCTGCTGAGGTGTCCCTGCAATGGTAAATTGTTGCTTTATTCCATGTTCATTACATAGGTCTGTAAAGTCATAATCTGTGAATTCTCCTCCTCTATCTGATCTGATACATTTTAGCTTGCATCCAGTTTGATTTTCTGCTAATGCTTTGAATATCTTAAACTTTTCCAGTGCTTCTGATTTGTTCTTGAGAAAAGAAACCCATGTCATTCTGGAGAAATCATCTATTATCAGCATGAAGTAGTATTCTCCACTTCATGTCTTGGTTCTAGCAGGTCCACACAGATCCATGTGCACAAGCTGGAGTGGTCTTCTTGTTGATAGCTCATCTTTAGATTTAAAGGATGTGCGAGTCTGTTTCCCCAATTAACAAGATTTGCATATGGTATTTGAAGGCCTTTTTATTTCAGGCATATCTCTGACAACTTTCTTCTTACTCAGTCTGATGATATGGTCGAAGCTGAGATGTCCCAATCTCCTATGCCATAACCATGACTCCTCAAGTTTGCTAAGATGGCAGGTTTCATCCTCCTCTTTCACTATGTACACATTACTCTCTGTTCGGACACCTTTGAGCAGAGTCTTTCCTGTTGTGCTTGATCTGGATTCACAGTCTTGTGCTCTAAAGAGAATTTCACAGCCTTTGTCACACATCTGACTGACACTCAGTAAATTTGCTTTTAGCCCATTTACAAATAGTACATCTTGGGCCTTTCATCTTCCATTATCTATGCTGACTGAGCCTTTTCCCTTGATCTTACCTGATTTATCATTTCCAAAAGTAACATTGCTAGATTTCTTTTCATCAAGAGTAATAAACTTACTTTTGTCTCCTCTCATGTGTTTAGAGCAGCCACTGTCCAAGTACCATTGAATTTTCAGATCTTGAGCAGTTAGAGCCAGGTCACATTTATTCACCTTCTTTATCCATTGGAGGCACCCTTTTGTTTTGTATCTTTTGTGAGGTGATGACCTCCATCTTCTTAGAGGACATTTGGAAGACATATGTTCAACTTGATTTCATATACAGCATTTGATTATAGTTTTTGTAGAATTATGAGTATGAACAAAATTTCTTTGATTCATAAACCTCCTTGAGGTGTTAAACATCAATATTTGTCCATACTTTCTACACTCAATGATTTTATGACCAAATTCCTTACAATAAAAACAATAACCATAGAAGCTATTTGCATACCTGATGTAAGGTTGTCTCTTCCATTTGCTTGCTTGAGGCAGTCTCTTCAATGTTTGCATGTTTTGCTGGTTTGAATTACTCCTTCTTACATGACAATATGCAGCAATGTGTCCCAACTTGTGGCAGACATAACAGGTGGCATTCTTCATTTGAGGGAAGAATCTTTTTTGATGGATTCCAAATTTTACATATTCAGGGGTCTTAGTATTTATTACATTCTTTGCTACTAGTGGTTTCTTCTGATCTCTGTCTCTCTTATTGTAGATTTCTTCTTTCGTAGGAATTGTTTGAGCTGCTTCATTATTCTTCTTTGCTTTTACAAAAATAATCTCTCTGTCAACCTTTTCTTTTCCTTTACTTGATTCTCCTTCGTAGTCTATTCCAGTCTTTATCATAGGGGATCTTTGAGCAACCAAAATTTCATTAAACTTAATAGAGCTTGCTGTTTGGGAAGAGTTTATAACCACTTTCCTTTGAGTATTTTCTAATTTCTTTCTGAGACATACTACTTCTTCTTCTAACTTTTCTTGTTCTTGAGTTTTTTCTTTGATTTGCTTAAGTAACATGTCCTCTATCTCCTTGGCTTCTTCAAGCTCTACTTTTAGCTGCTTAAGGACTTCTAAATTCTATTCTTCTCGTACATATTTGAGGAGAATGTCCTTTTGTTTTCTGCATTTCAGTTTGAGTCTATCAATCTCTTCTAGAGCACTTCTTATCTCCCCCTCAAGGTCTACTTCACCTTCTTCTTCTTCTTCTAGCAAGAGTCCATCAAGATCTTCTATGGCCATTAGAAAAAATTCAGAGGTTCCCTCTTCTCCTGAGGATTCATCTAAGTCTTCAGATGTACTGCTGTCTTGTTGAGCATAGAAGGATTTTTTGTTGAATTTCTTTCCTTTCTGCCAGTTCTTTGATGTGTTTTTCTCTGATTCTTGAGCTTGATTTCTTACTTTCTTGTGAGGACACTTAGCAGCATAGTGTCCCACTCTTCCACAGTTAAAGCATTTGAAGGGAAGCTTACCTTTGTATTTACCTGAGCCTCTATCCAATTTCTTGACAAACTTTGCCTCTTCTTCATCCGAGCAAGAGCATATGTCTCCCTCTTCTCCTTTCTTCTTTTATGTTTTAAAGGTTGCTTCCCTCGTACTTGGATTTTTCTGTGGGAGCCTCATTTCATAGGCTGTTAGATTTCCAAGTAGCTGGTTCATGGTCAAGGTCTCCCAGTCAGTTGTTTCTTCTATTGCAAACACTTTTGGATTAAACCTGGATGGAAGAGATCTTAGAATCTTTTGCACAATTATACTTTCTGGCATTTTTTCTCCAAGAGCTTTCATATTGTTAATAATTTCTGCAGCTTTTAGGAAGAAACTGGCAATGTCTTCATCATCATTCATTTTTAGGTTTTCAAACTAGGCTCTATATACTTGAAGTTTGGCAGTTTTTACTTTCTGGTCTCCCTCATGTATGTTCTCAAGAGTATCCCATATTTTTTTGGCAGTGTCTTTGTGCATTACTTTAATAAACTCTGCTTCACATAATCCATTCAGGATGGCATTCATGGCTTTTGCATTAGCCACAAAATCTTTTTTTGAGTCTTTTTCTGTGTCAGTTGCCGTCGGGACATATCCTAATTCCACAGCAGCCCAGACTTCTATTCCTAGAGACATTATGTATGTCCTCATTCTGATTTTCCAGAAAGCATAATTTTCACCAATGAAGAAAGGGGCTTTATTGGTTGAGCATCCTTCTTTACTAGCCATCTTGGGAACCTAGGATCTCCTTTCAGTTGTTAGACTTGTACAAAGGAACCTGCTCTGATACCAATTGTTGAACTCTTAGTTAAACTGAGAGGGGGGGGTGAATCAGTTTAACACATTCATAGAGTTTTTAAACCTTTTATTCAAACTAACATACATCTTCATTTCATGTCCAGCTTAATATGTAAGTAATCTTAGAATATGAGCAGCAAGTATTAATATAATAGAACAACAGACTTAATATGAGAGCAGCAGGTATTAAGCAGATGATATAAATCAGATCAACACATAAACATCATGCACAGAGACACCAGATATAATTGGAAACCCATAAAGGGAGAAAACCACATCTTATTATTGTTGTGATGCAAAGGCAAGCTCCAACTCCCTCTCACCACTGTTTTTCTGCAGGCACCAACCTACAGGAGGCTCCTACCTCAATTCTGCAAGCTACAACTTGCAAGGAAGCTCCAACTCCCTTCAATTTTCTACAGGCACCACCTTACAGGAGGCTTCAGCCTCGGTCATCTACAACTGACAGCTATCAAGCTGCAACTTGATAGGGAAGCTCCAACTTCCTCAATTTATCAAACTGAATGTTTGCTGATTTACCTCAGATATCAGCTTTATTCTGTAGCTTCTCTTTCTTCTCTTAATCTTCTCTACTTTATTCTTCTATATTTTGCCTTCTCTATATTCGCTCTCTCTCTCTTCTCTCACCTTGAGCTTATCAAATTGATATTATATATAGAAATTCTCACATGACTCTTTGTATTCCTCTAGGAATTCGAAATGGATGGTCATACCCCTCGGTCTTCTGTCTTCTCATTTCTTTATCCAACTCAATTTAAAATCATAATAATATATACAAAATTTCATGCTACAGTGGGATTTTGTCTTTTCCTCAGGATACCTGCCTTTGCATCACAAACAATAAAATAATTACATCATTTACATTCACATTATTAATTACATATTTCAATATCACTTAGCTCCTTTTCTGGATTTGGCTTTACTGGATTTGTCTTTTCCTACTGCTATTAAGAACCTGTTCTGCATGCTCTTTGTTCACTTTCATCTGCATATTCCCTGTTTTCTGTTCTCGGGCTGCCTGTCTACGTTTTCTGTTCATATATGAGTTAAACATAATGGTTTGAAACTCAAATTACATTTTCAGTTCTTCCAACCTTATTCTCTTTTTCATTTTTCACTTAACTGTGTGTAAATGTATCCCAAACTTTCATTGCCCAATAATTTTCCCAATCCGGGCAATCTCCCACTTCTCATTAATTCCACGCTGGAAAATTTAATTAAAAAAACAAGTCTGGTTTATCTAAATTCAAAGGATTTAGATATTAATTTCATACTCATGTATAATTATAACACGACAATCTCTTATATGTACATATGCGCTAACTTCGCATTGTAACCCTCATACGCAACATAATAGTTGACTATTGAACCATATTATTTAATTCTCAGCAAATTAACCCACAATCACATATTTCATTATTATACGAAATATATCCATATATTACGGCGTTCAACCAGACCTTGTACTAAGGTTAATAAACCAAATTTGTTACATTTATCTCCACCCCGAGCCCACAATACAACCAAACGACCAACCAAACGAATGCACCGTACCTGGCTTAACTTTCGGGCTCTTCTATTAAACCTCGTGCAAGTCCTGTGAATGATCGTCGTTGGATGTCGAGTCTCCAAATCAATGGCATATGTTAATTTCGCTCCACGTCTTCAGTCGACGTATAACGCGCGAAGGCGCACTTTAAACAATGGTTTTGAAATGTTGGTCGGGACACATGTCGATTCATGTATGGAATCGCTCCTCCTCTGGGCAATACCACTTATGGTCGATAGGCGGTGCAGAGAATACCACTTCCAGCCTTTACTATTCACCAAACCACATTTACTATTCACCGGTCATGGTTCCGCTTCCTCCAGGTTCCGTCTTTGTCCTTTTACTCCAGTTTCCGCCCATTATATATGAAAGGGTTCTTTTCATTTATTTAATCTGACCCAAGGTTCCAGCCTATGCTCCAGGTTCCAGTCCGCATTTGTTATTTATCAAAACGTTCACTGTTCAATGTATTTTTATTATTCGACTCCGCTCCATTCAATTATATATACATATATATATATATATATATATATGGTCAACTATGGTTCCACTCCTATTCACGCTGGTTCTTCGGTGTATGCATATATATATACCATATATATATATAACGCACCTACCATATATATAATGCACAGTTCTACCATATCAATCGAATACAAGTGCTCCGTTAAAACTTATGTTATGTGTAACGCCCGACTGTATGAAAGAATCTCGGAATTTATCTATATATGTACATATTTTTGAAATAACAACGGTTTCTCTGCAATAATATCTGTGGCTCTGCCTCTGTCACTTCTGTCACTCTTCCTCTGCCTCTACTGCTGTGATAATAGCTCTATCTCCGTATTAGCTTCCTCTGTCTCTGCCTTTCTCTTCATTTCCTCTTTGCTCCATTGTCTGTCTTAGTCTCCTTGTAACTGTTCCTGTTTCTGCATCTGCTACCTCCTTTGCCATCAATGACAACATTTCCAACAGTCTCCCCCTTTGGCATTGATGGCAATACATACATTTTCTCTGTTTGCCTGCTCTTTCTCCTATTGCTTGCTCTTCCTCCCCCTTTGACATCAATGGCAAAGGGTTGTTTTTTAAATTTCCTCTCTCCGAGTTATGTTTAGGCCCTCTTCTGTTGACTTTTTACCATCCTGCTCCATAGTGATGTATAGGTCTTGTTGAGAGAACACTTTGAGGATTATCGAATTTGAATATACACCGTAAATTGATACAGTTCTTTCACTTGTATATAGCTAAAAAGTGGGAATATTGATACTTCATAGAATACATTGTATCAGCTTTATTTAGTCTGAGATGTATAATCACTACTTGTCTTTTATGTTTCAGATTCTTAATATAATGTTTCAATACTTATCCTTTTGCTCTGTAATTGACCTTTTGATGATTGAGTAATGCAGATAACTTTAGGAAAAATAACTTGGTGTTCTTTTGCCTTAATCCTTTGATTTTGAGGACCTGATTCATGCTTTCCTTGCTGGCTGTTCTCCCCCTGAAATGATATTTTCGTGTTTGTTCTCCCCCTGAAATTGTGCTTTCTCTTTACATTAGAGAGTGGCATCTGCAGATACTATCCCTAGCTTATCTCTCAAATATTGAAATGGTTCTCTAGCAAGAGGTTTGGTAAATATATCAGTTGTCTGTTCTTTCGTTGGTACATATTCCAGCTTTACTATCTTCTGAGCCACTTGTTCTCGGAGGAAATGATACTTGATTGGAATATGTTTAGTTTTTGAGTGAAGTACAGGATTTTTAGATATACTTATAGCGCTTGTATTATCACATTTGATTGAAATAGGTTCATCAATGCTTACCTTCATGTCTTGAAGAGTTTGCTTCATCCACATGAGTTGTGTACAACATGCTGCTGCTGATATATATTCTGCTTCAGCTGTAGACAGAGAGATGGATGTTTGTTTATTTCTTAACCATGCCACCAGACTTTCTCCTAGATAGAAAGCACCTCCACTTGTACTCTTCCAGTCATCTACACAGCTGGCCCAATCTGCATCTGTGTATGCTGATAAAGTGAAGTTTTTGCTTTTAGGATACCAAAGTCCATACTGTGTTGTTCCTTGTAGATATCTGAATATTCTTTTGACTGCAAGAAGGTGATTTTTTTTAGGTGCTGCTTGATATCTAGCCACTAGTCCTACTGCTAGCATGATGTCTGGTCTTGATGCAGTCAGGTACAATAGACTTCCAATCATGGATCTATAGAGTTTTTGATCTATATCAGCAGACCCATCATCAGCACACAGCTTGCAACCTATGGTCATGGGAGTTGACACAGGTTTGCAATCATCCATTTTGAATTTTTTCAGCATTTCTTTTAGGTATTTTTCTTGAGAGATGAAGGTGCCTGTGTTCTTCTGTTGAATTTGCAGTCCCAAGTAGAAACTGAGCTCTCCAATCATAGACATTTCAAACTCTGTTTTCATCTCATTAGAAAACCCTTCTACTAGTTCATCTTTGTCGCTTCCAAACATATTGTCATCAACATACACTACAACAATCAGGAGTTCATTCTCATGGGCTTTTATGTATAGATTGCTGTCTACTCCACCTCTCTTAAAACCTTGTTTTTGAAAAATTTTATCCAGTCTTGAGTACCAAGCACGAGGAGCCTGTTTTAGTCCATATAGGGCCTTCTTCAGTCTGCATACATAGTCTTCTTTGTCTGTCAATGAGAAGCCTTCTGGTTGTTCCATGTATACTTCTTCTTCTAGATCTCCATTAATAAAAGCAGACTTTACATCCATTTGATATACCTTGAAGTCTTGGTAGCATGCGAATGCCAGGAACATTCTGATAGCTTCCATTCTGGCTACTGGGGAAAATGTTTCTTCATAATCAAGTCCTTCAATTTGTGAGTATCCTTTGCAAACCAGCCTGGCTTTATTCCTGATTACTTGTCCTTGATCATTCATTGTGTTTTTGAATACCCATTTTGAATCAATGATATTCTTCTCAATTGGTCTAGGAACTAGTTCCCAGGTATTGTTCTTCTCAATTTGGTCCAATTCTTCATTCATTGCTTTTACCCAATACTTGTCCTTGCTGGCTTCTTCAAACTTCTTTGGCTCTATTTGTGATAACATTGCTATGTATACTTCTTCTGTCTGTTCAGCTAGCTGCCTTCTTTTTTGCACTCCTATACTCTTGTCTCCTATCATTTGATCTTCTGGATGGTTCTTTTGAGTGTATCTTGAGGGGGTTTTTGAGTTCAGTTCAGCATTTTCTGATGTTTTTCTTATTTCTTCATCATCTTGATCCTCTTCTTCATGATTTTCAAGATGGCTGCTGCAGTCTGTATCTCTTGTCTTGTTTGGGAGTTCTTCATCAAATCTTACATCAATACTTTCTACAATTTTTCGAATAGTCTTGTTGTAGCATCTGTATCCTTTACTCTTGGATGCATATCCTAAGAGTATTCCTTCATTTGCTCTTGCATCAAATTTCCCTAGATTTTCATCATTGTTCTTTACGTAGCACTTGTTGCCAAAGACTCTAAAGTGCTTGATTGATGCAGGTTTACCACGCCATAGCTCATAAGGTGTCTTATCACTGTTAGGTCTTAAATGAGCTTTGTTTAGAATATGTACTGCTGTGTGTACAGCTTCTACCCAAAAGGTTTGATTAATGTTATTCTCTTGCATCATAGCTCTGGCCATTTGTTGTATAGACTTGTTTTGTCTCTCTGCTACTCCATTCTCCTGAGGTGTCCCTGCAATGGTAAATTGTTTCTTTATTCCATGTTCATTACATAGGTCTGCAAAGTCATAATCTGTGAATTCTCCTCCTATATCTGATCTGATACATTTTAGCTTGCATCCAGTTTGATTTTCTGCTAATGCTTTGAATATCTTAAACTTTTCCAGTGCTTCTGATTTGTTCTTGAGAAAAGCAACCCATGTCATTATGGAGAAATCATCTATTATCAACATGAAGTAGGATTCTCCACTTGGTGTTTTAGTTCTTGCAGGTCCACACAGATCCATGTGCACAAGCTGGAGTACTGGTCTTCTAGTTGATAGCTCATATTTAGATTTAAAGGATGTGCTAGTTTGTTTCCCAAATTGACAAGATTTTCATATGGTATTTGAAGGCCTCTTTATTTCAGGCATATATCTGACATATTTCTTCTTACTTAGTCTGATGATATGGTCGAAGCTGAGATGTCCCAATCTCCTATGCCATAACCATGACTCCTCAAGTTTGCTCAGATGGCAGGCTTCATCCTCCTCTTTTACTATGTACACATTACTCTCTGTTCGGACACCTTTGAGCAGAGTCTTTCTTGTTGTGCTTGATCTGACTTCACAGTCTTGTGCTCTAAAGAGAACTTCACAGCCTTTGTCACACATCTGACTGACACTCAGTAAATTTGCTTTCAGCCCATCTACAAATAGTACATCTTGGGCCTTTTCTCTTCCATTATCTATGCTGACTGAGCCTTTTCCCTTGATCTTACCTGATTTATCATTGCCAAAAGTAACATTGCCAGATTTCTTTTCATCAAGAGTAATAAACTTACTTTTGTCTCTTGTCATGTGTTTAGAGCAGCCACTGTCCAAATACCATTGAATTTTCAGATCTTGAGCAGTTAGAGCCAGGTCACATTTATTCACCTTCTTTATCCACTAGAGGCACCCTTTTGTTTTGTATATTTTGTGAGGTGATGACCTCCATCTTCTTAGAGGACATTTGGAAGACATATGTTCAACTTGATTGCATATACAACATTTGATTATAGCTTTTGTAGAATTATGAGTATGAACAGAATTTCTTTGATTCATAAACCTCCTTGAGGTGTTAAACATCAATCTTTGTCCATAATTTCTACACTCAATGATTTTATGACCAAATTCCTTACAATAAAAACAGTAACCATAGAAGCTATTTACATACCTGATGTAAGGTTGTCTCTTCCATTTGTTTGCTTGAGGCAGACTCTTCAATGTTTTCATCTTTTGCTGGTTTGAATTATTCCTTCTTGCATGAAAATATGTAGCAATGTGTCCCAACTTGTGGCAGACATAACAGGTGGCATTTTTCATTGGAGGGAAGAATCTTCTTTGATGGATTCCAAATTTTACATATTCAGGGGTCTTAGTATTTATTACATTCTTTGCTACTAGTGGTTTCTTCTGATATCTGTCTCCCTTATTGCAGATTTCTTCTTTTGTAGGAATTGTTTGAGCTACTTCATCATTCTTCTTTGCTTTTACAAAAATAATCTCTCTGTCAACCTTTTGTTTTCCTTTACTTGATCCTCCTTTGTAGCCTATTCCAGTCTTTATCATAGGGGATCTTTGAGCAACCAAAATTTCATTCAACTTAATAGAGCTTGCTATTTGGGAAGAGTTTATAACCACTTTCCTTTGATTATTTTCTAATTTATTTCTGAGACATACTACTTCTTCTTCTAACTTTTCTCATTCTTGAGTTTTTTCTTTGATTTGCTTAAGTAACATGTCCTCTATCTTCTTGGCCTCTTCAAGCTCTACTTTTAGCTGCTTAAGGACTTCTGAATTCTGTTCTTCTCATACATATTTGAGGAAAATGTCCTTTTGTTTTCTGCATTTCAGTTTGAGTCTATCAATCTCTTCTAGAGCACTTCTTAGCTCCCCCTCAAGGTCTACTTCACCTTCTTCTTATTCTGCTAGCAAGAGTCCTTCAAGATATTCTATGGCCATTAGCAAAAATTCAGAGGTTCCCTCTTCTCCTGAGGATTCATCTAAGTCTTCAGATGTACTGTTGTCTTGTTGAGCATAGAAGGATTTTCTGTTGAATTTCTTTCCTTTCTGCCAGTTCTTTGATGTGTTTTTCTCTGATTCTTGAGCTTGATTTCTTACTTTCTTGTGAGGACACTTAGCAGTATAGTGTCTCACTCTTCCACAGTTAAAGCATTTGAAGGGGAGCTTACCTTTGTATTTACCTGAGCCTCTATCCAGTTTCTTGAAAAACTTTGCCTCTTCTTCATCCAAACAAGAGCATATGTCTCCCTCTTCTCCTTTCTTCTTTTCTGTTTTAAAGGCTGCTTCCCTCGTACTTGGCTTTTTCTGTGGGAGCCTCATTTCATAAGCTGTTATATTTTCAAGTAGCTGGTTCATGGTCACGGTCTCCCAGTCAGCTGTTTCTTCTATTACAGACACTTTTGGATTAAACCTGGATGGAAGAGATCTTAGAATCTTTTGCACAATTATACTTTCTGGCATTTTTTCTCCAAGAGCTTTCATATTGTTAATAATTTCTATAGCTTTTAGGAAGAAACTGGCAATGTCTTCATCATCATTCATTTTTAGGTTTTCAAACTGGGCTCTATATACTTGAAGTTTGGCAGTTTTTACTTTCTGGTCTCCCTCATGTATGTTCTAAAGAGTATCCCATATTTTTTTGGCAGTGTCTTTGTGCATTACTTTAATAAACTCTGCTTCACATAATCCATTCAGGATGGCATTCATGTCTTTTGCATTAGCCACAAAATATTTTTTTGAGTCTTTTTCTGTGCCAGTTGCCTTCGGGACATATCCTAATTCCACAGCAGCCCAGACTTCTATTCCTAGAGACATTATGTATGTCCTCATTCTGATTTTCTAGAAAGCATAATTTTCACCAATGAAGAAAGGGGCTTTATTGGTTGAGCATCCTTCTTTACTAGCCATCTTGGGATCCTAGGATCTCCTTTCAGTTGTTAGACTTGTACAAAGGAACCGTCTTTGATACCGGTTGTTGAACTCTTATTTAAACTGAGAGGGGGGGGGGGTGAATCAGTTTAACACATTCATAGAGTTTTTAAACCTTTTATTCAAACTAACATACATCTTCATTTCATGTCCAGCTTAATATGTAAGTAATATTAGAATATGAGCAGCAAGTATTAATATAATAGAATAGCAGACTTAATATGAGAGAAGCAGGTATTAAGCAGATGATATAAATCAGATCAATTCATAAACATCATGCACAGAGACACCAGATATAAGTGGAAACCCATAAAGGGAGAAAACCACATCTTGTTATTGTTGTGATGCAAAGGCAAGCTCCAACTCCCTCTCACCACTATTTTTCTGCAGGCACCAACCTACAGGAGGCTCCTACCTCAATTTTTCAAGCTACAACTTGCAAGGAAGCTCCAACTCCCTTCAATTTTCTGCAGGCACCACTCTACAGGAGGCTTCAGCCTCAGTCATCTACAACTAACAGCTATCAAGCTGCAACTTGATAGGGAAGCTCCAACTTCCTCAATTTATCAAACTGAATGTTTGTTGATTTACCTCAGATATCAGCTCTGTTCTGTAGCTTCTCTTTCTTCTCTTAATCTTCTCTGCTTCATTCTTCTATATTCTGCCTTCTCTATATTCGCTCTCTCTCTCTTCTCTCACCTTGAGCTTATCAAATTGATATTATATATAGAAATTCTCACATGACTCTTTGTATTCCTCTAGGAATTCGAAATGGATGGTCATACCCCTCGGTCTTCTGTCTTCTCATTTCTTTATCCAACTCAATTCAAAATCATAATAATATATACAAAATTTCATGCTATAGTGGGATTTTGTATTTTCCTCAGGATACTTGCCTTTGCATCACAAACAATAAAATAATTACATCATTTACATTCACATTCTTAATTACATATTTCAATATCACTCAGCTCCTTTTCTAGATTTGGCTTTACTGGATTTGTCTTTTCCTGCTACTGTTAAGAACCTGTTCTGCATGCTCTTTGTTCACTTTCATCTGCATATTCCCTGTTTTCTGTTCTCGAGCTGCCTGTCTACGTTTTCTATTCATATATGAGTTAAACATAATGGTTTGAAACTCACATTACATTTTCAGTTCTTCCAACCTTATTCTCTTTTTCCTTTTTCACTTAACTGTGTGTAAATGTATTCCAAACTTTCATTGCCCAATAATTTTCCCAATCTGTGTAATCTCCCACTTCTCGTTAATTCCACGCTGGCAAATTTAATTAAATAAACAAGTCTAGTTTATCTAAATTCAAAGGATTTAGATATTAATTTCATACTCCTGTATAATTATAACCCGACAATCTCTTATATGTACATATGCGCTAACTTCGCATTGTAACCCCCATACGCAACATAATAGTTGACTATTGAACCATATTATTTAATTCTCAACAAATTAACCCACAATGGCGTATTTCATTATTATACGAAATATATCCATATATTATGGAGTTCAACCGGACCTTGTACTAAGGTTAATAAAACAAATTTGTTACATTTATCTCTGCCCTGGGCCCATAATACAACTAAACGACCAACCAAAAGAACGCACCGTACCTGGCTTAACTTCTGGGCTCTTCTATTAAACCTCATGCAAGTCCTGTGAATGATTGTCATTAGATGTCGAGTCTCCAAATCAACGACATATGTTAATTTCGCTCCACGTCTTCAGTCGATGTATAATGCGCGAAGGCGCACTTTAAACAATGGTTTTGAAATG
The DNA here is from genome assembly GCA_034641835.2 of Pinus albicaulis. Classification (NCBI taxonomy): domain Eukaryota; kingdom Viridiplantae; phylum Streptophyta; class Pinopsida; order Pinales; family Pinaceae; genus Pinus; species Pinus albicaulis. The sequence goes on from MU968368.1 coordinate 13,563, forward strand.
TTGGTCAGGACACGCGTCGATTCTTGTATGGAATCGCTCCTCCTCTGGGCAATACCACTTATGGTCGATAGGCGGTGTGGAGAATACCACTTCCAGCCTTTACTGTTCACCAAACCACGTTTACTGTTCACCGGCCATGGTTCCGCTTCCTCCAGGTTCCGTCTTCATCCTTTTACTCCAGTTTTTGCCCGTTATATATGAAAGGGTTCTTTTCATTTATTTAATCTGACCCAGGGTTCCAGCCTACACTCCAGGTTCCAGTCCGCATTTGTTATTTATCAAAACATTCACTGTTCAATGTATTTTTATTGTTCGACTCCGCTCCATTCAATTATATATATATATATATATATATGGTCGACTATGGTTCCGCTCCTATTCACGCTGGTTCTTTAGTGTATGCATATATATAGACCATATATATATATAACACACCTACCATATATATAATGCACAGTTCTACCATATCAATCGAATACAAGTGCTCCGTTAAAACTTATGTTATGCGTAACGCCCGGTTGTATGAAAGAATCTCGGAATTTATCTATATATGTACATATTTTTGAAATAACAACGGTTTCTCTGTAATGACATCTGTGGCTCTGCCTCTGTCGCTTATGTCACTCTGCCTCTGCCTCTACTGTTGTGATAACATCTCTGTCTCCGTATTTGCTTCCTCTGTCTCTACCTTTCTCTTCATTTCCTCTTTGCTCCATTGTCTGTCTTAGTCTCCTTGTAACTGTTCCTGTTTCTGCATCTGCTACGTCCTTTTCCATCAATGACAACATTTCCAACAGAAACTAGTAAAAATTCTACTTGTATTATAAATAGAAATCCAGTGACCATTTCTATGGGAAGAAAAGCATAGATACCTGCAGCTACCATATTTCCACCTGCAAATCAGTTTCCCATTGGAAAATTTAATGCAATATCCCATTTTGCAATTTATTTCCTCTTCTCAACCCTATACTCATTTTCTATGGGAAACCATTGCCTCCACATGTAATAACTGCATCGTCTAGTTGAAAATCAGTCTTCTTTTGCTAAAAAATGTAGAATGAAGGACTCGTTGTCATTCCTCCCAGAATATTGAAGATCAGTTGCTCGTAAAACGGAGATTGTATAAATTTTGTTAAGATCAATATAGAAAGCACAAAGGAGAAAAGAGGAAATTGGATACCAAGATGGAGGAGGAACTTACAAATGAACAAGTAGATCATGGGTTAGCAGGAAGATCATGGGGCACCTTTTCTTGTTGAAGATTATGGAAAGGTTTAATTTTCTTCTTCTGAAAGAAGAAGAGGTGCAGTTTTGGAAATAAATGGCTGAAAATTTTTCACAGCAAAATTTATATTTCCAACATGTCTAATTTTGGTGTACACACATAAAAGTAATTCGGTGCCTCAACCACAAATCAGTGCTAATGTACAGATAACCACACCAGTGCAGTGCGTTCTAGTTAATCTGCACCAGTGCATTTTAGTTACTACGCACCATTGTCGTGTTACCAATGGATGCACCGGTGCGGTGCTATTAAGTGATGCACTGGTGACAAATAACCACAAATAAAAAAAAGCACAACTTTATTTTCTTTAAGTGAAAAAAAAATGGCAAATTGAAAAATGGGAAGAAAAATACTTTTAAAAATCTAATTTCATAAAACAATTCTTTAGATACTAAACACTTTTCATTATTTCACTATTTTTGCTAAAATTTTCAATCAGAGATTTGTAGGAGACATACCTGAAGCAAGGCAGCACGAGAGCACTGTGGAGCAACGAAATACATTCGAACAGAAGTATTCAGAAAATCAGAATCCAAACCTATGGTGATTGAGACCTTATAGCATAGAATTTAAAACAATCTCGTGATTAAATTTGATTATTTTTTTTACTTTTTTTGTAGTTTTTTTTACTTTTTCTACAGTTTTATCCATTTTTGTCCTAAACCCTTCATTTTTTTTGTTTCTTCCCTTTATTTTCCTTGTTTCTGTGATTTCAGAATTAGGGTTTTTCATTTTATATTGACATCCAACCCACGAGACGAATTTCATAGCTGGATCCCAATCCATGTCGTCCCTTGCGTGAATTTTTGAAAAAAATGGATTTTCTTTTATCGGTGCACCCTATGTAACATAGCACACCACAAGTGTTGTGTAATAAATTATTTAAAAAAATAATAATAATCAGTGTGCCATATCTAAAACAGGGCACCGGTTCACTATGTTACGAGGATAGCACACATACGGTCTATTATAATGTTTGTGCGGTGTGTTTATAATACCCCCAATTGCCGACATCGATGCGTACATCATGAAAGGAACACCGGTTTCTTGAGATTTATTTTTTACCTGAAAAGTTGAAAATTTATTTATAAATATATTAATGAATGATATGGTACAAGTTTTAGATTGATAAAGAAATGACTAACAAGACATCAAATAACAAAAATACTAATAACACATCAAGAAAATAAAAAAAGGCAAGTTCTTTGTAAATTCTTTACAAAAAATATTATTTTTGAACTATATGTAATTTTAACTAATACGTATTATTTACTGTGTATCATGCAGAGCCAAAAAATGACGAAGTTCAATACGATTATTTCTAATCTAGGACCAGAAGAGCGTAAAATCTTGATGGAAAAATTGCAAAAGGATGAATTAGGTGAATGAAAAAATACAATCGATCCAATATGAGTTTATTTTTTAAATTTTCATCAATAATATGCTTAAAATTATTATATAACATGTGTCAAAAAGTCTATTAATTCATATCTATTTAATGTTCTACAGGGACCAACAACTCAGAAAAGGAATGTTGTTCTAAGAAAAGAAAAAAATTAGAATATGCAAATGAAAATGAATTGCTCCTTAGCTAATCTGGAGTGGTGCTGGAGGTTAACGAAAGGGGGAAAAACTTTTACAAAAGTTTGAGGGATCTAATCGAACAAATGTATAGACGTTCTTTCCACTTACAATACAAAAACCAATCCAATGATTCTAAGAACCAAATTTTATCTAAACTATTGAGGAGTTTCTAGAGAATTGGTAAATGAGACATGTCAAACTTTTAATAGCAAAAACGTACCCAAAAAAAAAAGGAATGAAAAAGTAATATTCCTTTAAATGTTTGTCTAGAATTATTTATAAATATTCCTTTAAATAATTTTGTTTTAAAAGAATGTGTATAGTGTATGAGCTAGTTGTTGCTATGGTACATCATTTTTCTTTTTGATTTACATTGATGTATATTATTTAATATTGCAATTTTCATTATTCTCACCAAAGGATATACACTCATTTCAGTTTATTTTTATGTTTTTAGATGGAAGGAGATGAATAATAAAATAATCAACACCATGAAAAGAACATTCCTGAAAAATAACCCAAGTCATGGAAGTAGCTCTAGCAATGACAGGAGTTCAAGTGAAGAATGATGATCACTATGTTTGGATATCAAAGCAAGGAATTGTATTTTTTGAGATATGTGTCTGTGAAATCAGACATTTTGTTTAATGTAATGGACATAGTGTCCCAATTGAAAGAAAAAGGGATACCAATAAATGTCCCATTTTGTATGACAAAGACTGTCTTATTCATCTCTCTCTCTCTCTCTCTCTCTCTATATATATATATATATATATATATATATATATATATATATATATATATATATATATATATATATATATATATATATATATATATATATATATATATATATATATATAAATAATGTTTTAATTTATTCTATTACGTTCTCCACTGTCGTTATTGTGTTCTCCATTATCGTTCTCAAATGCACTAATAAAAATTTAATTCATATGACTATTGTTATAAGATATATATGTGTGGACTTTTGATGAATAATGAATTTTAAAAAATCACAATAATTATGATATGATATAAAAAATTAATCCAGACATCACATTCAAATGCATTAATAAAAATTTAATTAATATGAATATTATTATAAGATGTGTTGACTTTTGATGAATAATGAATTTAGAAAAATCACAATAATTGCATTGTCACAGGTCGATGTTTCTAAAAAATACAAAATGAACACCGGTGTGTGTTAGTTACTGTACACCAGTGCGTTTGTATGTTGCAGTGCACTAGTGCGTTTCTACGACCTATGGGCACCACACAAATACCAAAACCAATTAGAAATCTCCATGCGTTTGTGCGATACTGCGCACTGGTTCTTTTATGTGAGACTACGCACTGGTGCATTTGTACGATGTATGGGCACCGCACAAATACCAATACCAATTATCAATATTGGTGTGTTTGTCTGATATGGCGCATCAGTGCATTTCTATAAGTCCACGTACTAGTGCGTTGAGACGACCTATGGGCACTACACAAAGCCCAAGAGCAATTGGTATGTCCCTATGCGTTGTATCACCAACACTATGGCTGTTGTGGTTTTATACCTTAACGGCCCAGTGCAAGAACCTTCGAGTGCCCCGGGGCCACCGTCTAGATGACACGCACCGGTGCGTTGAAACCTTAGTAGCGCACCAATGAAACAAACATCTATAATAACCTCTGGCCACCGAGTTTTTTTTAGTTGTGTTTAATTTCCATTAAAATCTCTACCAAAACTTCCGTAACCATAAATGGATGTTGTAGCAAATGTTTTTTTGACAATTTTGGCCAATTTTATAACACTAAAAATCTCCTTTATAACCTCTACTAGAGGGTCTTTTCCTTGTAGTGAAAACATCTCACATTGTATCCTCCTGTCATGCCATCCATTTATATAGAGAGTCCTTTCTGTCTAGATGAAGAAGGTTATGATCCAATCCTTCCTATCGTAACCATTGATAAATATCTTTCATTCAAGGAACAAGAATAATATGTGTTGCTTTCAATTTTTTTGTAGAATTTGTATGAGAGACCATTTTTACTTTAGATTGGGGATGGTTTCATTTTGCATGAATGGGAAATAACATGTGTATTGAGAGAAGAGTGTGTGTGGACACAATTATTTTCAATAGAGGAAGCTTAGCCCTCTATGAAGACTATAGAAATTGCACTTGAAAAGACACTTAAAATCATCAATAAGTTGATTGCTGCCCAGGAATAGAAGTTGCTTTAAGTTTGAAAAAAGAACAGTTCAACCATTGCTTGGAGTTATTTAGATATGAATGGGATCCACCCTTACATTTATAAGCACCATATTGACATTTAGGAAGGAGTCTTGCCTATACAAAATATAACTCAAGAAAAAAAAATTCTGGTCACTATCTGATGCATTTTTGATACTCTAGGCATTACTCAAGCATATAGCCAAGTGTGTATTCATTGAAGGATGTGCAGGCCTTCTCTAGGGGTCAAAACAAATCTTGTGGAAAATACGAGACAAGGTGAGATAGGTGATCAGACTAAATTGAGATAGAGAAAGGTTCCCGACGTTTAGGATCATGTTGTCTGCATTGTCCAAGAGGATGGAGCATCTCATGCAATTTTCTACCCACTACGTTGGTTGATTCTAGGCCCACCTGAGCTACTACATATGCCTCCAGTGCCTTTTTGAACCTCAAAATATACAACCAACATTGATTCAAGTCTTTGTTGGCATCTTGGTTACCCACCTTCTTCTGGCCATCAATATTGATGGCGTTGATTTGAAGAACTCCAAATCATACAAACTGATGCAGCCATAGACCACAAATACCCAAAACTTTGCAGATATAACTTTTCATCTGCCCAAAACTTGATGGTAGAGTCACAATAACTCTAATTCCTATTACAAAACCCACTGATGTGTGATATGTGAATGGATGCTTTACCTAGAACATGTCTCATCACAACTTCCATAATTTAACTTGTGAATTAAATCTGGACCATCGACCTTTACCCGATCTTTGCAATGCAATCCTCACCATCCGCATTTTCCCTTTGGAACTTTCTTAAGTTTTGGGGAAACTTCACCATTTTATTCGATTTCTTGGGTTATTGGACTATCGCCTCCTGTACTTCACTTTCTCCACACGCTACTCCCTCTTGAGCTTTCTTCTGATTATTCACTCGTATCCATAATAATCATACTGGATATATTGTCTTGCACATTGTTTCAATTCAATATTTCTTAGTCTCATTTCAAATCATCGTTTGCATTTTAAAAATTTCTCTGTTTCATTTATTACCCGCATAAAATTTTATCTGCACTTGTTCACTTCCAGTAGCTCCATTCATAGCTATTTTAACAAAACTAGAATCACAAGGTGATTCTACCCAGTTTCTTCAAAGTAAGTTCTTTACTACTCAGAAAGACTTATACACCATCAGAATTCATGCAACATAAATTTATTATAGAGAAATCAGATTCGCTCAATTACGGATCACCCGGCTCGTAAGAGACAAAAACACAATCACAATGAATTCAATTCCTCATTAATCAAGTAATTTATACAGATACAAATAAAACTTGTTTACATTCTGGCTTTGGCATCATGTGCCTTTACATGGCCCTCTTCTCTTCCTCTCTCTCTATGCCTGTAGGCTTACAATCAACCTCCTATCTAAGAATGATGATATTTATGCCTTTGAGGCTTTACAATTATATACAAAAGATTCTATAACCAATTCTGGTTCAGATCCAAAGGTTACTCAACAAAATCCTATAAGTCCTCAATTAATTCCTAAAATCTCTTCTTTATCTCCTAAGGATCTCAACATTCAACTAAATCCTAAGGATCCTCTCATATCAACAAAATCATGAACTATTTTCTAATCTAAGGTTTACAATATTTTAGAATATCTCAATCCACACTAATCACTCATGTTCTCCTACATTCGAGAAAATTTACAAATATGTCTCACAATATTTAATTAAATCCTATTCTAAATTTCTCACATAAAATCACTCAAACATTAATTAAATACTTAGGGAACCATCTCCCTTGAAAACACAAGACCCCCTAGATTCTATTAAATGTACAAAATTTTGGAACCATGATGCTCTTGCATCAGACTCCCAAGGTAGAAAATAATCATGATCTCCAGATCATGTGTCTTTAATTGTTGTCCTCCTGGATCCTAGACTTTATTCTTTAGTTATTTCTTTGTTTCTTTCAACTATTGTCCACGTACTTTGATGTCTTTCCTTGCTTCTCTTGGTTTCCATATCTTCGTTTGTAACACTCTATTGAATTCTCCTTCAATATTTGTTACAGTCCAATATTTCATACAATTGATTATTTGTCTTCTTTGTCTGCAACTCCTTTCCTAATGTTCATTTCTCATAAGTTTCATCAAATTATCTATTTCTTTATCCAAATTACTTTGTTGTTGTTGTTCTTTCCTTTGTGTAACAATTTCAAAACTATTTTTGTCTTCAACTTCTGCTACTATTTTTGAGATTGCCCCAAATATTGTTGTAGATATTATTCTGGAAATTGCTACAAATATTACTCCATACATTTATGCCAACCAAAATTGTTGAATATCTCTTAAGATATATCCCTCTGCAACATCCCTCTTCTTCTCACTTCCTTCAATTTTACTTTCAAAAAATAAATTGTCCTCCAATTCCATTTGTACTTGATTCCTCTCAAATATATCACTATGTTATTAACCAATTCCAGCATATTTTCCTTCCTCTTCCTTGACAACCCTCAGTGATTGTCCTTCACTTCCTTGATTGATTCTGACAGTCAATTCAACTTCTTCAAACATTATATCTTCATGCCTTACATCTGCTAGTGTCCCGTGATTTAGCAGATTGGTAGACCAAATGCACAGGGTAACATTAGACCAGTCTTTGGAGTCCTAGGACCTAGCCTTCCTAGACTCATAGAGGGCTCTCTCTATTATGTGCAAAGGATGTGAACTTGTTCGCTTTGGATGGTTGATTTTAGGCTACTTGTTAAGTGTAGGTTTGTTGTTTGTTTTGGTTGGGGTAATATGACCGAGTAGGATAAATGGAATGAGAGGTCATCAAATAAATGGGGCTATGGAGTCTATGAAGTCATTGATATCTCAATAATGAATTAGGGTACATCATAGGGAAAATCTAGTGTAGTCAATGGATCTATAAATTTTATGTGTGAGGTGAAATGGACATTAAGTTTGGGAACCAAGGTAGGGCAAAGGGAAGTTAAGAATCCTTTTTCAAATAACTATAAACATAGAGGCCTTAAATACTGATAAGCAAAAGATACTAATCATGAGATAGGGCACACCATTTACTCAATGACAATACTTTTAAACAAATAAACATTCAAGATACACAATCCAGTGGAACAAAGAGAGTAAGACAACTTATTTAACTTCAATGATTCTACTTTCAAGATTTGAAAACATATAAGAGGCAAATAGCATCAATAAATGAAGAGGGAACTCATAAACATCATTCATTAAACTATAAAGAACTTTGAGGCAAACTGATAACAATTTACAAAGGGAAAGATCGAAAAAAGACCTCTTTAGTTTAACCTAACAATCAATACATCAAAGAGAGATTTCAAGACAGAATTTAGATAACATCAAACAAGAGGTGCTTACCATGAATCATGTTTATGAACTAGAATATTAATCCAGTAATGAAATAGACAAGCTTAGGTGGGCCTAAGGAGCAACTAAAAATTCCTTAAACTAACCCAGCAGAGGAAAACATGGAGACAATAGAAAACAGGAGGACTGAGGTGCCTCAAACAACATTTCTCATCCTTTACTCTTCTGAGCTATTGCAATATATAAAGATGGACATATGGAAAACAAGAAAAACATGAAAAAATGAGAGATACATCACCATTAACTAAAGTCAAGGATCCTGGAAGCAAGCCTTCATCACCATCAATCAAGGCAAATCATCCACAAGCTCCACAGTACTAAATTTTTCTTCAACTTCCAAAAATCATGTATTGCTCTTAAACACATCAAAAGCCCACTATTAAAATGAATCCTCATGCCTTATATAATAGGAAATGAGAAGGAAATCCTAATAGAGAATCTAGAAGTTTACTGGCTAATCAGAAGTATATATATTGTCCTTGAGGCCTTACAAGGCCCAAGGCACAAAAATATCTAAAATAAATAACTTTTCGCCCATTTTTAGTAATAAAATTGACCTTTAGGCTCTGACAAGCCTCTAAAATCTTTCCAAACAAAAATTTTGACTTGTCAACCACAGGAGCATAGCACTGTGTGTCAAATTTGAATTTGCATGTCAGGAGCATAGCACAGGAACAAAAAAAATGGGTCTTCTTACAACAGTGCTTTGAAGGCCTTCCCAATGTCGGATAAGGCTCCATGATGGCTTGTTGGAAATCCATTTAAGTATACTTCCCATTTCTATCCTTGGTTTTCTAATATAACCTCTACAACCTATCCAAAAGGTGAAAATTCCAATACTGTTAGGAGCGCAGCACATGTCCCGAAAAGCTGGTAGAATGATGAAAAATTGGGTGTTTTTGACCCCTGTGGAGGACCAAAACAACTCCAATTGATCTGAAACTTGATGAGAATGATGTATGAATGATGAGGAACCAAAAAATGAAAATATTTCCTCCTGAAGATTCCCTGAAAGAGAGCATAGAACCAGGTGTGTTGCGCTCCTAGCCTCAAAATTTTCGAAAAGAAACAATTTCTCCAATTTCTCCAAAATTTGGTGGATAAGTGACTCATGGGTCCTGGGAGACTTGTAGAGAAGATTGAGCCAAAATACCAAGGCTATCATGGTCCTTTTCCTTTTTTAGTGCTTGGATCTCAATTTTGGCCTTTTTGAGTTCTTGCCTTGCAAATTGGTCTCTTTGAGCATAATGCTTAGCCATTCTTCTTTGTAGATCCAAGTCTTTATTGGCCTTCTCCAGCTTGGATTCAAGATGTATGTTAGCCCTCTCAAGCCATGATTCCCTATCATGTTCAATTTCTCTTGCTAGGAGTTCATTGAGAGAAGAATGCTTTGTTAGGGCTGATTCAAGCTCTCTTTCTCTTGCTAAGACCTTCTTTAGACCCATAGTTCTATACCTCTTTCTAGTTTGACCCTCCTCATCTTCACTTCCTTCATAGGTGCCCATTAACTCCTCCAACTTCACCTGTGCCCTGTGAGGATATTTCCGGTACCTGAGTGTTCTTGTTTCATAGATGGCTTTTTGGGCACTCATTTTTTTGTTTTGCATCTAATAGAAGTGAATGACATACTTTGATCTTTCTAATTCAGCTTCTAAGTCCCTAATTTGTGCATTCCCGTCTTCAAGAAGGGAGTTTGCAATTTTGGTTTCATTCTCATCATCACTGTCTATGTGAATAATTTCAAATTCCCTCTCTTCTTCATGATTTTCCTCTTCCTCTTTCATTTTTTTCTTACCTTTTTCAATCTTTTGAGTTGAGAAAGATGGCATGGTCCCTTGCCCTTTCGAGGCAGAAAACACATGCATCTCTCCTCTTTGATACGTAAGAGGGAAAGGTGCACAAGTTTGATTTGAATACCTTGATCATTGGTGACCTTAGGATTTATTTTCTTCTTATTGATGGTCTCTGTATGTGTGTCCTCCTCACTTTGCTCTTGACTGCCTTCTTGAGAGGAATTTTTATTTTCTCTCATCCTAGTATCACTGCCAAGATTTTCATGTTTGTGATCCTATGTATTTGCAACATTAGAGGTGTCTTCATCATTGATTTGTATATTTGTACCTTCATGACTGTCCTCACTTTCAAACTCTGCCTCTTTATCACTGCTTCCATTTTCTGTGGGGTCACTGTTAGAGGCACTTTCATTAGTCTCTCCTTTACTTTGATTTTCACTTTCTTCCTCATTATGTGAGTTTTCTTCACTTTTCTGCCCACTATATTCTTTGTCTTGTCCACTGCAATTACCTTCAAACCCTGTCTCTTCTTGACTGTTATCTTCATCTTTATCACTTCTTATTTTATCATTGCTATTGGGCTCATTGTTTTCTTCTTTGTTATTGCCCTTATCATCACTATTGTCATCTGCCCTTTCTTGATTGTCTAGCTCATTGTTTTCATTTTTATAATCTGCCTCTGTTCTTGGGTTGTCATTGATTTCCTCATCTTCATCTAGCTCACTGCTTTTTTCCTTCTTGTCCACTTTTTGTTTCACTGCCTTTGTCACTACTTTCTCCTTCATCAACACTTTCTCCTTTGTCTACTTCCTCGTTACTTTCTTCACATACATCCTCCTCTTTGTTATCACTTTCTTCATGACTTCCATGTTCATCTTGGTAATTGTTTTCTTCCTCTTTGTCATCACTATCTTCTTTGTTGCCTTCTTCATCATTTAGCCCACTATTTTTGTCACTGTCTCCTTTACTTCTTTCATCTGCCTCCTCTTCACTGTCCTTGGTATCTTCTCCATCATTTTCACTTTCTTCACTTTCATTTTCCTCTTCTTCATCACTTGTTTCTTCTCCTTGACTATCATGTTCCTCCTTGTCATGGCTTTCTTCATTTTCTAAGTTTTTAGGAGAAGGTGAAAGAGGGATGTTCGTTTGGGGGGAAGATTCATATGAAGAGGATGAATTATGGTCAGTGGGGGATGATGGAGGAGTGGAGGAAGGTGGATGAGATGATGATGGTAAGATTTACAGAGGGAGAGGCTGTGGAGTTGTGAAAACATCATGGGTGATGAAAAATTCCCATGGGATGCCTTTTTGCTCTAATTCATGTAAGACAATCATCTTGATAAGGGAATGATGAAAAATGCTTGACATTTGTTGTAAGGGAGGCATATTTTTCACAATGGATGACATTTTATCAATACTTTTACAAAGGTAATAGGGTAAATGAAGCAATTTGGCCTTAGTAAAATGCATGAGTAGTCTTATGTGGTAGGAATAGACTATGGAAAACCTACCCTCATAGGTGAAATATTTCATAATGATCTTCATTAAAGGAGCATACCTATCCAACAAATGAGAAAAGGGGAAAATATTTTTGCAATCAGTTTGGCAACTTAGTTTTAAGAAGGTGTGATAATGGCTTAGGTCCAGATACACCTATTTGAACCATTTTTCTCCCATGCAAGGAATTCCAGTGGCCATAGAGATTGTATTGGTGGTCAGTTCAAACTTCAGTCCAGCTAGATGTACTTGGTGGTCATGGAGGTTAAGGAAAAAAAGCTTGTCAACTGAGGATGGCTTTGGACTCTCTACACTTTCTCACAGAACTCATAGCATCCTACCTCTTGGAAATATGAAACTGTAGTAGGAGAGGTTGTCAATTATTTAGTGTTTATAGGCTCAAAACTATTTTCTTTCCCACCCTTCCTCTATTTTTTCTCTAGGCCTTTGGCCTCTCTCACCACTGTCAACACTGCCTTCTCTAGGCATTTTGTCTTTTACCCTTGTCTTTGAAAACAAAACCTGATCTGCTTGGGAGATGATATGGAGAGGGCAAGTGAGATGAGAATGAGATAGGTGGTGATCGAAAATGAAGGAAAACAATTTGGGCCTCATTGTGCTCTTAGCATGTAAATGGATGGGTTCCCTTTGAACAAGGGAGTTGTTAGCAGGGAATTAGGTGTTTTCCTCCTTCCTTAGGGTTTTTCTACTTTCCTTTTAAGTTTTCCATTCATATTTCTCTATATTTTTACCTTTAGACAATATGAAAAGGTAGGGAAAAACTCTAAATACCTCTCAAAACTTCACAACTGAAGCAAATAAACAGGAACGCATCATGGGCTAGTCGGGTGCCTTCTGCAGTTTCTGTCGGGAAGCCCTGAATGGAGAACAGGAGAAGAACATGGGCCAGTTGTGTCCTCCTGAACATGTAGTCGGGCGGCCTTTGCACACAGGGTTGGGGAGCTTCTGCACACCTAGGCACCTTTGCACGCATTGTCATGTGGCTGGAAGCCCTGAACATGCAGGAGTGCAGCGTCGAGCGCCTTTTACATACCCTGTCGGGTCTTCACGAGCAGCTGCTGAAACACACAGGAGCATAGCAGTGGGGTGGTTGTGCATGTCATTGAGGTTGTTGGGCAGCTCTTGCATGCCAAAAGAGTGCAACACCTAGGCTATCGTGTACGCAATTGGGTTGGGCGAGCTATCGTGCAGGCCTAAACGGGCCTATGCACAACTGTTCTAGCAGGGTTGGTCAGGTGGTCGTCCACGTGATAGACGTGTAGCGCGCCGCTATAGGAGCACAAAACCATGTAGAAAACTGCACTAGGAGAGGAGACAAGAGCGTAGCACAGCTGAATAGGAGCTTAGCACAGAGAATTTCTTCCTGAAAACTCTGCTAGAAACCTCTGAAAACCCTGAAAAGCTTCCACTCTTTTGCATATGAAGAAATGATGTTGAGTGAATGAAACTTGTGATGCCTTTATACCCATGAAAAATTTAAAAAAAACCCACCTTCACTAATATTTTTTCTTTTGGTCTTTTTACTTTCACTGATATTTCTTTTCTTCTTTTGCAGGTGGTGTTTCAAGCAATAAAGTGGTCTTTGTGGGCGATCTTCTTAGAACGTGATTTCATTCTCTCTTTGGCCACTGATTTGTCAGAAGCATGATGAATCTGTCCTATATAGCAACCTTAGCCTTTTTTGGTCAATTTTATCATTACCTTCATTTGGCCCTTTCTACTTCCCGGTGGTGTCATAAAAGCAATTTTTTTGATCCTTACACTTCCTTTGGAGTTTGGCACTTTTTAAACACTCAGCAGTAGAACTTAGGCTCTATTTCATTTCTTATTTGACTTTTAACTTCTTGATCTCTTTTTGTGATTATTTTGTAGACCTGTGGCTGTGCTTGAGGAGATTGTCTTCTCAATGATACTCTCTACAACTTGTCCTTCGCTGTAGTGAAAACTGTTGTTTTGACAAGGCATAGAGGTGACCATCTGACATCATCCTTGAAAACTATGATTTCCATCATTAAGGAGGTCTCTCAAAATAAATCTTCAATTTATGTTGTATTGTGTTGTTTCATATTTGTCTTTGTGATCTCCTGCATGGATCCCTTATTGGGCAACACGTGTTTTTCCAATTAGTTACAAAACCACTAATACTCTTTAGAATTTATACCTTTGGTGCAGTGAAATAGTGTTGCCTTAACAAACTTATAAGTCATTCCCTGACATCATTTTTTTAATCTCTACGTGCTATCACCAAGGAGGCCTCTCACTTTGATTTCTTACTTCAATGAATCTTTAATTTGTCCACAGTTGTGCTTATGTACCACATTCTTCATGACCCTTTGCACGGGCTCTTTACTGAAAAACACCTTACAAACAATTGGTCATGAAACCACTAATATTCTTTGTAAACTCAGGCATGTTGTTTCTCTTCTACTGTGAATGTTATTGATGAGTTAGGCTTCTCACTTTGCATCTATTCTGCTGATAACCATCATAAACCATTCCTGCAGAAATGTTTTAAGATAGGTAACTGCCCTTATGTAGACTTAATGCTTTGATGGAGAAGTTCCCTTTGGAGGTCTTTGATACCTTTTGGACAATCATGAGTTCACCCTCTTTTCTTTCGATTTCACCTTTGAGCACATGTAAAAATAGTGAGTATTAGGAAACCAAAGCAATTCATAACCTAGGAGACCCTACATGACCTGTTGGGATATCTATTGGATCACGTGTTTGACTGAAAACTTGAATTAGGGTTTGGAGGTGTAAAACAGAGTTTTGAAAAATCTTTATGCATTTCCATCGAATGAAACTGAAATCTTTGATTTATCTAAATATCCTAGAAAGGAAGTTTAAAATCACCACTGCACTTGGTCAGTATTGGAAAAAGGTTTTAGGCTACTTGGAAAACCAAGGTGTAAAAATAGAAGGTTTAGGCAATAAAAAACAGAGTGGTAAAGTTAGAGGTGGCCAACATAGTGAGAATGAGGGATATAAGTCCATGATTTGGTGTTCTGTGAGTGATAGATTGGCCATGCTTTGATAGATTAGTAGAACAGTGAAAAAATTATCCTAACGATAATGAAGGCAATGAGATTTCTAGAACTCACAAGCTTCATGAATTTTGTTTCTAGAAATATAGGACAAGCATTTAGTCATCTAAATAGCTAAAAATTACTGATGACTAATAGTGGCTCCACTTGGGGAGGGCATCTCCTGTTGGGAGGTGTCCAGAACTTTAGATCTCTTGGTTTATGAAGACCAATGCCTCATCCATTGGGTGGATTTTATTATTTTCTTTTGTTGTTGCTTCCCTGATGTAGTGATTTGATAATCTGAAAGCATCATTAGCTCAACTTCATCTCTACCTACCCAACCTAGTTTCCCAAAATTTTATTTTCCTTGGGTGCACTTGAATTGCAAAACCCATTGACATATGTTCTTTTGAAAGCAAAAACAAACTATTTACTTATACACTTACTTCTTCCGAGAGTTTAGATTATGCTAGTGAACCCTTTTATTATCTACCTAAACTACTCAACTGTCAAGAAGCTATTTGACAGGACTCATTCACTAAGCTACTGACATGAAATTCAAAACATGGTTAAATCAAGATTAGACAATCTGATTTACTATGGACTGTGGCATTAGAACAAGATGCACACAAGTGTTATTTTTGTACAAAAAAAACTTAGGAAACACAAGGTTTGTGATCAATCATTTGTTAAACATCCCTATTTTCCTCTTTGGTTCAGATTTGAGCATGTGGAACTAGTATCTTTCATTCCTAATCTATTTTCTTTTGACAAGTGAAGCTTGAATGATTTGACATGGTATCTTTTACTAACTTATCAACATAAATTTAAAACATGTTCAGCCATGATTAGCCTAGATGACTGAGAAAAATCTGCTATTTGAACAAGTAGTGGCATTTAGGCTTGCACACTTTCAGTAGTTCTTCTTTTTGGGTATGGGGTTGTACCTCTTCTTTTCATCTACCCTTTTTTTCATTTTTTTCATTTTTTTGTATTTTTTCTCTCTTTTTGGTAAAAAAAATCTAAAACTAAAGGTAGAAATATGCTCATAGTGCTAAGCTTATTTTCTTTCCTATCTATCCTAATCTAACCTATACATGATATACATTCAACTGGTGAACTCTCTTTTCCAATACAACCAATCAAGCAGATGATTCATTGAGGTATCTTGTTTCAACTCTTTAGCAAAGGGATCATGAAACAATACCTTAAGATTTGGAAAATAAGCTTGACCCAGAACTGCTTATTCCTCCACTCGACTGAGCTTAGGGATCTTTTGGGAAAGAAACTCTTCCTCTTCCTCATGATCATCTGAACTGGTAGACTCATCATAAATTGCAATCTTGTCTTCTAGAATACTTGGTATGTTCCCGATCGAGTCAGCTGAACTCTGGGGAAGCTATCATGCCGAAGAGCAGTGATACACTGGCAAAGAACCTTGGAGAAGGCAACTGAACAACTCTCCTATGATTATCAACTTCCAAGCCTTCATCTACAATTGGAAATTGAATAGGACTTGGTGACTACTCATTTGGAGCTAAGGAAAGTTCTATGTCATAAATGATTTCCTCAACCATTTTAGGAGAAGGCTTCTTATTGACAACTGGTTCAAGAAACTCATTAGATTTCCCAACCTCATCATCAAAACTGAAAGACTGCCGATTTCCAATCACATGAAAACTATTTCTGATGGACTGAAATGAAGTAGAGAAAAGAGTTAGAGACTCTTCACTTCTAAACTTTCAAGGCTTTCCTCATCGGTGTCATAGGTGACCTATCTCAGCTGATTACTACTTTCAATCTGATGATAGTGAAATTCATCCCACAAATCAACTGTTGATGGCTCTGCGAGGTTAGCTTCTGTTTGGACAACATCATCATCATCAGACTGATCAAAATTTGGAGAATCATCAACATAAATAATCTCACCAATCAAACATATTGGATTACCAGTTTGTTCTTCCTTGAATTGATATACATGTTCACTCGACTTACTAAGAAATTACAGACGAGTACAGATACAGCAACGTTTGTTCACATGAAGGCTTAGAGGTTACCGAATGTTTCAGTATCCTGTGCTATTCTTCTTCACCAAAAGAGGAGGAATTTTTCTCTTTCTTTGGATAGAAGTACAACAGTTCTCTTTCTCTTGTGAAGGCTGATTTTGAGGTTGAATGTTTTCTTGACCCTCACCTAGAAAAGATGGCGAATCATCACTTATGCCTTCAAAGAGATCCTCTGGGTTTTCTTCTATTTCTTGATTGGGTTCTTTGTAATATTCCAAAAATTTAGCCTTCATCTAAATGGAATATTATAGCTGGTTTTATCACTAGGTAGGTGAATAAATGGGTAGGGAGGCCTATTAACCTCTTTGGAAGGAATAATAACACTCCTAATCTAGGAGGAAGAATAAGCAGCTGGATTGAGCACCTTTGGGTGTGAACAGGGATTGGATCATGTTGATTCATTCAAATTTTACCAAGTCAACGGTGATCTCTAGATACATTGAATCTTCGTGATGTACAACATAATTTTAGTGGAGGACAAGTTGCATGAGCTTGGAGGCTAATATGAATGGAACCGAATGTGAAGAGGTTCACTTGATATATATGGAGAGGATGGGAGCCTTTTTAATTCATGTTTTTTATATTATTATTTTGATATTGGTTTATTTAGACGTGGCTTCCTGTTGTTCTTTAGTAGGGTTGCAGCACTGTTTAGCACCAGGTGCTCGCGAGCGTGAATCCCACCTCTTCTCTTGAGAGGCCTCTTGGGAGAGCATGGTGCTGAATTCTTACACATCTAGGATTGAGGCCAAGCATTAGTCTTTAGTCAAGGAATTATTTCTGCAGAGTATAGTGCTATGTTGCAGTGGAGGATTGATAACACCACTTCCGGGTCTGTTTCTCAGTAGAGGGAGCCTTCCTTCTCTTGAGAGGTCAGCTAGGAAGATTCCTTAGCTCATTTCACATATTGGCACTTGGCCAAAGTATTCCTAATATCCTACAGCGTATTCCCTTGCAGGAACTGCGTCATTTTTCATAGAGTTGTAGCAGCAGGGTTTCAGCTCTTGTTTTTGAGCTAGTTTCTTAGGGAAAGGGCCATCCCTTCTCCCATAAAGCTAGAAGAAGGGATTATCATCCCTCTATTTTATTATTCAGCTTCATGTATCTAATTTTGCAGTGATACTGCATTATTTCAGAGCTTAATATTCAAATCTTCTCTTTTGTACTTAAGCTTTCAAGAAACCCTTGTCGGGTCATCTCTATAATGCATTAAGGAGGCCAGATCTCTATTTTCTTAGCCTATTGTTCTATGAATCTAGAGATATATGATTTTATATTGTAATTTTGCATAAATCGTCACTGAATAACGCTATCATGTACTTCAGGAATTCTGCATAATCTAAGTCATGGGGATTGGGCGTTTTTAAGACATTATAACACCGGGAGATCTGTTTAACCTGTCAAAGGAGATTTGTTTCTAATATTATTTTGTATGTGAGGGTCTTAATACATATTCTAAGGGATCCAACCATTTTTTTCCCCTGTTATAACTTAATCTTCTGGAAATAACATTTTTGGGGTCAATATTGCTGCTTTTCCCCACTTGGTGACATTGGATGGAGACATAATTTTGTTGTTGTGATTCTAATATGATGGATATGTGTTCCATACACATTTTAGGATTTATTTATCACTTTTATTCCATTATTGTGTTCATGTATTGTTGTATCTCCAATTTTGGGATATTATAAGATATTCCTAGTATTGTTGATTTTCCCTATTTTGGGATATTACAGTGGTATCAGAGCATAATATTGGCACATATTGTGCATTTAAGCCATTATTATATCAATAAAAGAAGATATGAATAGTAAGAAGACTCAATTATATGGAGGAAGGAAGGAGGAGAGGCTCTCAAATATTCTTCAAAAATATATACAGAGCATCCAAGGAGATTTGAAGAGGATGAGAAGGGAGATGGGATCTCCAAAGGAGTTTGTATAAAGAGCCAATTCTAGATTTTTAGATGAGGAGTGTGGGCATACAACTCCACCCTATGATACACAGCGCAGTCAAATGCCCATATCTACTATGAGAGAGATGGAAGAAGAGGGAATGCCAAGGAGGGGAAATATCAGTAATTTTCTACAAGAGTATGAATCTCAAACTGAAAGGTTTAGAGATCATATCACTTTCCAAGATTTTTGTAAGATCAAGGTGGAGAGGAGCAGGCAGCATGACATGGATATATTTTCTCTATCTACGTTTGATGGATCTCCAACATGTTCAGATAAAGCTTGGGTGGAGGAGTTACACACCTATTTGTAGCAGCACCAAATTTCTGAAGATGAAGCCATCAAAGTTGCAACAGTACATTTTGAAGGTAAGGCCTATTATTGGTGGATGTTTGAGTCATTTTCATTAAAAAATGTCAATACTTCTTCTTTTGCAAAGTTCACTAAGAGATTGATGGAAAGGTTTGAGGGAAAACATTCTAAAACAATCAAACCAAAACAAATGAAACTTTTGGATGGGTTAGAAGGACCTAAAAACTCAAATCCATTTCAGAAAATTGTTAGAGAAACTCACATCTTGCATGACACCTTGCTAGAGGCAAGATCTCTGTTTCATGGCTTTGAGCAAGAGGGCATGAAGGTTCCTTTTTCAAAATAGGATCCTCTTATTGAGCAGTTACCTCCCATTCATATTGAAGAGGATGAAAAGGATGGGGGAAATAGTGCTATCACATCTAGAGCAGATCTAGTACCTCATGCAAAGGAAGGAGGAGCACATGCTCCAATAGGAGGATTTATTTTATCTTTGCAAGAAGTTCACCAGGATCTCTCATATGGAGGTTAAGGCACAATTAATGGATAGCATGATTGTGGAGCATTGCAGATGAAAGAGGAAGGTAGGGAGGAAGGTCAGCATCACTTGATGAGGAGCACACACCCCTATCTATTTCATATAACTAATGCAAGGAAGAGATAGATTGATTTGCGCTATGAGGGAAAGGGCAAGATTTCCCATCCATATATACAGTCTACTCTTGGCAATGATTTCTCATTACATGGAGACATTCCACCAGGGAAGCCACCAGATATAGAGTTAATGAGAGACATATTGCCATTTGGTTCACCACTCTTAGATTTCAGAGGGGTGAAGACTTTGGAGGAGCCTAGTACAACGTAGAGAGCTTAGGATTGACTCAAGAAGCAGGGAAACATTTCCCCAATTTCAGCACTACCTACTCTCACTATACATACTACGCTGGCAGAGATTGTTGCAGTGATGAAAGATGGCACCTTCATGGTGCAAGGGAGCTGCTCCATGGATTTTGAGAAGTAGAGGGTACTTCCTTTGAGGAAGGAATCCTCCATACATTGGAGTAGATGGAGGCCACTCATGCTTACATTGGCCAAGATCAGGAGGTTCTTTTTGGATGGTAGATTCTCATGGGAGGCCAAATTCCAAAAGTCACCGCTTCTATTTGAGCATGAGCAGCTGCATGATGGGAATGGCAACAATTTGGATGATGACTTTGGCATGAGGGATATCAAAGGAGTAGACAACAGCATGAGGGGAGCTTCACATTCCAGATCACTAGCGATGTCTCTTAGGAGGATTGATCCATATTGAAGGTCTCAACTTTTGGTAGAGTAGTCCAAGGATCTTGGTGCTTGCATGTTTCTTGATGACCGGGAGGGAGATGATAGATACATGGTGGATGATGTGGCCATCTATTCTTATCGTAGAGTCTCCTTGACTAGCGCTTCTGAGCTTAAGGAGAATTTTCTCCATGCAGCACATGAGGACTTCTTTTCCATGCACTTTGAGGCATATCATTCTTTGATGGAGGAGTTCACTTGGGAGGGAATCTAGCATGATATATTTCAGCATATGGAGAGATGCATAGCCCAAATGGTGATAAAAATGATGTCACAACCACTTCCCTACTCATTGGAGGTAAGGGAGAATTTTCAGTTGAGCCATTTTAGCTCAAGGACTAAAGTACATGGTATAGGAGGTACACTTTTTCATCATGATTTGCACTTCTTTACTCTATATGAGCAGCATGTTGTATTTAAGAGGGACTTTCCTTCTTATACATTACATTATGATGTACTTGAGACTAATTGTAGCCTTGAGGTTGGCCATTATATTGGTGGTTTGTGGGGGAAGCCACATCATTCTTGGTGTACACCATTGACACCACATTGTACTTTCATCCTTATATCTTATACGATGATAGTGGTAGAAAACAAGTGGCTGGGAGAGCACTTGTTATTACTTTTTTAGATGTAGGTCAAGGATGCACTGCGTTGGTTCTGTGTGTGGGACCTTGATCCACTTTCCGGTTGTCACATGACAACTTGTTTCCATTGGTTTTTACTTCCATGTATTGCTGATATTTTTATGTTCATGGGGAGCTTTGTTTGTAGAGTGGGATATGAGTTGGATATGCCCATTGGGAGTATGATTCTCCCTACTCTACATGTTGTATGTTTCAAGAGAAGAAATAGGCAAACTATGATTTCCACATCACATATATTTTCTTCATGTGGGAGGAGCCATTTGGAGAACTTAAGGAGGCACTTCATGGCTGATTTAATTGGTGGGGTAACTTGGGCCATTCTTGGAGGCTGTGAAATTTCATCCCAAGATCAGCAACAACCCCATACCTACCATAAATGGAGAGAGAAACAACTTGGATGGGAAAATATAACCTCCCCATGTAGCTCCAACACACTTCATACACCAGGGGTTGAGAATTCTTTCGATGAGCTACCTAGACTGGCTCATTTCATTTGGATGATAGCATGGGTTTGGGAATCTCTCTGGTTATGAGATCCCCTATGCTTGTCATAACTCCTATCTCAAGGAGGCCATTGGAGAGAAAGAAGGTTTCCACTTACACCTTTGAATTTTTCATGGTGTAAGCCATTTGGATTTGCATGCTTGGGAGGGAAAATTGGAGAACAGATTTATTGTAGATTGTTTTGAGCAGTGGTGGGAACTGTTGATGAGGAGGCCACAAGAGGAGGAGGGGAGGAATTTTTCTTTCCTTAAGCGGTTTCTTGAGGACAAGCAACATTTTGGAGGGGAGGATTGTAATATTCCAAAAATTTAGCCTTCATCTAAATGGAATATTATAGCTGGTTTTATCACTAGGTAGGTGAATAAATGGGTAGGGAGGCCCATTAACCTCTTTATAAGGAATAATAACACTCATAATGTAGAAGGAGGAAGAATAAGAAGCTGGATTGAGCACCTTTGGGTGTGAACAGTCAGACTTGACTATATGATTCGGGCCAACTTGACCAAGTCAATAAGGTTGTCTAGACACATTGCAATTTCTTGATGTGTTGGAATGCAGTTTTAGTGATGTATAACCTAGTGAGCTGAGGTTAATACAAAGAATGGAACCTAATGTAAGAGTGTTCACTTGCTTACATATGTAGAGATGGGGAGCCTTTTCTTATTCATGTTTTTGATAATATTATTGATATTGGTCTATTTATACTGGCTTCCTCATTGCTAGCAGGTTATATGGTTGTTTAGCACTAGGTGTTCTAGTGAATCCCACCTTCTTGAGAGGCTCTTTGGGAGAGCATGGTACCGAATTTTTCCGCATCCAGGTGGGAGTACAAGCATCAATATTCACTGCTGTGTGATTATTTTTGTAGATTATGTTGCCGTGTTGTAGGTGCTGGCAAAGGAGGATTGATAACACCTACTCTGGGTGTTTGTTTCTCAAGAGAGTGAGCTCTTCCTTCTTTAGAGGCTGCACAATGATTTTTATTTGCCTCTACATCTTTGAACTTGGACAACGTATTCTCATTCTACAAAGACCTTCTCTTGCAGAACTGCAGGTTGGGTTTTTCATAGATCTGTAGTAGCAGGGTTTCAACCCTTGTTTTTGAGCTAGTTTCTTAGGGAAAGGGCCATCCCTTCTCCCGAAAAGTTAGAGGAAGGGATTATCATCCCTTCATTGTGAAGGGTATTAGCTTCTCATCTATCTAATTTTGCAGGAGATCATGTTATTTCAAAGTTGAATATTCAAGTATCTTCTCTCTGTTCTTCTCTTGTGTACTTAAGGTTTCAAGAAACCCTTGTCAGGTTATCTCTATAATGCATTAACGAGGCCAGATCTCTATTTTCTTAGACTATTGTTTTATAAATCTCTAGATATATGATTTTATATTGTAATTTTGTATAAAACCTCACTAAATAACGCTATCATGTACTTCAGGAATTTTGCATAATCTAAGTCATGGGGTTTGGGTGTTTTTAAGACATTGTAAGGCAAGGAGATTTGTTTAACCTGTCAAAGGAGATTTTTTTATGATATTATTTTGTATGTGAGGGCCTTACTACATATGCTAAGGGATAAAACCGTTATTTTCCCCTGTTATAACTTAATCTTCTGGAAATAACGTTTTTGGGGTCAATATTACTACTTTTCCCCACTTGGTGACATTGCATGGAGACGTAATTTTTTTGTTGTGATTCTAATATGATATCTATGTGTTCCATACACATTTTATGAGTTATTTATCACTGCTATTCCATTATTGTGTTCATTTATTGTTGTATCTCAAATTTTTGAATATTATAAGATATTCCCAGTGTTGTTGATTTCCCTATTTTGGGATATTACATTCTTCCTAAAATAACTCCCCTATTCTATCATGATAGCTATATTGAGTATGAAATTAATGGATTTCTTCTAATAAATCTTCATCAATGTTCACAAGGTATTGTATGAGGTCTTCAGATTGATCATAATAATTTCCAGCTAATGATAGAGATGGAAAATACCCTATATAGTGTTTATGAAATACCTTGTGAAAGTCATTCAAAGAAAACAAGATGCCAAGTTCTATCCATTCATACTAATTTCTTTCCTTACCTTCTAATGTTTCCATAAACATTTCCATGAGGCGGTCCTTGTGCCATTCAAGCTTTAACATCCATATGTGTATATGAAATTTGATGAGATGTAATAAGGGGTCATCAAATTTTTCATCTTGAAATATAGGTAGTTTTTTTATCCAATTTATCTTAGGCATTTTGTGTGGGAATCCAGGGATATGATCTCTACTCATTGGAGCATATCTCCTTTGTATCCTTGGATCCATGTTTGTAAATCAGAAAGGGTCACTGAATCTTTTCAACCAGTCTAGAGTTCTCTACCAGTGGAGTCTTTAGGTCTATTGAGAGTTGTGGAGTCTCCGGGTGGATGATTTAAACTTTTTTGTCCACCATCATCATGATTTGGATTGCTTAATGCATTCCCATGGGAGTTTATAAGAACTAGTGGAGTAATAGGATTACTGGAGGCTAGTGGAGTCGCCAGCTGGATGTTTTTATTTTTTTTGAAGATATATGTCTATGGTTCACAACCAATACTGACAAAAACCAATCTAGGGATGTTTTTGGGGTTTTTTGAGTTCCTTTCTGTAGCCCTAAGGTTTGTATGAGTATCCTGTAGCTGAGTCATCATTTTTCTAGGATGGTGAAACAACCAGATTCTACGCTTTGGCTATTAGTTGATTTTCTAAGCTTAACTGAAGGTTAAATGAATCTATAAGAGTTTTTTAGGCTACTATGTACTCAGATGTCCCATCATGATTGCCATTATGTTAGTGTCCCGTGATTTAGTAGATTGGTAGACCAAATGCATAAGGTAACATCAGATCAGTCTTTGGAGTCCTAGGAACTAGCGTTCCTGGACTCAGAGAGGGCTTTCTCTATTATGCTTGAAGGATGTGAACTTGTTCGCTTTGGATGGTTGATTTTAGGCTAGTTGTTAAGTTTAGGTTTGTTTTTTGTTTTGGTTGGGGTAAGATGATCAAGTAGGATAAGTAGAATGAGAGGTCATCAAATCAATGGGGCTATGGATTTTATGAAGTCATTGATATCTCAATAATGAATCAGGGTACATCACAGGGTAAATCTAGTGTAGTCAATGGATCTTTAAAGTTTATGTGTGAGGTGAAATGGACATTAAGTTTGGGAACCAAGGTAGGGAAAAGCGTAGCTAAGAATCCTTTGTCAAATACCTATGAATAGAGAGGTATTAAATGCTGATAAGCAAAAGATACTAATCATGTGATAGGGCACAACATTTACTCAATGACAATACTTTAAAAAAAATAAACATTTAAGATACAAAATCCAAATTTGGACATGCTAGACTCTATACTGTAGGAAGCCATTTTTCACATTTGATTTATTAATTATGGAATATGTTCAAACCTTTTTCTTGAGCAAAGGTGTTCCATATTCTTGAAAAACCAAAAAATCAAAAATTTAAAAAAATGTAAAGAGGGTATACCCTAAAAGAAAAATCAAAGGGTAAAAAGAATAAAATGGCCAAAAAAGTAAAAGAAATGAACCCCATCAAAAACAAAGGCCAAGGAAAGTGTGCAAGTCTAAATGCCACTACTTTTTACTTTGATGTAATAAACAAATTGTGTGCAGCTTGTCAAACTTTTGCCACAATTTATGAAGAGTCAAACTGTTTAAACTTGACTCATTCATTTTCAATTTCATGTTGTAGAATAGAGAATAAATATCTGACCAAACAGTTTAATCTTGGCAGATAAGTAGATAGGTAGAGTTAATAAGAGGTGCTCAACAGTCTAATCTGAGCCCTTGGATGTAATAAGGGTAGAATTAGATAGATTTGCCTTGTAAAAAGAAAATATTGATAAGGGTTTGCAAGTCTAAATGCACCCTAATAAAGAAGAGAAAATGGTAGTGTCAAGTAGATAGGGTAGGTAGATGGTGTTGCAAAGTTTTATGTGATGAATGATGGTGCTGAATATGTTTAATATTTTACCTTCATCACAAGTACTCAATCAGAAAATGCACTGAAGAATTCACAGAAAGCAAAGTCAAAATCATTAACTTCCCACATCACTTTTTCCCTAAGTTTTTACTAATTTTCCCAAAGTGCTAAGGTATTTGGAGATCAAAGGGGCTCAAGGCATTTCCTTGACTTTTGGAGGGACCGGACCCTCGGCCTAATGATCAAAAAGACCTAAGTACTTGACATTATTTGCCATTATAATCATTCACTTTTAACCTTTTCCTAAGTAAAATCCAAATTTTACATAGGAAAATCATGCCATATTTCATAAAATACCCTCAAAATCACTTGCTATGCTATGTTTAAGTGTTGAAGTTAGGATGATATAATTTACTTTAAAGATCTTCACTTTCTTAGTGATAGTTAAGTATTTTGAGTTTACCTTGCCCTTCATCATATTAACTTCTAATTTATTTACTAAATCCCTAGTGAAAATGCCTTATCCTAAGTATATAACTCCTTTTACATACATATCCCAAAAAATCCATCTATTAAGATTTTAACCAAAGTATTTATTTCCCCATGCATTCAACTAAAAACCCACATTATGTGCCCTTTGGTTAAATATATCATTATATAATAGTCCCGCCCCTTATGGTAATTGAATTGATCTAATTTCATTATCATATAATAAAAATATGAAAAAAAACATTAAACATATAATTCGTATGTTTAAAGCAAAAACAAAAATAAACCAAAGTTTAATTAAAACTAAACTTTGGAGATCCCGCGCGCAAAGTTTCTTACCATGACCCTTTATAACTATGGGATTAATTAGTTATCAGGACTAATTAATAACCTTTCTCCACCAATTAGACGCCCCCCGGAATGTTTAATAAAGTTAAATCGCGTTTAAAACCCCGCCGGGCCCGCATAATAACATCCCACCATCTCTTCGTCCTTTCCACCTTTAGATCGCCCCTCCACAGATCTATGGCTAACATTCATCCCGCTAGCCGTCCCTTGTCAGCACTTTAACGCGCGGGGGAATAGTGGTATTGAAATAGTCCACCGGCCACGTGTCCATCGCCCAATGGAATCGCTGCCCTCGCATTAAAAACCACCTTTGCCAATAAGCGGTGCGGGGACTAACCGCTTACCACCCGGCCCCCACCACACGTCAGCTCGTACTGAAATGACTTCATTCCTCGAAAAACTAAAAACCCCTTTTTTGACTTTGGAAATAAAACAAATTTGCGTGTTTTTGTGTTATTTTCATTATTTGAAAACGACTGTGCTTTTCGCTACGAAATTCAAATTTTCACTGGAATTCACTGTTCTATTCAATTTCGCTCCAGAATTCTGCCAGACCTGTGTTCAAGCATCCTCCTGTTACCGCCTGATACCTGTTAAATCCGAGTTTGCCTCCGAAAATAGGTATTTATTCTATTGTGCTCCGAACTTCAAAAGAAACTCTGTGTTCCTTGTTTTTCCGCTGAATCAGTGTTAAAATCGTATTCCTAGGATCATTCCCTGAGCTGTAAAACTGTAAATTGTTCCCCTAAATCTGCAAATTGACCTGTTTTTCCCATGAATTTACTCAATTCCTCACCATTAGCTAAATTTCCATTTTGAATCCACAAGAACCAAAATGGGAGTTTCTGTAGCCTTGAATGATGCTCCATTTTGAACCTGGTTAAAACCTCACTCCCTTGTCCATTGGGAAATTGCTTGAAAAATCTACTCAGTTGTCCCCTGAAGAGGTGACCAGAAGATCAGATCCTTGGATAAACAGTCTTAATACTAGTCATAAGATTTTTTTACTCCAATATTGTTATCAAATCTATTCAAACAGAGGTTAGAAAGCATAACAGATAAAGAGTATCAGTGGTTAAAGTGTATCAGGTAAAAGTCAGTGAAAGTTAAAATGAAGTTACAGAGCAGTCAAAGGTAAACAGTAAAAGTAAATACAGAAGGCAGTGAAATGGTAAAAAGAGATGAGAATACTTTCACCAATAGTAAGGTTTGTCCAAAGTGAAAGTAAAACAGTCAAAAGAGCAAGAAAGTAAAAAGATGAAAAAACATAACAAGAAGGAACATTTTTGCAGAAATTGCATATTTTAGTCATAGTTTTTCAGAAACTATTGTGATCAATCCAAGATGAATTTTACAAAACTGAAGGAGGTTTATGTTCTTAAGAGGGCCATCTACAAAAACCTCTCTCACTTTTCTAACAGCCATTATGATTTTGGAAATATTAAACAATGTTGAAAAGCACTTTTTGCAGAAAATTCCAGTTTAAGTCATCATTTTGCAGAGAGGATTGTGGCCAATCCAAAATACTTCATACAAAACGGAAGGAGGTTTTTGTTCCTAAGAGACCCATCTACAAAAACCTATCTCATTTTTTTCACAGTG
Source organism: Pinus albicaulis (assembly GCA_034641835.2). NCBI lineage: Eukaryota > Viridiplantae > Streptophyta > Pinopsida > Pinales > Pinaceae > Pinus > Pinus albicaulis. The sequence goes on from MU968368.1 coordinate 41,672, forward strand.
GTTTTATAATGAGAGATACATGTGCATCTTTACAGGCCATTTTTCAGACTCTGTAAAACTCTGTTTTACACATATTTTTTACAGAGACTATTATGCATAGCTGGAGAGTAATTTTGGGAAAATGAAAGAGGTTTATCTCACCAACATATTTATCTACAATAACCTCTTTCACTTTTTACATATCTATTACGGATTGAGAAATACAAAGATATCATTGGACCCAAAGTTTGCAGAATTGTTGGAGCAGATTGCACAAAGAAAGGAAGCAGTTAGTGACTTGGATGCCTCATCATCAACTAAGAGTTGGATCAAATTCGAATTCTCCTCTTTGTCATCACCTATCCATACAAAATAGTGCCAAATAGATGCATTAGTTTGATTTTCCTTTAATTAAGTTCTATTTATGTAAATAGTTGGAGAGATTTGTGAACCAATTTTGATATTTGTTTCAAGATATTTTAGTTTAGAATTGGTATAAATACTCCACTCTTGGAAGCATTTGGGGTGGATTCTATTACTTTGCTGTAACATTGAGATTTTCGGAATAAAAGCATTTTGGAGAAATTTTTCGTGGCTTACTGGATGACGATTTAAAGCACTGGACTTGTTGCAGGATTCATGTGTTGGACTACAGTTCAATAAGTTTTTCTACCCTTTTGTCTGAAATTTTATATTAGTTTATAATATCATCATATCCATTTCTGAATAATTTACATAAATGATTGAATCAGAATTTGCTTAATTGTACTCTGATTTCAAATGTGGTTGTTCTTAATGTTTTCTTCTAAATTAGTTATAAGCATGAATTCTTAAATGCTCTTGCTTTACTAATTTAAACATTGTTGATTACTATAATAAAGAATTCTTCATTGCTCTTTTTTTGTAGTCATCTCATTTCTTTCTTTTGAACATGGTGAAAGATTCTTAGCTGCCTTTCATCCCTTCAAAATCATCCCATCCACTTTAAATTTTAAGGATTGTTCTCTGTCTAGCTATCTTGCCCTGTAAAGCCATCTTGTGCGTAGAATAGAAATCCAGTAAAGCCATCCTTTGACTCCATAGCCCAATGGACTGAAAACTTTCAACCTTGCCCTTAGTTTGTGGATTCCACCATTTTCCAAAACAAACTCTTGAATCGATAACTAGCCTAAAACCTTCCAAGAACAAAGATAAATCAAAGAGAGAGCTCTTCCTCTGATGCAGCGACAACAGATTCTCGTATCTAAAGGTAAAAATTTGGTTTGTGGGTTACTGTGCGTATACATTTTCCTTACACAACTTCTAGGAAAAACTACGAGTGATAACAACTTCACATCACTAGATATTGTGATCGTCATATTATAAGTTAGAAATCTACATAGTAAAGAAAAACACTTTACCTAACTCTACACTAGACCAAGTTATACTTGACTATTTCCTATGTGTCAGAATATCCTAACATCCCCCCTTAAGAACAAATTGGGATAGGATTGAAGAATTTACAAAGGTGACATAATAGGAGAAGGAAGGAGGCATTAGAGCCTATTCCCCCTTAATAATAACTTTCCAAAACTCCAAGCATAGATCTAAGTTTGGTAAAATTCGCTTCTGTTAGAGCCTTTGTAAAGATATCAACAACTTGATCATTGGTTGAATAATAGTGTAATTCAAGAACATAATCATGAATGATATTTATAATGAAGTGTATGTGTAGCTCAATGTGTTTGATTCATTGATTTTGAGCTGGATCTATGGATAGATGAATGACACTATAATTATCACACCAAAGTGTAGTTGGATGCTACTAATGAAGACCAAATTCAGAGAGGATCTGACGAAGCCACATGGATTCCTTGTTGGCTTCAACAACACCATGATACTCTGCTTCTACTGAAGGAAGAGAGATGGCACTTTGTTTCCTACAATACCATGTAATAGGTCCTGAAACAAGAGTGAATACATAACTTGTAGTAGAATTTCAATCATCAGGGTCACCAGCGCAATTAGAATTAGTGAAACCAACCAATAATGGAGATGCTCCTACATTGTAATGAATCCTTAATTGAACTGTACCTTGAATATCGAAGTATTCATTTCGCTGATTTCCAGTGACTTTCATGAGGTTTGTGCATAAACCGATAAATAATACCATTGGAAAAGGAAAGCTTAGGATGGGTATGGGGTAGATACAAAATTTTACCAACAATTTCATGGTATAAGGTAGCATCGATTTCAGGGGAGGTAAAAGTGACTGAAAGCTTGACTCCATACTGAAAGGGAGAAGAGGTTGGATTTTGGCGTAGAAGATCACAGGCATACTTGGACTCAGAAATGGTAATAGCTTCTTTGGATTGCAAGAATTGAAGACCAAGGTAATAATTCAAGTGTCCTAAGTCTGTAATTTAAAACTTATTTTTTAGGCTAGAATTCACATGGTTTATATGGTTGGGATCACTATTAGTAAGGGTAAGATCATCAACATAAAGAACAAGGATGATTAAGGACTTGCCCACTTTCTTGGTGTAGACAGTGTTGTTGGAATAACATCTAGAAAATACATTATCTAAGAGAAAGCTATCCATATTGGCATACCAAACCCGAGGGGGTTGTTTGAGACCATAGAGAGACTTCCTAAGGTGAAAAACAAGGCTAGAGTCATTTTGGATAAAGCCAGGGGGTTTTTCCATGTAGATTTATTCATGCAAGTCCCCATGTAAGAAGGAGGATTTAACATGCATTTTATGGACTTCCCATTTAAAGGAGGAAACAAGGGAAAGAACAAGGTAGATAGAAATAATTCTGGAAATGGGGAAAAGGTTTGAGTATAGTAAATTCCTTCAACTTGCAGTGAAAATCCTTTAGTAACAAGAAGACCTTTATGTTTATCCACTTTCCATCTGGTGAAAAAATTGTTTAGTAAAGCCATTTTAATCTCAAAATTTTTCTTCCCTTTCCAAGAGCAACAAGATCCCAAGTATCATTTTCCAATAAGGAACAATATTCTTCATTCATAGTTGCATCCCAATCTGGATGACCTGAAGCTTCTTCAAAGGTATTTGGATCATGATTTTCTGGAACTTGAACTAATAAGGAAGAGGCTCTCTCCAACAGAGAACATGTACGTCGTTGATCTTTAGGGTCACCTGCAAGAGAACCTGCTGCATCCTAAGTAGAGCGGACCCATTTTGGAAGATGTGGAGCTGGGGGAAGATCCTGAGGAGGTGGAGAAGGATTTTAACCCTAACTTTCATCATCCAAAGTAGAATTAATGCTGTCAGAAGTATAAGAGATAGAGAGAGGTGACACATATGTCGAATCAGGCTCACAGGCCAACGGGGTCACACCCGTCAAACTAGGCTCAGAGGCTGATATATTTTCATAAAATTTTGCATCTCTTCTAATGATTACATTTTTGGATTTGGGTTGAATAAGTCTATCCTTTGACATATTCGGAATATCCAAAAAAAATTATTAGGTCCCTATATTACTAGTATAGTCCCTTATTGTTGTTAGTGTAACCCCCTTATTGTTATTGTTATACCCCTAGAACCCCAATATTGTTATTACTGTTCGCTTAGATTATTATTGTTAAGTCGTCTAGGATTGTATTGTGACCCCATGGAAACCTATATATAGAAGGAGGTTTTGTCATTTGTATCATCCAAGACTTGTTTATTTATGTAATGTAAAGGAGGCTTCCCCCTCAAAGTGCCTTATTTCTAAGGTGTTGATCTCTCTTTTCTTCTTTTTTTGGAGCTGGTCTAATAACATTTGGTATCATAGCATTGGATTCTAGGGTTTCGCTGCTCCAAACAGGTCATCGTGGAATTTTCACTATAATTTTTTTTCTACAAAGGCTCAAAAGCTGAAATTATTATCATGTGAAGCCAAAATCCTAAGTAAAATCTTGTAAACATTTCAGATCTTGGTTCACAATATTTCTGGAGATATTATCTATGGAATTTAGTGGTTTTTCAGGCTCCCGAATTGCATCTAAAAGACATGACCATGGGAAAATCATCATAAGTAACTCTCTGAGCATTAGATTGGAATTCTGTAAAAAGTGGCCGCAAGTACACCAAATTTAGTTTCCTATGTATTGATTTTAGATATGAAGGAGGAAACAGTGACATGAAGTGTTGGGATCCTATGATTTAGTAGTTTGGCATACTAAATGACAAGGAAACATATAAACTAGTCTTTAGAGCTCTAGGATCTAGCCCTCCTAGTCTCAAAGAGGGATCTCTCAATTGTTTGCAAAGATATGACTTTTTTGCTTGTAAAACGTTGATTTTAGGCTACTGGTTAAGCATGAGTTTGTCTGATTGTTTGTGGGACATGATGATTTTGGCAGCATAGATAAAAAAGGGAAATATGTAAGTCATTGGGAAATGGAGTCAAGTAGAAGTTTGTAACAAGTTTGTAGATAAATCAGGGGTATCAAAGGGCAAATCTAACTTGGTTATTGGATCCACAATGTTTTCAGGTGAAATGAAATGAACATTAAGGGTTTAGAATGAAAAGTAAAACTAAGGGCAATTAAGAATCCTTAATTATATGTACTTCTCAACAAAGGGACTTAAAACATAATTTAAACATGAAGAAGTATTTTATAGACAGGGCTAACCATGAATTCTACAAATCACACTTTAGCAAATAACAATTTCAAGAAAAATTTTCAAAATGGAATCTAAGAGTCGAGGAACGCTCTATTTCATCAAATATTTCACTTTCAAGGATAAGAAAACATTCAAGATTCACAAACAACTGCTTTCATAGAAGAGGGAACTCCTAAACATCTTTGATTACAGCTATGAAGACCTTCAAAACAATTTTTTAAGCAATTACAAAGGGTATGATGAAAACAGACCTCTTTAGCAGACTTTGGAAAATGGTACTTTAAAGGGAGACTTTAAAAACAATTTTCAAGTGGTAGCAAGTAGCAGGGAGAACCATAAATCATTCTTGGGGCCACTGCATTGAAATATTTAGGAAATAAACAAGCATAAAGGTTGAAAAGTAGTTAAACCACTCAATAAAACCTTCACTAGATGAAATCGTGAAGACAGTGAAAAGTAAATAGGTCTAAGGTGCTTCTAGGAGACATTTCTTAGCCTAAACTTTTTAGTCTATTGTAAGTAAGAAAATGATGAGAAAGGAATGGGAAAAAAGAAAAACATTAACAATTTAGAATATTTCACCAATAGTGAAGCTCAAGGATCCAATGACAGAGCTTTCTCCATCCACAAACATGTCAAAACATCCACGGGTTCGAAAACATCAAATATCTTTCAACTTCAGTAGAACTATGTATTACTTCAAAGAGTTATCAAAATGCCCCCTTTACAATGAGTTCCAGTGCAGTACTTATACTGCAAATGAGGAGGTGGAACTATCTAGGGTTCAAAATGTTATTAATGACATAGTAAATGCACTCCTATCCTTAAAAACCATGCAAGGCATAAGGTAGGAATGTCTCTCAACTACTTCTCAGTGTAATAAATTTGTCTTTACTTCCTGAGGATGAAATAGTTGAAAATATTGACTTTGAGGCCCTTTTTCTGTTTTTACAATAATTGTGTGACAATTTATAATATCTTATTTAGTGTAATAACTATTTATTTTTTATTAGAGGCATAAAGTAATTGAAAGGTGTCACTTTTGATTTATTAAGTGAATAACTATTCCTTTGATGTATCTGAGGGTATCTTTAAGCCTATTTTGCCTTGATTTTGTCATAAAACTATGTTTTAAGGCTTCTTAGCCTTGATCTGCATATTAATTAATCTTCTTTGTTGTATTTTTCTTTATCCCTTCTTAAATAATTTATTCTATTCTTTTATCTCATTCCGGACCTCTTTAAACTTCTTTCACCTGTCTTTAACTGTGTTTTTCTTCCTTAATCTGCCAATTAAACCTTTAATCTCTATTTCTTTGGCCTTTTTTCTTGCTTCACTAATTATTCTTTGTTTTGTTGTATGCAGGGTTTCTTTTGGCGCGGTGAGGGTTTGATAGTATAAACAATGCTCATAAAGCACTGATCAAACCACGAAATGAAACCTGACATCCCTTTCTTCATTATGTTGCCTTTGTTTGGACCCTGAAGGTCATCACTTTCTGGCCTTGTCCTTTTATGGATTGTAGGAGGGCTTTTGGCCCCAAGTTTTCCATAGAACTTGCAACAAACCACAAAATATGTTAGAAAATTGTGAGCGAGGGTTTAAAACTGCTTTACAGAGGTTAATGGAGTGGCGGAGGAGCAGTGGAGAAATTTTGCAGAGGGAGGAAATGGAGAAAACTGCAAAAAAGAGGGTTTAAAATGACTTTGGCACAAAAAAATGGATTGGTGGTTTTTCAAAAATCGTCGGAGGTTTTTTCACAACAAATGGGTGGTAAGTGGTTTATCATAAAACAAACATGATCCAATCATCTCGCAACATGCGTCCCTCGAAAAACCGGTGTTTTCGCGTGAGTTTGGGTGGTTAAACCCCGGGAGGAAAATGTTTGCGATATGCAATCCTGACCGTTGGATGAGGGGGAGCAGATCCTACGGTGCAGAGAGTAGCGCAATGGAAAGGTGCGCAGGCAGGAGTTTTAGTGGGAGACAGGTGGCAAGCACCGATTGGGAGAGGCGGTTGGGTAGTGGGTGGTATGCCCCGGAGTGTGACACTAGTTAATTTGTCTTGGAGAGGAAAGGTTGTTGGATCGTCGGGTTAAACAAGAACCGTTAGATCCATAAGATCTACAGTGTAGATTCATCTACGAGGATGAATGGGTGGGATGATCAGGGGGAAAGATCGAATGGGAGAGGGGATAAGCACCATCATATCATGGGTGATTTACGGTCGAGGATGTGTCAGAAAAGCCATGGAGTGGGGTAAGGGAAAAAAGAAGGGGGATGCAGTCTGGGTCATTGGATGGTCGAGATGGACGGCTGAGATCTGTCAAGGAATAACATAGGCATGGGGAAAAGAAAAAGGGAAGAGGGCTTAAGAAGCAGGGCTGGGGCATGGTCCCGTAAAAAGTGAGGAGACCAGGAGAAAAAGAAAAAGGGGCCAAGGGCTAGCATGGAAATTTTAAGCGCTTGGTCAGGGGTTAGGTCATATGACAGAGGGGGATAAATATTTTTAAGCCCTTGGGGGCTTAAACCCTTAATTGTAAAAAGATTGCTTTTAGGCCAAAAATGGGGCTTTTTAGGCCAATTTAGAAGTTCTGATAGGTAAAAAGGGAAGTTTTAAACCAAAAAAAAGTGGGTTTAATGGTTTAAAAAGGGTTTTTGAACCATATAAAGGAGTTATGATGGTTTAGAGGGGTTTTCTGATGATTTTAAAAGGGGCTTTTAAGGAAAAAGGAGGAGAATGAAGAGGAAAATGAGATATTTTTCAAAGGGAAATGGACTAATAAAAAACAGGGATAAATAGCCTAAAATGAGATTTCTTCTTTGAAACAGCAGGATAAATTTTAAAGGAGACATAGATGGAGAGTTTGGTTAATTGAAAGACTCAGAATGATGAAGGAAATGAGATTTCTAAAACTTATAATGCTTCTTTGAAATATTATTTCTAGAAATCTAGGATTGTCAACTTAGTCATCTTTGGATAAGATCAAAATTATGTATGACTAACAGTGGCTCCAATTTGGGAGGATAGTTGTCCTTTTTGGTGTCCAGAACCTCAATTTATTAATCTATGGATTTCAGCAGACCAGTGCCTTATCCATTGGGCATATTTCTTATTTTCTTGCTGATCTTTCTCTGAAAAGGACAACTTTTATCAATCTGCAACATGTAATTTCTTTAAAACTACATCTCTACCTACCCAATCTTACTTTGTCCTAGAATTTTTTCTTCCTTGTTGAGTGCATTTGAACTAGCAAACTCTTTGACATTTTATTTTTGAAAACAGAAATAAACTATCTAATCCTATCCTTATTTCTTCCAAGAGTCCAGATTAAACTGTTGAACTCTTTATTTTCTACCTAGCTACTATCTGTCAAGATTAAGCTATTTGACAGATTTTATTCTCTATTTCTAAAACATGAAATTTAAACATAGTCAAATCAGGATTAGACTGTCTGATCTGCTATGGTGTCCACGGCTGTATGTACAAGCTGCACATAGACTTTATTTGCAGAAAAATAAAACAAAATTGTGAAGGCTTAAGATTGAAAATTATAAACATCCTTCTATTCCCTTTCCAGTTCTGGTTTTGATCTATTTAAATATATCTTTTTCCTTTTCTTGGTTTAGATTTTGAGCTTTTTAGAACCATTTCCTTTCTATCCTAATCTATTCTACTGATAAGCCAAGTCTGAAAAAATCTTACCAATTTGTGCTTCTACTAACTTATCAACATAAATTTAAAGTATGTTCAGCCATGATTAGGCTAGATGACTGAACAATATATCATTTTTTAATCGGCAGTGGCACTTAGATTTTCTCACTTTCAGAAAATTCTCTTTTTGGGTATGGGGCTATACCTCTTTTGAATCTGCCCTCTTTTCTTTTTCTATTGTTTTTGTGTTTTTTCTTTTTTCAAATTGAGAAGCATTGTTATATACAGTGAAAAATAAAAGCTTTGAAATTTAGGACTCTTGGCAAAAATAGTGCTTGAGCATCCTGCCATTGACCTGACCTCCAAAAAATTCTTCTCCATTCAGCTCTTGCAAAAGGAATGCATTATGACCCCTGATAGAATGAATACTATAGGGCCCTTTCCACAAATTTTCAAATTTGCCATGTTTTCCCTTTTCTTCCCTTCTAGAATCCCACTTTAGAACTACATTCCAATTTGGAAATCATTTTATTTATTCCTCTTGTCAAACAACTTCTTGATGCTTTCTTGGACTGTTTGTGTTCTCTTGTACACTTCCTCTCTTGACTGCTGTAAATGAATGGTCTGATTTATCCTTCTCTGCATATCATTCTCTTCAGTTTGTACTTCTTGAAGGAGTTTCATGACTGGAACTTCTAAAGAGGTTGGGAAGACTGCATCCATGCCATAAACCAGCTGATAGGGGGACATATTTATTGAATTTTTGGTGGTTAATCTATCAGCCCACAAAGCATGAATAATCTTACTATGCCATGATTTCTGATTCTTCTCCAACAATTTTTTGATAATATTGACAAGGCTCTTGTTGGAGGATTAAGCTAATCCATTTCCTTGAGGATAGGAGGTAGTGGAATGACCCAAGGTGATATGGTATTTATGGAAGAAGTCAACCATTCTTTTAGACTTGAAAGCAACAACATTATCTGTGATAATTTTTCTGGGACAACCAAATCTGGATAATATGTTAGTTTCGAGGAACTTGATAATGACAGAGTCAGTAACATTCCTAGAAGGTGTGGCTTCTATCCACTTGGTAAAATAATCAATGGCAGTGAGGATCCACTTATGTTGGGCTGATGAAGATAGGTGAATTTCCCCAATGAAGTCCAAGCCCCATTGTTGGAAAGGAGCCTCAACACTGATGGGATGTAAGGGTAAAAGTAGGAGTTTTCTCTTGCCATAAAAAAATTGACACTTATGGCAAGACATGACAAGTTTCTGAGTATCTGGGAAAAGGGTGGGCCAATAGTAACCAGATCTGAGGATTTTGTCTGCATCAATCTCAAACGGAGAACATTTAAGCAATATTCCAACAACATTCTTCCAATATAAAACCCCATCTAGTATGCAATAATTTAAAGCCTTCTGCTTCAAAAATCTAGCTTTAGTTTTAGACAGAGAGGGAGGCGTATTTAGACAAAGCAGCACATATATGATATCAACATACCAAGGTGAATTCACAAAATTTTCTTCAACAAATGGAGCTGTAAATTCTTCTGTTTCTTCTAAGACATCAACCATATTCATATCTAGTGCTTGGAATTTTGACTCAACCATGAGTTTTTCTAATCCCTACCCTTTGATTAGTTTGGTAGGCCTGATTTCTAAGTCATATTCTAAAATAACAGCAATCCGTTTTCCTATTTTACCATCAGGATATTGACTTAGAATATCCTTGACAACAGTGTGTGGGACGAAAGCAATGATGTGAGAATGTAAGATGTATACTCTAAAGTCTTTCAATGCTTTTACGAAGGCTAAGGCTTGTTTCTCCATGATGTTATACTTGAGTGGAGCATATCTTTTGGCCCTACTAAAAAAGGATATAGGTTGTTCATGCCCCATGTAATTCTTTTGCAGTAATACTATAGCTATTGTATGTTTAGATGCAAAGGAAAATATATAGAAATCTTTGGTGAAATTAGGACTTATGAGAACCGGCGTTTGAGTTAAAGCTCGTTTCACTAGTTCAAATGATTGTTTAGCTTGTATTTTCCATTTAAGACCTACCTCTTTCTTAAAAAATTTTGTGATATTTCTTAATAGCTCAGCAAGGTTGGGGATGAATCTCCTTAAAAAATTTATCTTCCCAATGAAAGATTGTAATTCCTTGAGGTTTCTAGGATGGATGATTTTCAATATGCCATCAATCCTTTTAGGGTCTACTTTGATTCCCTCTTTAGAAATTATGTGGCCAAGAAGCTTCCCTTCTTGGAGACCAAAGAGTGTATTTTTTGGATTCAAAGATAAGCCATATTTCCTACATTTCTCAAAAAAATTTCTTAAATGAATCAAGTGTTCTTCATCAGTTTTAGAGAAAACAATAATGTCATCAAGGTAAATGATTATAAAATAACCTATGTCTTCTGAAAAGGCTATGTCCATGGCCCTTTGGAAGGTGGTCCCTGCATTAATTAAACCAAATGGCATTTTGACATACATGAATGTACCCCAAGGTGTAGTAAAAGCAGTCTTATGTTGGTCACTTGGGAGTACTAAAACATGATTGTAACTTGAGAACCCATCCAACAGTGAAATTCTCTTAGACCCAACCACCCTTTGAAGTATATGATCCATTTTTGGCAAGGGATAGTTATCTTTAAGGGAAGATCTATTTAGGTTCCTGAAATCAATGTAGAGCCTAATTTCTCCAGTCTTTTTCCTAACAGATACTAATTTGGAAACCCATTCTGAATACCTGATAGGAACTATGATCCCATCATCATACATTTTCTTAATCTCTTTCTCAACTAAAGGCAATAAAACAGGGCTTATCCTTCTGAGTTTTTTTTTGAAAGGTTTTTGATTTTCCTTAAGAGGAATTTTGTGTTGAATGATGCTGGTATCATACGATTTTAGATCCTTGTATCCCCATGCAAACACATCTTTAAATTGTTTGAAATGTTCTATGTATTGTTGCTTGATATGAGCTGGGAGAGTGCTGGATAATTTTATCATCTTGGGTTCTGCTAGGCTGCCTATGTTATGTTCTTCTACGTTTGTTTCCATAGGTTCCATTCTTGGTTCTTTGGCTACATCATTAAAATAAAAAAGCTATTCTAATGGTGTAAGACCTCTTCGAATTGTATCATTTTTACATTGTAAAACTTCCAGGTCTTTTTGGTCTACATTATCAATTATTTCTGATGTAAAAGGATGTTCAAAATAGTTTATATTAGTAGAAAAATATAGCTCTATTTCAGGGATTTGTTCTTCATTAAAACAGTTTTCCTCATGGCTTGAAGAAGGTGCTGGTATGGAAAAATCATTCTTTGATTGCAGAAAATCATCTATGTGTTTTTCTCCTTCAAACACTTGCAAATAATCCTCATTCTCAGGAATTACAGGTCTATTTTTTACCTTTATATCAGATTTTTCATTTGTCTCTGGTATTTGGAAATTACTAGCAACAAAGGCAAGTTCAATTGCTAGATGATTTTGAGCTCTTGGGATGAAAATAAGTTCATATTTTTCAAAGGTTTTTAGGAGATCAAGGGCAGCATTTCTATACTCTCTGAGTTTTGGGGTTTTGGTGGAATATTCACCTTTAATCCATCTGATAATTAGCTCAGAATCCCCTTCGACTGATATTATTTTGGCTCCTAAAACTTTGAGTAAGTGTAAGCCAATAAGGAGGGCTTCATATTCAGCAATGTTATTTGTGCATGGAAAATCTAGTTTATAGGAAAATCCTATGTTTGTGTTCTATATCCATACACCAGCCCCTGCACTTGTTTTTCTACAAGAGCCATCAAAGTTTTGATGCGGGAGCATCAAGGGCATTTTTCATTTGTAAATATGTTAGAAAAGGGGGTGTGACAATTTTTAATATTTTATTAATTAATTTTTTATTTTTAATAAAATAGGAGATAATTATGAAAAGTGAGGATTATGTAAATATTCTTTTAATAAATAAAAGGATATGAGAGAAATAGTTTAGGAGAAAAATTTGGGATTAAGATTTATATGTATGGGATTAGTTGAGGATTAGGTGGAGAGATATTTTGACTGAATTAAATGCATTATTTGTGTATAAATAGGAGTGGTTTTTGTGAAGAAAAATACACTTGAATAGTTGAGATTAGAGTGAGAGTAATTGAGAGCAGGCTTGGACAGCCTAAGGCGGTAAGCCTCTAGGCAATTTGGAAGGCCATGAATGTTGAATATCTGGCAAAGATAAGTTTGTAAGTATTTTACATTGTTAATATGAAGACTGTGTTTTTTTTGAACTACATTGATTGATTCAGAAATTGTGTATTTAGCTGGGTTTGAATAGCAAATCGATATCAAGGGGCGTTGGATGAATGTTAGTTTAAATCTCTGTTTGCAAATTAATAGAATTGAAAGGGCGCAGTTCTAAGTGGAAACAAAGGCTTTGCAATTGATGTTAATTTCTGTTGGAAGTCAATTTTAATCCTTAGTGCAGAGAGAGAGTGCTAAGTGAAGCGATGAAAAAGCGATGGTTATAAAGCATCTTGAAATCGATCTGTAGCATTGGTCGATAATTTAATGAAAGAGATGATGTAATGTTTCAAAAGAATACAGATTGAGATCGATCAAAGGAGGTTGGGTGTTATCAATTAGAACAGTATTTAAAAAGTGAAATCGGTAACAGAGATTGGTTGAATTGGTAAGAACAGAAATTGACAATTGAATTCATACGTCTATTTATGAGGAACTGCATTACAAGAATTGCAGAGCGTTGAAAATGGTACCACACTGTTTAGAACTAGTGTTGGTCGAACCTTTGAGGAGTGGCCAACGCTCATAATTGTTGATATCAAAACCTGAATTACGCTGGAGCAGTGGCTGTTGGGTGGCACTGAGATATATTGACACATTTAGAAACCTATGAGTAGCAATGAAAAGTCGAGTTGAAAGATGTTGTAGCAGTGGAAGATAAAAGTCGTCCAATGATCGCTTCAGAATAGAACATATTGATCCTGTGTGTAGGATTAATTAAATCGACGAGATTTGGTCTTCAACAAGGAATACAAGTGAAAGGTACGAAGTGAATATTTGTAGCAGAATTAAATTAGAAAAACAGAGATCGATTGGAGCTATCGTAAACATTTTTGAAGGAAACTTGGGCGGTCCATTGTGAACACAAATACAGCAGAGGTATGTTACAGTTTGTGATCGATCCTTATTCCTTTAACAAAATAAGGTTATAATTGGGAAATGAATCTACTAAGTGCAAGAATGAGAATGTGAATAGAACGTAGAATTCCATATGGGTCGAATTAAAGGTGTGTTAAAAATGTTTGCCTGTCGAATGATTTGAAACGATATTGCGTTGCAAATTAAGTGGAAATTCCGCAGTCTTGGTTGCAAGCGGACCTACATAGAGATAAATGCTTTGGTCTAAAGTTTATTGTTATGATAAGAATTGGTCTTGTGCATGATGAAAGTATTGAATTTAAAACAAAACCTTTACATAAATGAGTGCAAGAGTAGAAGAATAGATATATGTGAATGTGAGGAGATTGTTATGAATGACAGGTTGATTAACCAATGTATAAATTATAAAATTAAGGGCACACATATATGTACTCATCTGAATCAAATGATAAGATAAGAGTCCAGTCTGATTACTAAGTTGAACCAACAGAATTTAACTGGAGTCTTTTATAAGATCTTTGGAAAGGTTTTTTTTCATATAAGGAACAACTTTAAGTATGAGGATGATTTAGCTTCCGCAAAACATGTGAAATTTCCAGGTATTAAGGTTCTTATTTGGGAAAATGCTGAGAGGATTCCTATATGCACAGAGATTAAAGATTCTGGGGTTTGCAGGCTGGCCCTGCATCATTTTTGGTATCAGAGCTTGGCTCTGTTGAAATAGAAGATTTTTATTTTTCTGAATGAGGACAGAAGGTTTTGTTGAGAACTGAAATGTATTTTTGAATGTGTGATGAATGATTGAAAGGAAGATCAGATTTTTAAATTTTATATGCAAGCTACACAAATGTAGTGAACAGGATGACATAAGTGAATAGAGACAAGATCATGCAGGATCTTAAAGGTGAGATGATTTTCTAATTTGGAATTTGTGATTAAAGTTTATGGTTGGAGATAAGATGATGGCAGTGAACCTGACATTCAGCTAAACGCTGGATAGGGAGGAAAATTGCAGTGTCCTGAAGAAGAACTGAGTTGAAGAGATAGCCTAGAGAAAGAGCAGAGGAGAGTGCTCAAGATGTTCCAGAGGTAGTGAACCAGTACTTACCAAAAGACTGAGTGAGGAGAGCTTGGTGAGGTAAGCGGCGACAGCAAGAGAGCTTGCTGTTGCAGAGGCTAGTGCAACTCATGATGAGTAAGAAACTCATAGAGGAAATGATCATGGAGGATCAGAGAAGAGGTTTAGAGGAATGCCATAGAGGTGAGATGACTGATGAAGTCAGAGAAAGAGAAATTGCAGTAATGAAGGTACAATTGCAGGTACTAGAAGAATGGCTGCAAGAGCAAGAGAATCAGAAAGGAGAATGGATCTTTCCACTAAAGGGAAAGAGAGTGATTTGGCAACCATTTCAAGTGAAGTTGAGGCAAAGTGTGATTGCCTTATTGAAAAAGGAACTTAGAGTCCTTGAGCCAGAGATGGAATTTGAAGATTCCACACACAGATTTGTTCAAAAGGAAGTGCTGGAGGAAGCAGTCAAGACTGAAAAGTCTTGTGGTTTTAAAACTAATGAGTTGTGTATGTTTGCAGGTACAGTACAAGGAGATGAGCAAGCTTTAGAGTTTTTTCAAGAAGAGTTGAATCTGAAGTATGTTCAGATCGATGCTGAGATAGCAAGATCTCAGGAGGGAATGAAGACAAAGGATTCTAATCAGAAGATTGGTGCAGAGAGAGAAGGACCAACTGATGATTGGTCAAGAGCTGGTGAAGGTATGGAAAATTGTGTGAAGTTTCCAAGTTCTACTCCTAATGAAATTGTTGAATTGTATAGGAAACTAGATCTCCAGAGAAGAGAATTGGAGAGATAGAGGACTTATGTACAGGATAATTTGTTGAGGAAGCAAGGCAGGAAAGTTTTCATGAATGACAGTTCTGGAGCAAAGGATGGTAAGAAGGCAAGACTAGCTGACAGTCTCATGGTGAATGAAAATCAGCATACTGATGTGCTAACAGAGGAGTTGGAAAGGAACTTAGAGTAGCATACTGAAGTGTTGCCAGAGAAAGCTGAGGAGAAAGCCAGTGAAGATTTTCTGAGTCCTGAAGAAGACTTGGAGTTGCAGAGAGAAAAATTGGTGACTGAAACGACAAGTGAGACCAGTGGGTCTTGTGATTTTGATGCTGACAATTTGATTGTGTTTACAGGTGATATAGAAGACAGTTCATCACTTGGAATTGTCTTGGAAGAAGAATAAATGTTGCAGGTAGAAGATGAGATAGTCATGTCTCATAAGCAGAAGCTTGTTACCATGGGTGACAAGGAAAATTTGGCTTGTCTGTATAGCCAAGAGAAGACTGGTGGACAAAATTTTGGAACTGCTACAGTGTTAGAGGATGAGGCTACAGTGTTTGAAGAATTGATTTGATTGCCAGAATCAATCAAGAGGATGATGGACAAGTACTGAAGATTGTCAAAGAGGAAGATGAAGATTATGCTGGAGTTAATTTACAGGATGTTGATGAAATGCTGAAATGTTTGATGGAGACATTTGAACCAGAGAAAGAAGTTGCAGATGAAATTACAGGTGGTGAACAAAGGAATGTTGCAGAGGGACAGGAAGTTTTGGAGGCAGCAACATCCATAGTGAGAGCTAGAGCAACATGTGGGGTAATATCTGCAGGAGTAAAACCAATAATTGGGAAGATGACAGCTGAGACAACATTGACAGCAACAACATTTATGGTGACAGTTGAAGCAACATCTATGGGGGCACTGAAGCCTTATGGTTTTTATTCTAACAATTGTTTTGTGAGTACAGGTTTTATTGAAGATGCTGGAGAAAGTCTATTAGACAGAGAAATTTAAATGATGAGGCGGATGATGATGAAAGTATCCCGGAAGAGGCCAGCAGCAGTAAAACAAAGGAGAAGCAGCAAAAGAAAGACATCAAAAGATTGTGAAAGCCTAGTCAGTGGGGCGATGCAGCATAAAGTGTGGAGACTTGGAGAAGAACATCAAAAAGAAGCAGCGACAAGTGGAAAGTTGCAGCACAAGATATGGGATCCATGCATACATAGATCTGAACACATGATCAGGTGATCATGATTATTTTAACGTTGGGAGTCTGATGCAGGAGCATCAAGGGCATTTTTCATTTGTAAATATGTTAGAAAAGGGGGTGTGACAATTTTTAATATTTTATTAATTAATTTGTTATTTTTAATAAAATAGGAGATAATTATGAAAAGTGAGGATTATGTAAATATTCTTTTATTAAATAAAAGGATATGAGAGAAATAGTTTAGGAGAAAAATTTGGGATTAGGATTTCTATGTATGGGATTAGTTGAGGATTAGGTGGAGAGATATTTTGAGTGAATTAAATGCATTATTTGTGTATAAATAGGAGTGGTTTTTGTGAAGAAAAATACACTTGAATAGTTGAGATTAGAGTGAGAGTGATTGAGAGCAGGCTTGGATAGCCTAAGGCGGTAAGCCTCTGGGCAATTTGGAAGGCCATGAATGTTGAATATCTGGAAAAGATAAGTTTGTAAGTATTTTACATTGTTAATATGAAGACTGTGTTTTTTTTGAACTACATTGATTGATTCAGAAATTGTGTATTTAGCTGGGTTTGAATAGTAAATCGATATCAAGGGGCGTTGGATGAATGTTAGTTTAAATCTATGTTTGCAAATTAATAGAATTGAAAGGGCGCAGTTCTAAGTGGAAAAAAAGGCTTTGCAATTGATGTTAATTTCTGTTAGAAGTCAATTTTAATCCTTAGTGCAGATAGAGAGTGCTAAGTGAAGCGATGGAAAAGCAATGATTATAAAGCAACTTGAAATCGATCTGTAGCATTGGTCGATAATTTAATGAAAGAGATGCCGTAATGTTTCAAAAGAATACAGATCAAGATCGATCAAAGGAGGTTGGGTGTTATCAATTAGAACAGTATTTAAAAAGTGAAATCGGCAACAGAGATTGGTTGAATTGGTAAGAACAAAAATTGACAATTGAATTCATACATCTATTTATGAGGAAATGCATTACAAGAATTGCGGAGCGTTGAAAATGGTACCACACTATTTAGAACTGGTGTTGGTCGAACCTTTGAGGAGTGGCCAATGCTCATAATTGTTGATATCAAAACCTGAATTACGCTGGAGCAGTGGCTGTTGGGTGGCGCTGAGATATATTGACACATTTAGAAACCTATGAGTAGTAATGAAAAGTCGAGTTGAAATATGTTGTAGCAGTGGAAGAAAAAAGTCGTCCAATGATCGCTTCAGAATAGAGCATATTGATCCTGTGCGTAGGATTAATTAAATCGACGAGATTTGGTCTTCAAGAAGGAATACAAGTGAAAGGTGCGAAGTGAAGATTTGTAGCAGAATTAAATTAGAAAAACAGAGATCGATTGGAGCTGTCGTAAACATTTTTGAAGGAAACTTGGGCGGTCCATTGTGAACGCAAATACAGCAGAGGTATGTTACAGTTTGTGATCGATCCTTATTCCTTTAACAAAAGAACGTTATAATTGGGAAATGAATCTGCTAAGTGCAAGAATGAGAATGTGAATAGAACGTAGAATTCCATATGGGTCGAATTAAAGGTGTGTTAAAAATGTTTTCTTGTCGAATGATTTGAAACGATATTGCGTTGCAAATTAAGTGGAAATTGCGCAGTCCTGGTTACAAGCGGACCTACATAGAGATAAATGATTTGGTCTAAAGTTTATTGTTATGATAAGAATTGGTCTTTTGCATGATGAAAGTATTGAATTTAAAACAAAACCTTTACATAAATGAGTGCAAGAGTAGAAGAATAGATATATGTGAAGGTGAGGAGATTGTTATGAATGACAGGTTGATTAACCAATGTATAAATTATAAAAGTAAGGGCACACATATATGTACTCATATGAATCAAATGATAAGATAAGAGTCCGGTCTGATTACTAAGTTGAACCAACAAAATTTAACTGGAGTCTTTTATAAGATCTTTGGAAAGGTTTTTTTTCATTTAAGGAACAAATTTAAGTATGAGTATGATTTAGCTTCCGCAAAACATGTGAAATTGCCAGGTATTAAGGTTCTTATTTGGGAAAATGCTGAGAGGATTCCTATATGCACAGAGATTAAAGATTCTGGGGTTTTCAGGTTGGCCCTGCATCAAAGAGCCATCAAAGTTTAATTTTCCAAGGTATTTCAATCTCATTTTCATTTTGTTTTTACTATTCAAGGCTATTAAAATCTAGACTGTTCTCTTCTTGAGTTGATGACAGATTTGACTATTCTCATAGTCTACATTCTTCTTTGTTTTCCTTTTCTTGTTGGCTGATTTCATCTTCGTTATATAAGATAAAGGAATCCAAAGTTGAATGGATGGAGTAGATAGGAGAGTTTTTTGGTATATCTATGTTTCTCACCATGTAATTCATATGGGATTCCCTGTATAATCTTCTATTTTGGTTAAATACTAGGATGGTGGCATAAGACATGTCCATTTGAAGGCTCCCTGTAGTTTGGCTCCCCATGATCTAAATAGAAGCATGCCATACTTAGGGGGAATGTCAGCTACTACTATTTCCATTACTATATTTTTAGCAGGAATTTGTGCCAAATTCACACACAAATCTTTGATTAGGCCTAAGCATTTGACCCTGCTTGAATCAAATGAGTATAGGTCTTTGTATGGTTTAGTAATTTCTAAGGCTAGGTTTTCCATAACTACTTTGGGCATAAGATTGTGTGAAGCACCTGAGTCTAGCATGGCATTATGCAAGATTTTGTCATGTATATTCCGACTGACATAAAAGGGAGGGACAACCCCTTTTTGGTATTTTCCTTCAACTTTAGCACCAAATAATAACTTTGGTTTATCATTTATCAAGTTTAAAGTGTCAGTGTCACTGCCTATATTCAAAGCTTTCAAAAATTGGTTTTGATATACATCCTGAGTTACTAGTTCAACCAAGGGTATGGTGATTTTAATTTTGGCAATTTCCCTTTCAAGGCTGAAAGGAACTATTGTTCTTGACATATTTACATCTGTTTGTCATTTACAATTCTTTCAGCAATTTTGATTTGCTGATTTTTATTTGGATTGCTATTTAAGACAGATTTGTTAGGGCCACTAGCAGATGTACTAGGCCAGCTTTGCTCAATACTTTGCTGACTATTTTTGTCTTTATTTATATCATTTTTCTTGGCCAAAGTGTTGGTGTTACTAGCTGTCTTTTTAGGCTGATTTTCTGAAGTTTTCTTAACAACAGTACTAGTGTGTTTTTCATTTGAAATTTCTGGGCTCCCTTTTCTTCTAAGATTATATTGTTTGTGTACCTCCATGATTTCATTTTCAAACCCCAATCTGTAATCTTCAGAATCTTCATGGTTGTTTTCAATTTGTTCTGAAGAGAATAATCCTTGTTCTTCTTCAGTGAGAAAAAAAATATGTCTCACTGTCAGATCTTATTAGATTCACATGATTTTCTTCCAACCTTGCAACTTCCATTTCTTATTCTTGATCAATATAGTTTTGTTGAAAGGGAGGCCTAATCTGTTGGTCGTTATCTCTTTTCCTATCTTGATTAGGGTCTCTTCTGAGATTTTGGTTTCTATTTCTATTTTGGTTTTCTCTAGGAGGCACTCTATAATTCAGATTTATATTTTCAAGCATCCTCTCCATTACCTTCACTAAGTTATCAATTTTAGTATCTGATGATGAGGTTGATGCCACTGTATCATCCCTGTATGTAACTCTTTTCTCTTCTCTCAACCTAGCTCTTTTCTTAATCAAATTTGATTCTACACTTAAGGCTCCCCTCTGCATATCTTCTAAAGTGGAGGGGTCTCTTTCTCTTAGCTGGTACGCCATTTCAAGATCAAATCCCTTTGAAAATTTAGCCAAGGCTAAGCCTAATGGAGGTTTCATGTCTGGGGGAAGTGCAATATAAACACTGTTGAATCTAGTGCAATACTCTTGGACACCTTCCCCACTATTTCTTTTGAGGTTGGTATATTCTGAAAGGATTTGGAGAGGGTTCTTCCTAATCTCCCATTTATTTATGAATTTTTGATATAAAGAAGGGAGATCATTGATGTTGTGAGGAGTTATGCCCTTAAACCATTTCTTGGCTTCTCCTTCAAAACTTTGAGCAAAAATTCTCATCTTAATGGTCTCTTCTTCTATTTCCACGTAATCAAAGACATCATTCATTTTATCTACATGTTTTTGGGAAATAGTGGGTTCATTTCCAGTGAAATGGGGAATTTTGGATTGGTAATCATTGGGTAAGGGAACTAGAGGTTATGGTAACACAAGTGGAGCATACCATGCTGCCATGATAGGAAATAATGGGGGATTTACAAGAGGTGGATTAGCAAGAGGGAAATTGGGCTGAAATGGAGTGTTTTGAACAGTGGATGTGTGGATAGGAGTATAAGAAACACTCTGGCCAACAAACTGATAATGAGCAGATTTGTTATGGAAGGAGCTGAAATGATGAAGAAGCTGAGAATTAGGTGGAGTAGAAGGTGAAGCTTCTCTGCTAAAGCTTTGTTGCAAATCTATGGTTTCAAAGTCAGCTTGGTTTAAGTCACTTTGATACTTATTTCTGAATAGGTTCTTTGTGTAAGGTAAGACAAAGTGAGGATCTTTCAAGACTGTAAGTTTTTCAGGGACAGATCTTGTTCTTGGGATGGTCCTATCAGTAGTTGGTTTTCTAGATCTAGAAATCTTCCAAAAAATCCTTTCTGGATTGTCAAATATGGTAAGGGGGTTAGGATCTGGATGGGATCTAGTATGGACCCTATGTAAAGCTAGATTTCAGTTTTCAAAAATTTTAGAGAGGTTGAGGTTTTTTAGACTGTTTTTCAAGATTTTTCCTCTCACAGTGATCTCTATAATAGGGAACTAGATTTATAAACTTTCTCAGGGTTGGTTAACACAATCCTAAGGAAATATGGAGTACTAGTAAGGTAATAGGCCTACTGGGGCTAGTGGAGTCGCCAGGTGGAAATTTTTTAGCTTTTCTGAAGGTAAAATATTTTATGGTGCACCACCAATGGTTTATTTAAAAACCAATCTGAAATAGTTTTGGTTTTTCTAAGTTTTTATGTGGTTCTCTGGTTATGAGACTGTCCTATACCTGATTCAACACTTAGCTAAGGTGGCGAAACAAACAGAGTCTACTCTATGGCTTGCTAGATGATTTCTTCAAGGTTTGATAAGGGTCTCTTAGAATCCTAAGGGTTACTTAGATTGCCATTGATTCAGACATATCCTATTATGATTACCATTATGCTGGTAGTGCTTGAAGAAACTATAGTTCACTTAAATGATTACTTAGTGTCTTGTTTAGGGAATTTTACTCAAAAATGTCCCACCGTGATCACCAAAATGTTGGTGTGGCAATGAGGTGGCAGATTTACTGGATATTATTTGATTTACTGAGGTTCTAATGAGTTTTTAGAGGTGTTTATGTGACTATATGCTCAGAAGTCCCACCGTGATTGCTATAATGTTGGGATCCTGTGATTTAGAAGATTGGCATACTAAATGACAAGGAAACACATAAACTAGTGTTTAGAGCTCTAGGATCTAGACCTCCTAGTCTCAGAGAGGGATCTCTCAATTGTTTGCAAAGATATGTCTTGTTTGCTTGTAAAAGGTTGATTTTAGGATAGTTTTAAGCATGAATTTGTTTGGTTGTTTGTGGGACATGATGATTTTGGCAGCATAGATAGAAAAGGGAAATCTCTAAGTCATTGGGAAATGGAGTCAAGTAGAAGTTTGTAACAAGTTTGTAGATGAATCAGGGGTATCAAAGGGAAAATTTGACTTGGTTATTGGATCTACAAAGTTTTCAGGTGAAATGAAATGAACATTAAGGGTTTAGAATGAAAATTAGAACTAAGGGTAATTAAGAATCCTTAATTATATGTACATCTCAAAAAAGGGACTTAAAACATCATTTAAACATGAAGAAGTATTTTATAGATAGGGCTAACCAATAATTCTACAAATCACAAGTCATAAAATAGCAATTTCAAGAAAAACTTTCATAATTAAGTCTAAGAGTCGAGGAACCCTCTATTTCATGAAATATTTCACTTTTAAGGATAAGAAAACATTCAAGATTCACAAACAAATGCATTCATAGAAGAGGTAACTCCTAAAAATCTGTGATTACAACTATGAAGACCTTGAAAAAAATTATTTGAGCAAGTACAAAGGGTATGATGAAAACTGACCTCTTTGGTAGACTTTGGACAATGGTACTTTAAAGGGAGACTTCAACAATAGTTTTCTAGTGGCAGCAAGTAGTAGGGAGAACCATAAATAATTCTTGGGGCCACTGT
Organism: Pinus albicaulis; assembly: GCA_034641835.2. Taxonomy (NCBI): domain Eukaryota; kingdom Viridiplantae; phylum Streptophyta; class Pinopsida; order Pinales; family Pinaceae; genus Pinus; species Pinus albicaulis. The sequence goes on from MU968368.1 coordinate 64,465, forward strand.
ATTGAACTATTTAGGAAATAAACAAGCATAAAGGTTGAAAAAAAGTCAAACCACTCAATAAAACCTTCAGCAAATGAAAACATAAAGACAATGAAGAGTAAATAGTTCTAAGGTGCTTCTAGGAGACATTTCTTAGCCTAAACTTTTTAGTCTACTGTAAGTAAGAAAATGATGAAAATGGAATGGAAAACAGGAAAAACATTAACAATTTAGAATACTTCACCAACAGCCAAGCTTAGGGATCCAATGACAGAGCTTTTTCCATCCACAAATAGGTCAAAAAATCCACAGGTTCCAAAACATCAAATATCTTTCAACTTCAGCAAAACTATGTATTAGTTCAAAGAGTTATCAAAATGCCCCCTTTACAATGAGTTCCAGTGCAGTATTTATACTACAAATGAGGAGGTGGAACTATCTAGGGTTCAAAATGTTATTAATGACAGAGTAAATGCACTCCTATCCTTAAAAACCATGCAAGGCATAAGGTAGGAATGTCCCTCAACTACTTCTCTGTGTAATAAATATGTCTTTACTTCCTGAGGATGAAATAGTTGAAAATATTGACCTTGAGGCCTTTTTTCTATTTGTACAATAACTGTCTGACAATTTATAATATCTTCTTTCTTGTAATAACTGTTTATTTGTCTTTTGAGGCATAAAGTGAAAGGTGTAACTTTTGATTTATTAAGTGAATAATTGCTCCTTTGATGTATCCGAGGCTATATTTAAGTCTATTTTGCCTTGATTTTGTCATAAAACTATGTTTTAAGGCTTTTTAGCCTTGATATGATTTTTAATTAATCTTCTTTGCTTTCTTTTGCTTTATCCCTTCTTAAATCATTTTTTCTATTCCTTTATCTCCTTCTAGAGCTTTTTAAACTTCTTTCACATGTCTTTAACTATGTTTTTCTTCCTTAATATGCCAATTAAACCTTTAATCTTTGTTTCTTTGGCCTTTCTTCTTACTTCACTGATTATTCTTTGTTTTGTTGTGTGTGGGGTTTCTTTTGGCTCGGTAAGGCTTTGATAGTATAAACAGTGCTCATAAAGCACTGATCAAACCACGAAATGAAACCTAATAGCCCTTTCTTCATTATTTGGCCTTTGTTTGGACCGTGAAGTCATCACCTTCTAGCAATGTCCTTTTATGGACTGTAGGAGGGCTTTCAGCCCCAAATCTTCCATAGAACATGCAACAAACCACAAAATATGTAATAAAATCCTGCGCGAGGGTTTAAAACTTCTTTGGAACGAAACAATGGATTGGCAGTTTTGTGAAATGTTGCAGAGGGAGGTAATGAAGAAAACTGTGAAAAATAGGGTTTAAAATGACTTTGGAATGAAACAATGGATTGGCGGTTTTCGTGCAACAAACAGGTGGTAAGTGGTTTATCATAAAATGAACGCGATCTAATCATCTTGCGACACACATCCCTCAGAAAACCGGTGGTTTCGCATGAGTTTGGGTGGTTAAACCCCAGGAGGCAAATGCGTGCGATATGCGATCCTGACCGTTGGATGAGGGGGGGTAGATCCGACGGTGTGGAAAGGATTGCGATGGAAAGGTGTGTGGGCAAGAGTTTTAGTGGGAGACAAGTGGTAAGCACCGATTGGGAGAGGCAGATGGGTAGTGGGTGGTAGGCCCCAGAGTGTGACATTAGTTAATTTGTCGTGGAGTGGAAAGGTTGTTGGATCATTGGGTTAAACAAGAACTGTTAGATCCATAAGATCTATGGTGTAGATTGATCTGTGGGGATGAATGGGTGGGATGATCAGGGGGGAAGACCGAATGGGAGAGGGGATAAGCGTCGTCAAATCATGGGTGATGACGGTTGAGGACGCACCGGAAAATATATGGAGTGAGGTAAGGGAAAAAGGAAGGGTGATGCAGTTTAGGCCATTGGATGCTCGGGATGGATGGCTGAGATCCGTCAAGGAATAACACAAGCGTGGGGAAAAGAAAAAGGGAAGAGGGCTTAAGAAGCGGGGCTGGGGCATGGTCCCGTAAGAAGTGAGGAGACCGAGAGCGAAAGAAAAAGGGGCCAAGGGCTAGCGCAGAAAGTTTAAGTGCTTGGTCGGGGGTTAGGTTATATGATAGAGGGGGATAAGTATTTTTAAGCCCTCGGGGGCTTAAACCCTTAATTGTAAAAAGACTACTTTTAGGCCAAAAATGGGGTTTTTAGGCCAATTTAGAAGTTTTGATAGGTAATAAGGGAAGTTTTAAACCAAAACAAAGTGGGTTTAATGGTTTAAAAAGGGGTTTTCGAATGATATAAAGGAGTTATGATGGTTTGGAGGGGTTTTTAGATGATTTTTAAAAAGGTTTTTTAGGGAAAAAGGAGGAGAATGAAGAGGAAAATGAGCTATTTTTCATAGGGAAATGGACAAATAAAAAACAGTGATAAATAGCTTGAAATGAACTTTCTTCTTTGAAACAGCATGATAAATTTTAAAGGAGACATAGATGGAGATTTTGGTGAATTGACAGACTCAGAATGATGAAGGCAGTGAGATTTCTAGAACTCATAATGCTTCTTTGAAATAATATTTCTAGAAATATAGGATTGTCAACTTAGTCATATTTGGATAGGATCAAAATTATGGATGACTAACACGAAGCATGTTGTACAAGTTCGCTCTACTAAACCTGTCCATAATTAGGCCATGGTGGGAGATTGGGCATAGCTTTTCCTTGAGGATTCCAAATCAGGTCAAACATGTGGCATTCCAAAGAAGATTTAGAGGGCTACTAAAGGGCTGAATTTCAGATATTGAAGATACGAAATCATAGAGATAATTCAGTTTCAATATAGAGCTCCTCAAAAGCAAGAAAAACGTATGTATTTTTTTTTTTCGAATTGCATAATTCTTGTGTGAAAAATCAGTTTGAAGTGATTCCAAGGGCATATTAAAGCATAGATATCAATATTGGGTTCTAAAATGCCACATAAAAATAATTCAACACCGATTAAGCCTTCACAAGTCTCTACTATGACTCATGAAGAGGAAGAAGTGCAAGATGCCATATCAAAATTACAAGAGCAAGTGCACCAAATTTCACTCTCACAAAGAGCAACAAAAAATGAAATAGAAATTTTGAAGAAACGTGTGGAAGCTAAGATGGATTGCTTGAAGAAAGGCATGGAAGCTAATATGGATGGCTTGAAGAATGGCATGGAAGCTAAGATGGATGGCATGGAAGTTGGCATGGAAGCTAATATGGATGACATGTAATCGAAGATCGATGAAAAAATGAAAGAAAACATGGAAGACATAAAGAATGATCTAAAAGCATACATGGAATGTTTGATGACAAGGTTATTACAAGAAATTATTCCTAATGGCGGAAATATAGTAGAGGAAACTCATGATGAGACCAAAATAAATGTTAATCGTGATTTCATAAAATCTAATGTTGGATTGAAGAACCACCATATTCCAAAGATGGATATGAGGAAGTTTGACGGCAAGGATCCTGTAACATGGATACTACGTATCGATAAATATTTTGATCTCAATAATGTGCAAAACACACAAAGGGTACGCATTGCAAGCTTACATTTAGAACAAAATACATTTGTATGGTTTCGATGGCTTTGCTCTCGTAAGAAAATTGTCACTTGGTCAATTTTTATGGAGGAAATGATAGCACATTATGAGGATACAAAGAGAAACACCTTCTTTAGCCAATTGATAAATCTCAAACAAAAGGGTTCAGTGGTGGTGCACATTGAGGACTTCCAAAAATTGAATATAAGGGTAACTGATATTCCAGAGGAACACATGATTGAGGTCTTCATAGGGAATTTAATGGATAACATCCAACATGAAGTTTGCATTTGGGAACTTGATTCATTGGAGAAGGCATTCAGGTTGGCAAGAAAAATTGATTGTAAAATTATGGCAACAAAGAAGCCTACCATTCACATCTATAAAGATGGAAGTGTTTCTACTCCTAGACTTCCATAACCTACAAGGTTGACACCACAAAAATTGGAAGAAAAAAGAACAAGGGCTTTGCTACAGTTGTGATAGAAAATATGCTTAAGGTCATAAGTGTGTTGAGAGGAAATTATTTTGCATAGATTGTGAAAAGGAGGAAGAAAATGAAAAAGAAACTTCAAAATAAGAGGATATACAACAAGAATCAACCCTAGAAGAAGAAGAAATGAGTCTGATCACATCCTATAATGCATTGGCATGAATTACCACTCCTAAAACTCTCATGATAGAAGGACATATCAAGAAGAAAACAGTAATAGTGTTGATTGATTCGGATAGTACCCATAATCTTATTCATTGTAAGGTAGCCAAGGAATTGAATTGTTTCCTATACCCAACATTAGAATTTCAAGTGATGGTTCCAAATGGAGGAACTATAAATTTCTCAAGAAAATTCCATAATATCAAGCTAACTATGGGGGAATATGTATTTAATAGTCCAATGGTTTCCATTCCAATGGGAGGTGTTGATGTTGTACTAGGAGTACAATGGTTACAATCTTTGGGGACGATAGCTTTTAATTTTCAAGAAAATTTCTTAAAAAATTTTTTAGAAGGAAAGGAAATCGAATTATGGGGAATCATAGGGAAGAAAAGAAAGATAATAAGCTCTAATGTCATGAAAAAGCTTCTAAAGAAAGAAAAATGAGGTGTAACTGCACAGTTATGCTCACTAGAAGTTCCAACATCAAAACCATATATTTCTCTAGATCTCCAAAATGTCTTGGACAATCATTCTAAGGTGTTTTAAACTCTCAAAGGAATCCCACCTATTTGTGATAATGCTCATGCCATTCATTTGATTCTAGGAAGTGTTCCTCCAAACATCAAGCCTTACATATATCCTTGTCCAAAAGAGCGAAATTGAATGTATGATTGCAGAAATGTTAGAGGCCAGTATAATTCAACCTAGTCAATGTTATTTCTCTACTCTAGTAGTATTGGTGCACAAGAAGGATGGATCATGGCTCATTTTTCTGGATTATAGGGAGCTCAATAAGTTCACTATTAAAGATAAATTTCCTACTTCTCATTACATGGAGTAATTTATTTTACGAAGTTGGATCTTTGTTCAGGATATCATCCAATTAGAATGAAGACTAAATATATTCCGAAAATAGAATTTCGAACCCATGATGGTCATTATGAATATTTGGTCATGCCTTTTGGCCTTACCAATTCACCTTCTACATTTCAAGGGTTGATGAATTCCATTTTCAAACCCTTCCTTAGAAAATTTGTGCTAGTATTTTTTGATGACATACTAATCTACAGCAGGACTTGGAAGAATCATGTTCAATATGTTGACATGGTGCTCAAACTATTGGAGGAGAAACAATTATATACAAAAAAATCCAAATGTTTCTTTGGAGTAAAAGAGGTGGAATATCTGGGTCATATTGTATCGTATGAGGGTGTTAAGGTAGACCCTAACAAAATTAAGTCCATTAAGGAATAGAAATTCCCCACAACCATAAAGCAGTTGCAAGAATTTATTGGGTTAACAAGGTATTACCGCAAGTTTGTTCAGAATTATGGGAGAATAGCAATACCTATAACAACATTATTGAAGAAATATGCATCTTCATGGACTCCTTGAGAAACTAAGGCCTTTAAACATCTTAAAGAGGCAATTTTCCTAGCACCAGTCTTAGCAATGCCAGACTTCACAAAAACCTTTATTTTCGAATGTGATGCCTCAGGAAATGTAATTGGTGCTGATTTGATGCAAGAAGGAAGACCCATTGCTTTTGAAAGTCATCCAATACAAGGAAAATAGCTACATAAATCTATTTATGAGAATGAAATGTTGGCAATACTACATGCACTATAAAAGTGGAGACCTTACCTAATGTGAAGACACTTCCATGTAAAAACTGATCATGATAGTCTTAAACACTTTTTGGAACAAATATTATCTTAAGAAGAGTAGAAAAAATGGGTCACAAAGATGTTGGGTTATGACTTTGAATCATTGCTAAAAAAGGAATCTAAATGTTTTTTTCGATGCACTCTCAAGAAAGGATGAAGAGGTGGAAGCATTTATTTGTTCCATTTCTATTATCCAACCAGATTGGATAACCAAAGCAAGGGATGAATGGAAGAATGACAAAGAAGTGTGGACACTCATTGAAAAGTTGCAACAAGATCCTAGTACATCTGATACATTTAGTTGGAAAAATTATTCCTTATGGTGCAAAGATCGCTTATATATTTGCAATAATTCCCAACTAAAACAAAATATTCTTTTGGAATTGCACACTTCTCCTTTAGGAGGACACTCAGGATTTTTAAAAACTTACCACAGGGTGAAGAAAGATTTTTTTTAGGATGGCCTTAAATCTGATATTCAAAATTTTTGGCGGAAGGTTTGGTTTTCCAGTAAAATAAAGTTTAGACAATTAAGACCCCGGGTCTTCTACAACCTTTCTCCATTCGAAGTCAATGTTGGGAGGAGATTTCAATGGATTTTATCATAGGTTTACCTTAGTCGAAAGGAAATAGTGTCATCATGGTGGTAGTTGATAGAGTTACCAAGTATGCACATTTTTGTGCATTATCTCATCCATTTAAATCAAGTACAGTTTCTATTGGATTTATGGAAACAATTCAAAAGCTACATGTAAACCCAAATATTATTGTAAGTGAAAGAGATCCCATTTTTACTCGAAATTTTTGGACGAAATGATTTTCTTGTTTGGGTACTCAACTAGCTCATAGCTCATCTTATCATCCTCAATCCGATGGTCAAACTGAGATAGTGAGTAAATTTTTGGAAGGATATCTTCATTTTTTTGTATTTGATAAGCAAACACAATGGGTCAAGTGGTTACCTCTCACTAAATGGTGGTATAACACTTCCTTCCATACTACAGCAAAAATGACCCCTTTTATGGAACTTTATGGATATCATCCACCATCCATCACATCTTCTTTAAGAGAAAATTCGAAGGTTCAAGCAGTGGAGATCACATCAAGCATCAACAAGAAGTTCTCCAACTGTTAAAGGATAACCTGAATTTGGCACAAAATCAAATGAAACAACATGAAGATGAACATCGCAGTTAGAGAAGTTTTCATTTAAGAGACTGGATATTTTTATGGCTACAACCATACAAACAAATGTTCCTTAAGCAAGCTAATAAGGATAATAAATTATCACCAAAGTACTATGGTCCTTACAAGGTGTTGCAAAATATTGGTACTATGGCATAGAAATTGGAGCTTCCTACTTCTTCGCGACTGCATCCACTTTTCCATGTTTCATGATTAAATATTTTATAGGGGACCAACTTCCAGTTCAAACGATATTTCCAGAACTTGATGAGGAAAGGAAAATCATATTGGAACCTAAAGCAGTCATAGAAAAAAGAACTTGATAGCTATGAAATCGATCGATTTCAAAGTATCTCGTCAAGTGGAAGAACTTACCCACTGAAGATTCTACATGGGAGGATGAGAATTTTATACAGAAGCATATGGATTTACTCAAGCATTGAGGACAACACTTTCTTTAAGGAGAGGGGAATGTTAGGTCCCTATATTACTAGTATAATCCCTTATTGTTGTTAGTATAACCCCCTTATTGTTATTGTTGTACTCCTCTAACCCCAATATTGATATTATTGTGCCCTTACATTATTATTATTAGGTCATCTAGGATTATATTGTGACCCCATGGACTCCTACATATAGAAGGAGGTTTTTTCATTTGTATCATCCAAGAATTGTTCATTTATGCAATTTAAATGAGGTTGTCCCCTCGATATGGCTTATTTCTAAGGCATTGATCTCTCTTTTCGTCTATTTTTTGAGCTGGTTTCATTACAAAAATTCATTTTTCACTCTTAGGTTCTAAGTATTATGTTTCACATCAAGAATACAGGCTGAAGCTTCACTTCCAAAAACATGAAAATTACTTACATCTAGTTTGATTGAGCTCCAAGATTCTTCTAGTGTGATATTCCTTAAAACCTTAGTAGGAGTGTGATTTACTATGTAATTGGAACAGTTAATTGCTTCTACCCAAAAATCAATACTAAGTGCTTTAGATTAAAGCATACAATTGGCCATTTATTTTATAGTGTGATTCTTCCTTTCAGCTACACCATTTTTCTGAGGAGTATACAAAAAAATATGTTGCAATTGAATGCCATGCTCAGTGAAAAAATTGATAATTTTTTTTTAACATATTATGCCCCATTGTCAGATCTTAACTTAAGAATATGATGTCTAGATTGTTTCTCAACAAAGTTATTAAAGGCCAAGAACATGTTAAAATCTTCACTCTTGAGTTTGTTTAAGTATACCTAAGTGCATTTGGAAAAATCATCAATGAAATTGAAGAAGTACTTGCAGTCAGAGAAAGAAACAATTGTAAGTGGACCACATAAATCACTGTGAACAAGCTACAAAGGGGTTGAAGCATGCCAAGAGGCACGCTTGTCAAAACTATCCTGATGATGTTTCCTGAGTACACAGCTGGAACAAACACCATCTAGTAAAGATACCATAGGAAGAAATGTCACCATATTTTATTTACATGGAGTTTGAAGAGAGCTGTAGTTTAAGTGACCAAATCTCTCACGCCAAAGTTTGCTCACTTTATCATTATGAGCAACAAAAATGGAGGGAGGACATTATTAACCAACGTTGTCAAACTTATAGAACCTTGTGGAATCATCAACAATTCCAGTAGATAAAATATGTCTAGGATATCTTAGGTCACTAATTAAAACATCATGAGGTGAGAATTATACGGTTTTCCCTTCACCTGAATGAGTTATCTGATAAAAATGTAGAAGGTTGTACGACAAGGTAGGAACACATAATAAATCATTAAACTGACCATTATATAGATGAATAGTTCCAGATCCTACAACACTTAGAGATCTATCATCACCAACATAAATATTTTTGGCGTTACACTCATTTAAAGAATAAAACATGGTTTTATTTTTGGCCATGTGGTAAGAGGCCCCAAAATAAATGAGTCATTCATGAGAATGAGAAGAAGAAGATATATTTAATGCATAACCAGATCTTGACACTGGACAACCACATGTAGAAAGTGTTATCCCAAAAGATGAAGTTGAAGATTTATTCAAATGGATTTTGTGCTTCATCATTACTGCTTCCAAGGCTTCCATTTTCTTAAAACATTTTGAGTCTACACAGTCATCATGATTACAAAAGTTTCAATGTATATATATCTTCTTCCCTCTATTTTTATTTTCCTTACTAGTTTGTTGAGTTGCTTTTTCAATTTGCGGTTGTGGGTGAATTGGGAGAAGGCCTTGGCCAAAGATGGTGGGATAAAAAGCAAGAAAATACCACATTCTTGGTCGAGATTGGAGAATGCCCAAGGTCCTAGGCCTCTCCCCCTATCCAAATTTGGGCTCAACTTTGTGAAGCATTGAGAAACCATTTTTACTCACCCGGGTACGTACAATATTTATGGATCTGATGCCACCAGCTCCACCAACTCCCTACCTAAGGAGTGCAAGACCACATCAACTACTTCTCCAAGTTGCACCTATTGCTCCACATTCCAGATATAGAAGAATTATTAATACTCATGTTTATGGCTAGCTTATTGGTTCAACTTGGTGGAGAGTTAGAATTGTTTGAAAATCAGACTTTAGAAATAATTGTTTAAACAACTCTAGACATTGAAAGGAATCTCTCTCCCAAGGGTCGTCCTCCTTAATCCCACCCCACCCCATCCCTCACCCCTTCCTCCCACTTCATACATCATCGTTCTCCAAATCCCAATACCAACAAACCATGGTGTTCCTTCCACAAGACTACTTCCCATAGTACTTTCGATTGTTCAGTTCTCAAATATATGAAAACCAATAAAACCTTACTCACGGAGTCTAATACTTCCAAATCGGTCAACGACAATGAGGAAATTTCCCTTGAAAACCCCACCTCCCTAGATACATATTTGATCTTAATTACCACTAAAGAGCCAAAATCATCAAACCTCTTCACACACAATTACCAAATCAAAAACTCATTGGCTTTACTGATCATCGAAAATGGTAGCCATAAAATTTTTATACCTCAAGAATTAGTTAACCGCCTTCATTTGGTCACTACTCCACACCCAAAATCCTATCATCTCGAATGGGTTAAAAAATATGGTCCTCACATAAAATTACCACACGACGGTTAGTACACCTTAGTCTTGCACATGGTTTGATAGTTGTTGTCACATGTTGCGGTCACCATTGAAATCTCTATGTGGGATGATATAAACCCCCCGATAGTTACGGTAAAACACCTTTCCGTTGGGGTTGGCATGTGGCCACCTCAACCGCCACCATTAAATTTTGTAGTTTTCTTGGTGGAGGTTTAGAGCCAACGCGTTATTTTGAGCGGGAATCACTATTCTAACTCCGGTTTACTTCAGAGTCCTCCAAAATTAATGGAGTTTTCCTAGGGGGTTACTAGAGTGAAAAGTAAATTTAAACTTACTTGGACATTCTAGACTCATTGGTGAGGGTTTTAGAGCCATCGGAGATCTGGGGCCATCAGTGCTACCAAGAGCCAACAAGAGAATGAGGCCTAGCCAGGGCATCTAGAGGCCTTTCTCAGAAAAAAAATAGTAATTTTTGGATGTTTCAGACATTCTGGAACCATTGGTGAGGTTTTCAGAGCTATCATAGGACTTTTAAAGGACTATATTCTTCATAGAAGTTCCAAGGGCCACTAGGGGCCAGGAGGAGAATGAGGCCTAGTCAGGGCAGCTAGAGGGCATTATCAACAAAAAAATAGTATATTTTGACTATAGTGAACCTTATGAATCCAATGGAAGTATTTTCAGAAGTTCGGGATGATTTAGAGAAGTTTTTAGTGAGCCTAGAGCCACAGGGTGCCACTAGATGTTGGGGGCATAACCGGAGCATCCAGAGGCCTTTTTTCAGCAAGTGAATAGTCTATTCTAGATATTTTTGAAATTTTGAATCCAATGGAAGGATTTTTAGAGATTTTTGGAGACTTATACAGCCAAATAATCCACATGGAAGTTTCGGGAAGCCTAGGGCCAATAGGGGTTGGAGACCTAGATTGGGGAGATAGAGCTCATTTGGAGAAAATGATCAATCTATTTTGGATGTTTGATATATGTTGGATATATTATAGTATGTTTCATAGATATAAAAGGATTACTTAAGGAGTTAGCACCACAGAGAAGCTCATGGATGTTTAAGGGCACTAGTAGAAGAGGTCATGTCTAATGGAACCGAGATCCATTTCCAGAGAGATAACAACCATTCCAGGGGTATGATCGTATTATAAACCCAATGCTAAGTTCCAAATAACCATTGGAATTGAGTAAGTAACTTGTAAAATAAAATTTCCATCATAATCGGAAAGATCCAAGTCAAATTGACAAGGGATCAAGGAGATGTAGCCCACGACATTCGGGTGAACTCCTTTATTAAATTTTTTGTTTTGTGTTGATGCTTATTTTCTGCACATTATAGTTGTTTTACATGCTTAAATATCATCAAAAAAAAAATTTTAATTCCTCACACTTAAAGCATTAAAATAGTTTAAAACACATACACTTGAATCAATAATTCAATTCCACATAGTCAAGTATAAGCTAGATCTTAATCTGTTTAAATGTGTGGGAGGTGCTTGCAAAGCATAACAAGTTATTCACCAATTTTCAGATCAGGTTGTATCAGAGGAATAGGTTTCTTTCTTGACAAAGAACTAGGTTTCTTTCTTTACAAAGCACTAGGTTTCTTATTTGACTTCAAAGGTGTTCAATTGTGCAAAGAATTTAATTGTTTGCAAATTGACCGATGCTTAAAAGTTTGAGTTTTCTAGAGGTGAATGGGAGCTACTGCTAGCTAATTCTAGAAGAGGAAAAAAAGGAAGAAGGCTGAAATAATTCTCCTCACCCCAAAGGACATCAAGGAAACCCTTAAATAACAAGAGGGATTGTTTGCAAAATAGGTTGCTTGAAGGAGAGATACAAGTTGCAGAAAAGAGCTTGAATCTACAGCCAAATTGTTAAGAAGATTTGTCAATTTTTTTTTGAATTTTTGTGTATTGTTGTTGAATTTCCTTAATTCATTTACATAATGATGATAAATTCATCAAGTGTTGTTTCTAAATCCTCCTTTACAAGACTCTCTGATGAAGAGATGATGCGGGATTTCTACATCCTGAAGGATATGGTGCAAATTATGTATGAAGATGGAAGGGAAAGCACTAGAATTCATGAGCAACTGGTTGCTATGAAGAAAGAGCAAGAAGGACTTCTTCAAAGATTGCATGAGATGGATATTCAGCTCCATCATGCCCAAGAGGCCTTAACCAAACACATGCTTGAAGCAAAGTTAAATCATTCAAATTTCTCTTGAATTTCCTCTTTAGATAGATGTGTAGGTGCATTTGAAAATAACACTAGAGGTATAGGGTCCAAGTTGATGTTCAAAATTGGCTATGAAGACAAAGGTTTAGGAAAACATGCACAGGGCATGATTGAGCCTATTTTGGTTGAGGAAAGGCCTAAGAAATTTGGTCTAGGCTATGTTCAATCTTAGGGAAAAAACTCTACAAACATGAAGGCGTTTGAGAAATTTCCAAGAATAACTTTTGTGGCAAGTTCAAACCCACAAACATGTCAAGTTTGTTTTCAAGTTGAATGCCATTGTTTGAAGCCTATGTTGTAGCAAGATGTTAATGTACATGTAGCTTATGGCCAGAAAGAGATTTCTAACATCTATCAAGACATGAACACTGATGTTGGTCTTCAAAAGAAATATGTAACCTATACAAGTTCATCTCCTCAAGAAGGTAAAAAAGATGGACATGCAAAGCAACATTTGAGGTATAATTCTTCCTATTGTGGTTTGTCTAAATGTGAAGTTTCAAAATGTTGGAAGAGGTTGAAGGCATGTAGGAAATAGTTTAAGCGAAGGAAACTTAAACAGAAGATGAAAAGGACTTGCACACATTGCTATAAAAAGGGACATTTCATTGCCCAATGTTGGACATTGCATCCAACCAATCATCCCAAGTACATGAAGCAACATGATAAAAAGAATGGTGAAAATTGAAACAAAGATTCCATCATCGACGTGCGATGAGATGTTTCATAAGAAGAAGTTTTTCAGTAGCAAAAATCACCATGGAAGTGGCTTGGTAAGAAGAGGTTTGACATCTTAACCCAGTAAGACACACATTCATTTGTACATATGAAAAATTTAGTCATGTATGCATGTGTTATGTTGGAAAATTACATTTTTTTGAGACACCTTTGATTGATGATCAAGGAAATGATGTTCAACTAACATCTATTGAATATTTATAGCCAAAAATTTCTAGATGAGCAAGGAAGACACAATTCTTGATAGGAGGACAAGATCATCCAAGAGGGGAAGTGTTGAATACCTTCGAGTTGGGCTCAAAGGCACTAAGCCAAGCAAGGAAAAGTGAACGGAGGTTGTAAAAGTGATGGTCTTGTACTCTCATCTACTGAATAGATAATCAGTCTTTTAGGGTCCAAAATATTCCTAATGAGGAGGAGTGATTAGATTTGGATTAAGGACCTAAGTGATAGCTCAAATTTCAAATTTTTTGAAAGTGTGTCAAAATTGAACGACCAGATAGATCTCGTCTTCCTTATTCCGGTAGCGTGAACGGTTCGAAAAACCAACATAGTATGAGGAAGTTTATTGTGATTTTAAAATTCTATTAAACTTTAAATTTTGGCATTTGAATAGGGTTGACTGGTCAAAGGTATAGTCAGAAAAAAAAATATTCTAGGGAATATTCCCTAGCATATTCCTTCTAGATCATTTATAGGTTGATAAGTGGCACAATTTCATTTGGCATATATTGGATGAACCAATCAGAAGGCGCCATGTGGCCAACCTTGAGGCCCCCACATGGCCCTTGAACTTTGTAATAAACTTTTTGGAACGTCAGGTTCAACTGTTGTTACACCATTTTTTGGTCATCTAACCTATTATCATTAGATGGACCCAAGTACATCATGTAAGACCAATTTTACTCCAAGTAAAATTGCTTTCATTATGAAAATAACTTAGTAAATCACCTTTATTAAGTTGTTTGTGGTCTAAACAGGAAACCCTATAAGGAAATATTAAATAAATATATATTTGTTTGATTTTCCTTAAGAAATAATTAGTTAAACAATAGTTTAATTAATATTTTTGGTTATATTTAACCCAAAACAAAGAAATTAATTAGATAAATCATTATTTATCTTATTATTTTCTAAAGAATAATTTTTTAAATCTTATTTAAATAATATTCTTTGTTAAATATGACTAATTCACCCTTAAATAATTAAATAAATCATTATTTATTTGATTATTACTCAACCATATCCTTAAAATGATAAATAAATCATTTATTTATTTATTATTACTTAATCAAATCCTTAAAATGATAAATAAATCATTTATTTATTTATTATTTACAAATAAGGGCATTTGACTCAAGTCAAATACCTTTTCCCTCCAATAAATATAATAAAATATTCCATAAAAGTTGGATCTAGATTTGGTTAATAATATTTTAATTATGCACCAATCTCTAGACTCAACTCATTATTTTGTTATAAATAGAAGGGTTTTCCCATTCATTTGTCACCTTTTGTTGCCTAAAGATCACTCTGGATCTCAACACTTGGTCTGGCTATTGATCCATAATCATAGCCATACTTTTCCATTTTTGTCTGGGTTTTTTACACCATCAAGAGAGAGAAGTTCTATATCTAAAGTGCCAAGGAATCACAAGAACCCATCCCATTGAGGACAATAGGTAACACCCTCTTGTTTTTTCCTCCCACGTGCCATTAATAAAATTATTCATTGGATATATTCTTGTCTTGTCTATTGGATCTATGGAGTAAATCTTATTTTTCTATTGTTTAATGTCTTCTAATGCATAGATATGGATTTTTGCATCATTTGTCTTGATCATCTAATTGCATATCTGAAGATATTGGCAGTAATTTCTGTTGTTATGGCTATAAGTTATGCGTAGCTAAAGTGGTCTTTTTTCGTGCATGTCGAATAAAGATTCATACTAACAATTGGCGACTCCACACAGGTTTACCTTTACGACCGTTGTCGGTTTTTTTATCCTTGCATATCCAGGTACTTCAAACCCTAGGATTTCTCTTCATCCCCTTGTTTTTCTTATTCTTGATGTTGTTTTTAATCCATAAAACCCTAAAACGATAAAAATTATAACTTCTGCATGTTTTCGGATCCATTACGCAGGTGATAGACATCAGCCGCCGATGACACGGAAATTTTTTCTAAAACCTGCCGCCAAGAGTGTCAGAAGTGCAGGTTGGATTTTTCTGCCCAAAACCAACAACCTGGAACTCCATGGCGCAATTTATAGCCAAAACACTGCGACCTATATTGAAAACAGGCCAAAATCTACGACCTAGACTTTCTGCAGGGATTTTTTTGAAATTTTTCTAGGTTCTGCTAAGCCTCTGTTCAGGGTTGTCTAACCTCTGTCTCCGCCCATTTTGGACCTGTACTTGTTTTGTTTTTATCAACTAAGAGGAAACCTAGCCCCCTAGGGCTTCAGTACCATCCACTTTTTGTAGAAGAATGTTTTCTGTTGCAGGTTGTCTGAAATTTCAAAGTCTTCAACCATTTTTTCAAATCTGATACCTCATCTTTAGATCCACTTCAGATTGGCTTGTTATCCATCCAAATCTTCCCATTTAGCTTTGTTTGGGTTTTCCATTAGGGGGCACTCCGATTTCCTCCTGGAGGTAGCCTTTCGCCACCTATTTTTACAACAATTTTCCTTTGATTTGTTGTTGTTTTCTGCACCAATTTCCAACAGATTTTGTCTTTTAGATCTCTGTCCCTCTTGACCCAAGATCTATTAGCCTTTTTTACTGTGTTTAAATTAGTTTTTTGCTCACCTACAGACTAATTTTTGAGAGACCCACCTCCTTGGGCTTAGATTATTGCATTGTTAGTTGTTTATTTTCTGTTTTGCAGGCCTATATACTGTCATTTGCAGGTTTATTCACAACTCTATAGCACATTTTTTATTTTCTCTACAGATGTCTAGGTTTAAAAATTAAAATTTGCACACTTTTACAGACACACCCTAAGTGAAAAAGGGCTTGGTTAACACTGCTAAGCAAAGACTCTAAAACATTGAAATAAATTGATCCTGCACCTCCTTGCCCTTGTTGGTCTATTTTTCCATTGTGCCGTGTTTGTGTTGTCACCATTGCACCACCAAGGCATTCATCTTAGAGACTTCTTGGCCTTCATCCTTAGTTTTCGATAGGAAGACTTAATCCTCAACATAGATTTCGAGTTAGTCCTCAACTGAGTCCACACTCTGACTCTTCTTCTGGTCCTTTGGGTTCTCCTTCTCCTTCTGCCTTCAGTTCTCCCCCTATCACCTTCACCATGTCTGGTGTAGGACCTAATACTGGTGGTAACCCCGGCCCTCTCACTGGGAATACCACTAGTGGGACCACCACAGACACTACCTCGACTGCACCCTTGCTCCCTTCATGGCAGGCCTCAGCCTCCTCGATTTCAACCAGCTGATAAATGACCCTATACACCATGACCCTAGTTGGTCTGCTATGCCAACAAATCTCCCTTCAAACATCCCAAAGTTTGAAGGTCGTGTTGGAGAAGATCCTTCAAATCATATTCGATCTTTCCACATGTGGTGTTCGTCCAATTCTATTACCGATGACTCTGTCGTCTTCAGTTGTTCTAATGAACGCTTACAGGTGAATCTTCTATGTGGTAAGTTGATCAGGCCCCTTCCTATCATACCACCTTTGCAACTCTGGCCTAGGCCTTTTTGTCTTATTTCCAGCTTCTCCTTCCTTACGACACTGGTACCGAGCTCTTGACCTCTTTTGGCTGACTTAGTGTCCTAAATTGTTGCATTTAATTTGTCAATCCGGGAATCGTAAGCTGATGAAGTGCGGCGCACTATATGTGCAAGATAACCTATTTCTTAACTTTTGTCGTTTTTGGTTTTTCTAAGGTAAAATGGAAATTCTAAAATGAAAAACAAGTTTGGTTATATTTTTTCAAGGAAGTGATATCCCCTATAATGATTTACCAACTTGAAACTTTAAAAGCAAATTGAAAATTACAATGACAAGACTTGAAAGAAAGTAAAAGTGTACTGCTGAAATGAAAAGGTGCTGCTAATCTAATGAATCAAAAAAGTAAACTAGTGAACATGAAAACCAAACTATTCTTGCTGCCAACTAAACACAAAAGAAACTATGCTTAAGGAAATTCAAAATTGCAACAAAATAAATCTAAATCAGATTACATCAATTCATTTTCTGACCCTTCATCATTAGACCACCTATGATTTTCGGAAGTAATCATAAACAACTTGTGTAACTGATATTTAATTTGCAGAAAATAAACTAATACTAAACCATACACTCATGATTCAATCCCTCACCATCAGTCCAGCTGTGGCTTTCGGAGGCAACTGAAGATGTCATACATGATTTAATATATCTAAATTTGCAAAAAAGAAACTAATACTAAACTACACATTTCATAATGCAGTCCCTCACCATCAGTCCAGCTGTGGCTTTCGGAGGCAACTGAAGACGCTATGAGCAGCTTAATATATTTAAATTTGCAGAAAAGAAACTAATACTAAACTACACATTTCATAATGCAGCCCCTCACCATCAGTCCAGCTGTGGCTTTCGGAGGTAACTGAAGACGCTATGAGCAGCTTAATATATCTAATTTTAACTACTGAATCAGATAAGCAAAACTGAAATGTACAAAGCAAAACTGAAGTTAAACAAAAGCTATGAAAAGCAAAACTAGCAGCAGAACAATGTTAGTTTCATGTCATTAGCCAAAATACTATGAAAATGCCCGGGCTGTCTACCTAAAACCTGCACAAGAAAACTGATCAGTGATTAACAATCATAAAAACATGAAAGACATGAATGAAATGGAAATTATGGAAATGTATAAACAGAAATGAAACAACTACAAAATATGAACATGTAATGGATTATGATACAATGACTTTTTAAAGAAATGAAATGAGAAATATATACATTAATACACAGAACCTTGGCTGAGCAGGGGCCCTCTACACAGCTTTGGTACGATCCTCAAACACGAATTAAGTTGTAAAACAGAGTTTTCTCATATTAAAAAGCAGTTCATTACAGACTGGTAGTATTACGGCTCAAGGCAGCGTAATCACTACAAAGCAAACATAACAGAGTACGCACATCAACTATCAACTAACAACTCAACAACTAACTCTACGTGCGTATGCAAACGCTCTATATAAAACAATAAACTGTAACTGTCTCCTGAAGTTTATGATAGCAGCCAGCACGTAGACCACTACGACCACGGATATAGAAGTATGGCCATGTTGGAAAACGGATCTATGGAAGGTGGATGCTTGAATTCAACTCCAGAACTTTGCACAGATGTCAATTAACCTCCGCAAGCTTAGAAACGGCCGTATGGATGTTTATATGCCACGAAACAGAGTCCAACCGACATAGAACTCCATAGTTGACTTCCACGTGGATGGCTTTGACCGCGGCTTTCTTTGACGAATTTACTTGAACCAATAGGACACGAACCATGTCCTCGTCATTCCTAGCCTGCCCATGTGGCTCGTTTCCTTTGTAGACACCTGTAACATGGATTTCCACAAAATAGCTGCGGAAAGTTGCAGCAGCTGCGGAAAGTGGCAAGTTTCCGCAGCTGTATGAACAAAATCTAAATCAAATAGAAAACACAAAAACATAATTAAAAACCGTGTTAGATACCCTTTTGCACATGATATTGACAATTTTGGAGGTTTAGGTGAGTGAAAAAGATATGGAAAAGTGTATGGAAAAGAGGCAAATTCGGGACTCAACATACCCCCACCGTGAAGGTGTTGCATGTCCTCATGCAACCAAAATTTTGACACTCTTTGTTCAATTCATGTGCCTTGACACTTCAGCCAGTACATCCAATCCTCTCCTCTTCTTCCTTGGTGCTGCCAACATCCCGGGCTTCTTCATTAAGCATCTAAATTTGATATCTACAAGTGTCGCTCAAATTTTGGCATTTCCTTTTTAGCTTCTTATTTTTCTTTTGCCAAATACCCAAATGTAACATAGTATTGTCATGGATAATCTTGTCCACTTTGCCTTGCTCTTTGAGTGTTTCATTTTCATTTTTGATATGCCGATTCAAAAGCTCAAGCTCAAAAATCTCCTGTTTTAATGACTGAACCAAGTCATCCTGCAATGTATGAGGCTGAATAGAAAGAAGTACTTGGTTTGTGGTACCTTTTCCAAAGATTCTATATAGTCATATACCTCCTCTTTGCTTGGGGTCTATTTCGAGTCCTTTTATTAGGCACATCCCCAAAATGCGTAAAGAGGAGAGTTATGTTCAAAAATGCGGCCGAGGAGGGCTTACATCAATATTTCTTGAGAATAAGATGGGGTATATGCTCATTGTACGATTGGGAATGAAATGAACCGAGTTCACTAAACGGCGAGATGGACATGGTGGGTTAGGGGTACATTCGGATAATACTCCTCACCCAAATCAATGAAGCAGGGACCTTTAATTTGCGTTTTCTCAATTTCCCTTGGATACTGCCTTTATCCTCCTTGTTTGTAGTACACTATCCTTTTGTTTTTGTTTTCCTTTCTCGCCTTCTTGGATATAGATGATTGTTTTTGAAGATAGACTAATAATTACATTAGCACTTGATGATCTTCTTCTTCGGAAGAAGGAGTTTTATGTCTGACCTCAATAGTTTCTTTCCCCTTTTGGTGTTGTGCTTCTTACCCTTGATTTCCTTCTTCTTTCTTTTTTATCGGTCTCTCTTCCTATCGATTTCTTTCCGTAGTAGTAGTAGGAGTGTTTTGGATTTCCTCAATTGTTCTTTTCTCCTACTTCTTCTTCATTAACTAGGCTGAGGAATTTCTGATAGGAGGCTAATTTGGGTTTCAACATTTATTCTTTTCCTTCTACTCCTTCTTATTGAACTACCTTCGAAGAATTTCTAAAGGTTCCTCCAAAAAAGAAATTTCTAACTGAGGGGTATTCCCATGTGTCTTTTCTTTCTTTTGGCTCCTTTTCAATCGAGAATTTTGTATAAAGTAGTGGTGATATAGATGAGGCTCTACATCTCCCTAAGTGTTTTTGAATAGTCAGCCATTTCTTGAGCTATTGAATAGAAAATATGGGAGATTGAGAGTTTGGTTTTCTAGAAGATTCATTAATAGCCTGGTATGGTACGTGTACATGGTTAAAGCACAGCCTTCATATAATAGTTACCACGAACAATTAGCGATAAAGTAGCCCATTCTTCTTTCAATGCATGCAGAATTCTCTCTTAAAAACGGTTATGTCCATGTGGTTTCGTAGATTGATTCTCCATGCCTCATCAACAGTGCTTTTATTTTGAACCAACGCTCTCCCTCACGAAGAAGTTCAGTAGGCATTGCTATTGCAAGTGCTTCATTGACGAAAACTTGAGGTCTCCAATTTACGCCAGGGCCATCAAATGACCTTGCAAAATTCTTCATAACTTCTAAACGATAACCTACGAATTTCTGAATAAAATTCAATGACTGCTATTGATATCTCCTTTACTTGCGGATATCCCTCTATAAACTTTGGTCCTTGACTCTGCCCTTAGCAATTTACCCATTTCACTTCTCTTGTTTTTCACAAATTTGCCTTCGTGAGGTTTCAAATGGAAGTAGAATGGTTGAATGCTACCGAGAACGAAACACAATCGCTGTGGGGATGTATCATAAAATGGGAATGAGCACCATAAACGGAATGGAGTGAAGGCCCTTGGGTAAGATATCACGGGAGTGAGAATGAGCAAGGAACGAAACGGAGTAAAACGACAAAGAGTGGGGTTTGAAAACATAACAAAGATAGGGGTGAGTAGATTGATAGTCTCTCTTTGATGGCCGCATTTTGAATTTTGGTGGCTGAGTAAATGTGAACACGTTTCAATCAACGGTTGTGACTTGATGCGGCTTGTAAGAGTCAGCCGTCAAAATCAAATACGCTTCTGTTATCCAGGTGGGATATTGGATCATGAGTGAAAATCGGGGTTTAATGATGGCTTAGTTTGTGAATAAATGCGAGAGGATAATATGGAGATCGTGAAGAGTTACGGAAGCATCAATATAATCGTGCGCGTAATGGATGAGGCTCATGGTTTCAAAACTATATAAAAATGTGTTTTCAATACTATTTGAAATAAATTTTATTCATACCTTTGGAATATTTGCCTTTACCCTTGGTCTTGTTGGTAGAGTCTCCATTGGTGTCTTGAATGCTCCCATGTCTTCATTTTTGATCCATCTCTTTGCATTTTATTTCATAATTATGGAAATAACATACGTATACATTCTCTTTGAAAACGAGGAGTAGTAATTGCGGAATACCGCCACGGTACAGGAAGCTGATCATTCCAACAGATGTCGAGTTCTTGAAAAGCTGACCATGACTATTACTTTGATAGATAGGAAATGAACAATGACAAATGAGTAGATGGAAATGGTCATGAAAAGATTTTTATTGATGGAATGGAATGAAATGAAGTGAATGAAGTGGAATGAAATGAAATGAAATGGAATGAAGTGGAATGAAGTGGAGTGGGTGGTGACAAAGCTTGTGAAATGAAGGAGAAGATTTTTTTTTTTGGAAAATATAGAAGTGTCGGGTTTCCCTGATTTTTCACTATATTTTACTGTATAAGGCTTTGCCAATCAATGATTGGTTTTAGAACTATACCATTAATTTTTTTTTTTTTTTTTTTTTTTTTTTTTTTGAAAAACAAAGCTAATTGCAGTGGAGGAAAATTCATACATACTGACAGCTTTGATTCTGGTACTTCTTGAAACATCTTGACAAAGTCCTCTTTTGAGAGTGGCTTATGATAAACTTTCAATCTATGGCCATTCACGATAAGAGAGTTTGAAACTCATCAATGGTCTTGATTCTTACGACTCCATTGCTAAGGTCTTCATCAATCTCATATGGCCCAGAAACGGTAGTGCGAAATTTCCCTTGAAAATCTTTAAACTTGAGTGTCTTAATGCCCAATCTCCTTCTTGAAACTTCTTTTCTTTGATATATTTGTCTATTACCATTTAGTTCTTTGATATTGAACTAGATCGGTTCTTAGAATTGCTTCTTAGTAGGTCTCCATCTAAGCAATTTCAAGCTGCTCCATTCTATGCTTTTGGGCTTAAAATAAGTCCATCCCCAAGTTGTTGCTATCTTGAAGGTCTTGGAACTCAATGGGGGCTGAGCTGCTTTTCCCATAAACAAGTTCATAGGGAGAATGTCTGTTGTATTCCTCCATGTGTAGTTAAGCAGGCCCACAAGGCTTCGGAAGCCTTCTGCCCAATCTTTTCTATGTAGATGAGCAGTTTTGGTGATGATACTTTCAAAACTTTGTTTGTGGACTCCACTTGACCATTTTCTTGTGGATGGTAAGGAGTAGATCTTCGTGCTTGATTTTGTATTCTTCCATCAACTTTTCCACCAAATTGGATGTGAATTGGCTCCCCCAGTCTGTCACAATTTCCTCCATGGAGCACAAAGCGGTAAAAATATCCTCATAAAGAAAAAATGAACAAGCCAGATTTTCGATGGCAGATACTAATGCTTTAGCTTCTACCCATTTAGTAACATAATCGGTACAAACCAATATATGTCTTGCTTGAATGGTGGATTAATAGGTCCCGATGAAATCTAAAGCCCATTTTTTCGAAAGGGTTCAATGAGTACAGTGTTGCAATGGCATTTCATTTGAAAGGGTAGGTTCCTATGCCTGTGACTATCACACCTTTGACATATTGTTTTGTCTTTGAAGAGGAAGGCCAATAATATCCCAAAGAAAAGGATTTTATAGGCCGTCCTTTATATAAAGTGTCGCCGCATGGTTCATCATGACATGCCTTGAAATATCGAGGCATTTCATCTTCCATGACATCTTGATCACAAGATCGTACTGTTGCAACAATTACTCGTTAGAAATCCATGAATATTTTGAACTCTCTGAATAATCTTTCGTTTTTCTCTTGGAAATAAATGTGAAGGTAGTTTTCACAGCAACCAAATAGTTGGCAATATACGCATACCAAGGGGTCTTAATAGTTCTTGCAAACAAGTGATGTCGGAAATTTATCTTCTCACAGGAGAATCTTCTTTAGTATTGAATCCTAGACAAGAAATCGCTCTTTGTATTCGTTTTCACAATACATCAACTTAGGTAATATTGAATTCTTGCAAAAGTAAAGCCATCTTGTCACTACGCCATTAGTAACGAGTTTGTTCATTAAATATATTCTTCAGAGAATCGTCGGTATGAATAAAAGTTTCATAACTGTTATGTAATGTCTGAAAAACTTAATAATTGCATGAACAACAGCTAAAAACTCTTTTCGGTCACCAGTATAGTTCAACTGTGGGAGTCAAATTTTCTTGGTGTAATAAATGGCATAAGAATTAAATCTTTTTGACCCAACACGGCTCAAGAGGCATGTACGAAAACTGTCAAGTAGAAATATGGAAAGGAAGTTTCCAATTTGGTCCTCTCAAAATAGGTGCTTCAAATATTCTTGTTTTCAAAGTTTCAAGGCTGATTGACGATCGGGATCCCATTTAAATTCACGAGTCTTTTGTATGATTTGAAAAGTAGAATCACTATTTAGTAGAAGTTTCTCTAAATCTTCTATAACAAATGTGATAAATCTAGAAAACTTCTAACATCTCTTTGACAATTTGGAATAGGCAACTTGGAGATATGGCTTCAACTTTTGATCTATCAACTGTAAATCACATCTCCTGAAATATGATGTCCTAAAACAATCCCTTTAGTAACATCAAAGAATTTTTTCATGGCTTAATGAAAGGTTTGTTTCTTTACATCTTATGAGAAATTTTTCCAAATTTTCTAATGCCTCTTCAAATGAATTACACCATATTTGTAAAATCATCCATATAAACCTCTACACAATCATGGATTAGATCGAGAAAAATTCCTGAAATCTTGCTCTTTAGATATTTAACAATTGCATTACATAACCCAAAAGGGAAGCACTCGGTGACAAAAGTTCCCCATGGACAAATAGTAGTATTATCTTGAGTCTTCGGTGCTACATAGATTTTAGTTATAACCTAAAACCATCCCAAAAAATAGAAAGTATTTTTACCACTAATGTATCTAATAAATCGATAAAATGAAAAGGAAAGTGATCCCTTCAAAGTTTCTTTGTTCAATTCACTGTAATCAGTAAGCACCCTCCATTTACCATTCTTTTTAGGCACTATAACCAAAGGAAAACCCTTGACTATACGAAATTGGATAAATGAAGTTTACATTTAAGAGATTTTTGGAGCTCTTCTTTCACTATCTCTAAGATTTGGATTCATCCTTCTTTGAGGTTGTACGATTGGTCTCTTGTTTTCCTCGATATAGATATGATGGATGCAAGTCTTAGGATCAATACCCTTCATGTCGGTATACTCCCTTTAAATACGATGAAGATATTTTGCAAGATTATAGTTAGTTCTTCTTGTTGTGACTTCTCCAAATGTTTATTGATATTCGATGTTTTTTTACGGAAAAAATCTCAATAGAAGAATTACCAAACTCTTCCCATAGAAGTAAAGAGACATTTGTCTTGATGATAAATATTCTATGTCGATTCCAGCGAAATTGTGTGAGGTCATATTACGAAGATATCTCAAAATTTTCTAATGTATTCGAATTTATTTATCCTCAACGATTTCGGGAAATAGTAAAACCGAGGTTGTATGATATTCTCATCATCGACCCATTCATTGTCTCTTATTTACCTTGATTTCTCTTCTTTGGAGGATACAAATTAGTTGTTTATTCGAATTACCATTAAAAATGTACATGTGCGGATCTGCAACTAATAAAAGCATGGTGTGGCTAGCCAAAGTCTTCCTAAGATAATTGGATGTCCCTCCTAGATTATTCTTGGGAGTCAAAATCATAAAATCTACTGGATATTCCCAAGAATCTAGGAGGCGAATATCTTCTAATACACCATACGGTTTTAATAACCGTCCAGGTACGCAAGTTGCGATCGTAGGTGTAAAGAAAGTTCGGGAAGTTTTAAGCATTCCATATTCTGTCTACTCATAATGTTGATAACGACCCCTAAGTCAATCAATGTGTTTGGAATTTCTATCCCATTTATATGTGTCTTGACAATTGGACTTCCTAGATCTACATACTTCGCATAGTAATTTTTTTCTAGTCATAATGTACGCAATCTTTCTAGAATTGGTTCTTCTTGTGTCTTTTAGTTTCCTTCCTGGTCTTTTGAAACTCAACTCCTTTATGGTTTTTGCTAGAATAGGAATTTCTCGAATGGCTTGTAGCAATGGAATCTTGATACATACATTCTTCAATTCATCTAGAAAGTCAAGTTAGGCAACAAGATTTGTTTTTTCCACCTTATCAATTTGTAGTCTTCCGGAAAAGTAGGTGTAGATGAAGATACGAGGTTGCTCAACTATAGGAGTTGTGGGTGTTAACTTTTCTTTTCTTTTTACATGCTTAGATTTTGAAAGGAATTCTTCCTCGAGAACCCTTATAACTTGAAGAGTCCTCCTGAAGTGCTCTTGCTCTTGAATATCTATAGAGGTTTTCAAACTCACGGATACGAGTTGTACATCGTTGAGAGGAACAATCATATAGGTAGGAAATTGTTGTCCTTCTCGACGGACTGAGGATTCTTATTGTTGGGGATTTGGCGGTCGTAGGCGGAAGTTGATTGTCTTGTTGGTATGGGAGCATGAGTTGAGGATTTGTATTTTTTGTTGAGAAGGTTGTTGTTGTGGAAATAGCGATGAAAGTTGTGGAGATGATAGGTAAGCAGGAAGTCTCCCATAAGGATTTTCATCCCTTGTACCCATGGGCGATATGAGTTTTGATGTTGGGGCCAAGGTTGTTGCCAAGGATTCCAATTTGGTGGGGTTTGAGAAATTCATAGGGTTGTTAAACCCCTTGATTATTGTCACAAGGTCTCCTTGCGACAAAACAGAGAGATTCTGCGAATTTGGATCTTCTTGAAACGACAGTCAGGAATTGAAGGACGTCATGATCTCATGATTTCTGAAAAAATCATACATGTTTCCTCTGACCTTTTGCATCAGGGACATTCCCTTAAAACATGTTCTTTCTACATTTGGGACCAAAAGATGGCTAAAGCATCTTGTTTACTTATTCTACTTGTTTTGGATTTTTAAGGGTGTCTAGTTGTTCACTGAGCTCTAAAAATGTCAGTTTTAAAATCATCAAGCATGTTACCAATCTACGCCTACTTCTTGATCTGGGTTCAGGATTTGTAGCCCTAATAAAGAAGAGATCCCTAGGCCCTTTTCTTTGTTTTAGATTTTTCCCCTTGAGAGATGGATACATGGTTAACATTTATATCACGAAATGGAAGTTGAGAAATGCCTCCTTTCCCCATCATGTTTAAAATGTCTATCCATTCATCTCTAATGGCTTTTGCTTCAGGAGGCTTTCAAGGTTCTTATCTAAGTTTTCTCATCTTTGTATTTTCAGAAGTTGTGTTGAAATATTTCAATTAAGTCTTCAAATTTTCATCTTGATTTTGTCACATTTTTGAATACACCTCATCCTTGTGATTAGTGGGCATACAATAGTCCAAGTATCCTCAAAAATGTTTGTTGCTGTGTTCCAAGTCCTAATAGATTGAGTGGCTAATCCCATGAACCATTTCAGAGATCCACTTCAATGTTAAAAACGATTTGAGTTTTTGAGATCTTCCCATATAGTCATAGAAGTTAGCTTTAACTAGCTCAGCGAAATGTTTTAGGGATCCTCACTTTGAAATCCATAAAAGTTAAGGAGAAACCGGAGATGGTGAGATATTTTTCATTGTTGCATGAGTTTCTCATCAACTATAGGGAATCCCAACAAATCCTATTTCTCTGTGTTCCTTCACATTATTATCTCCATTGTTTCCTCCTCTTCTACCTCCACCTCTATTTATTATTATCATAGTAGTTTCTTTAGAGTCCTTGTAATCCTCCCTGATTCTTCTACCAAGAGGATAGAGAGAAAGTCTTTGTTTTCTAAAGTGGGTTTTAGTAGGTGGTGAGAATCCTCTAGTGTTGTTCCTTGACTTCCAAAATCTTCGTGGGGGTAGATGGTGGTGGAATCTGGTCTATGCACTTGAAGATGGAGTTGACGAAAATCAAACTCTTGGCTTTGGTATAAACCTTCCCAGTCTATTGCTCTATGCATATCATTTTTTATTTTATTTTTTAAAAAAAAAGTTGAAATTATCATTACTCTTTAGAGTCTTCCAAGTCACACCAGGTGCAGAAACATACTTAAGAAATTACTAAACCAATAACTCTCTTTTATGATCCTCTAGATCACCTTTTTCTGGGTACAAGAGGAGAGACATACTTCAAAGTTTATCAAGTTTTCCTTCTTTTATGATTTTATGTTTTTTAAGAAATTGGCTACCCTAGTTACACTTCCCGGGCTTAATGCTTAAAATATTTGGTCAATTTAGTGTGTCTAAATTGCGCATTTAATTGTCAATCAGGAATCGTAAGTGATGAAGTGCGACGCACTATATGTGCAGATAACCTATTTCTTAACTTTTTGTGGTTTGGTTTTCTAAGGTGAAATGGAAATTCCTAGATGAAAACTCTGGTTTGGTTATGTTCATTGAGTGATATCCCCTAATGATTTACCAGCCGGAAACTTTAAAAAGCAAATTGAAATTTTACAATGACAAGACTTGAAAGAAAATAAAATGTCATGAAAATGAAAAGTCATAATCTAATATTCTGAGTAAACGAGTAAACTAGTGAGCATGAAAACAAACTATTCTTCATTTTGCTTGACTAAGTAAAAGAAAACTACTAACTTAAGGAAATTCAAAAATTGCAGCTTAAAATAAAATCTAAAATCGAGATTACATCAATTTATCTTACAATACTTCATCATTAATTACGTAAGTTTTCGGGTAATCATAAGCAACTTGAAATGTGATATTTAATTTGTAGAAAGTAGTAAAACTAAACCATACACTCATGATTCAATCCCTCACCATCGATCCGAGTTTGTGGCTTTCGGAAACAGCGAAGATGTCATGCATGATTTGCCCAATATATCTAAATTTGGAGAAAAGAAGCTATACTAAACTACACATTTTCATAATGCAATCACACCATCAGTCCATGTGCTTTGGAGGAGCAAGCCCGAAGATGCTATGACGGTTGTATATCTAAATTTTCGAAAAAGAAAACTAATACTAAACTACACATTTCATAATACAATCCTACACTTGAGTCCAATTTGTATGCAGACTTATTGAAGATGCTATGAGCAGTTAGTATATCTAAATTTTAATATCTTAAAAACAAATAAACAAAGCTAAAAAATGAACAAAGCAATACGAAATTAGAAGCAAAAGCTATGAAAAGAAAATTAGCGACGAGTGTCTTCAGTTCCATGTCATTAATCAAAAAGCTATGAAAATGCCGTGTATCTATAACACAGGAAACATAAGCAACGATCGGTGATTAACAGTATAAAGCATATCAGAGAACGAGAAATGAAATGGAAATTATGGAAGTGTATAAACATAAATGAAACAAGCCCATAAAGTATGAACATATGAGATAGTTATGATACAATGATTTTACAAAAACGAAATGAGAAATATACACTAATACACAAAACCTTCGTGAAACGGGAGCTCTACACGGCGCAGCAATGGTCCTCAAATACGCGAATTAGAGGTTGAAAAACGAGAGTCTTCTCATATTAAAAAGCGGTCATTACGGAATGGTAATAATGCCGGCACAAGTGCGGTGTAATCACTGAACGGACTAATCAAAAGATAACGAGACTACATTCACTAATAACGACTAACTTCATGTCACTGTGGCATGGCCAACAACAAACTGTCACTTCATTTCCTGAAGTTCATCTTTAGTGAAACACGTAGACCACTACGTACGGACTCCTGGGGCTTGTATTTGTGTGTTGGAAAAGAAATAGATCTGAGAGGTGGATGCTTCGTTCGACTCTAGAACCTGTCTGAGATGTGGACTGCTTCTCCATGAGCAAAACGGCCAGTATGGGTGCTTCCTTGCGAGCACGAAACGAGTGGGCGGGCACTGGAAACTCCATGGTTGACTTCCATGTCAGGCCTTTGTGCGGCCTTTGGATGAGTTTGCTTGAACCAATAGGACACGAACCATGTCCACGTCATTCTTGACTTGCCCATGTGGCTCGTTTCCCTTGGCAACCACACAACCAGCATAGAGTTTCACAAAATAATTTCATGATTAAATGGAGGCTGCCGGAAGTGGCAGATTACATGAGTGAATGAACCAAAATCTAGATCAAATAGCAAACACAAAAATATAATTAAAAATGTGACAGTAACTCTTTTGCACATGATATTGACAATTTGGGAGGTTTAGGTGAGAGTGAAAAAAGGTGACAGAAAAAGTGTATGGAAAAGATGCAAATTTGGGACTAAACAACCATTATGATTCACAATTGTTAATCAACTAAGTAAGAAGTGCTCCTACATTCAGATCTGGCAACATTGTAATCTTCAATCCCGATCTCCAAAAGAGTCAATTCGGCATGTATGACTCCAAAGAATTAGGTATAAATATATGAAACAACTTAATGAGAAAAATAGAATCCATTTGTGTTAACTTTTATGATAAGAAGTAACCTTACAACCTTGTCACCTTGATGTCACACGGGGTTCTTAGGGTGCAGTATTTGTCATCGGTTTAGTAAACCTTATCTCGCATGAACTAGCATAAAACCATGGATATGGGTAATGGTCGTTCTCCATACCAATGATTCAGGGTATAAGATGACATAATTTCTTCATCGATTCTTCTGTGTTAAGAAGTCTACGAATTCTGTAGGCACAGGCTTGTAGACTCCATTATAGGGAAATGGAGGTATTTTCGAGTTCATGTGAAAGAGGGGGATGGATTCCTCTCATGAAGGATTTGGCGACTCCATACGACCGAGGGATGGCTCCGAGTGAAGGATAGAACTCATGAATGAAGAGGATGACTCGATCGGATGTGCTTCTGAAGCCTCCCGGTCGGGTATTCAGCTGGGCGGGCTTAGAACTTACTTTTTCTTTTATTTTTTCATTTTACGGGGGGTGGGTTTGTCGCCGAACGTGTGGGGATGTACCACGAGCTATAGAGCAATAAGCTGTGTGCATGTGAAAGTAGGCAAGAAGAAAGTGCGAAGTTAGGATTTTTAGAGTTTTAATGACTTTTATCCAATAAAACTTGGTTTTAGAACTTTGTTATTTGGACCTCTAAGGAGCATAATATAGGTGATGTGAACTTATATGAACATGTAAATTCATGGTGACAAATTGTGATGTAATGTTCCCTAGCGCGAAAGTCCAAGGGTGGTTACGAAGAGTGAAGTGTTTATCATTCGAGGATTAGGTTGTGGACATCTTAGGTGAAACTTTGTAAAATAATTTAATGCACAAAAACATATGTATATCATCATTGAAAGGTAGAATTTCGATATGTAAACTAATAGGCCTCACTATTAGTATTTATTTGGGAGACTGGTTATACGGGGATAACGAGAATGTACACCTTTCACTTGTCTTTTGATCTGTGGTAATAAATGAACTATTATCATCTCCCATGTTTGAAGAATTTTTTTTCTTTTAGATTCACTTTCAAAAGTAAGGGAACATAGTAGAAAGCCCCATCATGTGGCTCCTAAGGTTCTCCACATAGCGAAGAGGTGGATAACATTGTGGAATAATATATGGGAAATATTCTCCTCACCCACAAGGGTACCCTTGTTGATCATATTTATGGAGAACAGAAATAAAGACCATAAATAAACATAAACACGAGTTGCGGTGAAAAAAAAAGCAAACAATTAATATAAACATGGTAAGAAATATGCTTACGATTATAGTAAGAAAATAAACTAGCTAAGGAGCGTAGGCTTATATAGAAAGATATGTGGTGGCTAAAATCTGTGAGCGTATTTAAAAATGAGTTTTAGGGAGCCTATTTATAGCTGAGAAACAATGGAAAATGATAAACTTGTCCAAAAATGTAACTGGGAGATGAAGCACCAAAAATATGGGCTGGTTTGGGTAAATGGTACATAAAATTGGGGATGTGCACAATACCCTCATTAGAAAGATCTATCCAAAAGGAATAAAGCTTTTAATAGGATAAAAATTTATTTGACTTATTTCCTCCTATTTTCCCCCAAAAAATGTCATTATGACGGCTCAAGAGTTGAGACTTTGAAAACTGCTAAAAATAGAAAACTTTGATACGATAGGAAGGAAATTGAAAAATTTGAAAAGTGGTAAGTGGGGTCCCAAAGTGGAATAGGTGATGCTTTAAATATCCTGGATGTTCCTCCACTACGGAAGCAATGAGTACAACCCATTATGTTGAGTTCTCATAGATTTGTGTAATGTCGAATGTGTCCCGATGACGGGTGGAATGTATGGTGAAGACGTCACATTGAACAGCAGCTAGCGAATAGGAATCGAGGGGGTACTGAGGTTAATTCATTGTACCCTACCGCCTTGAAGTGATGTTGTGCTGTGGCCATATCAAAGCAAGTGAAGCTTGCGGTGGGGCCAACAAAGACGCTCTTTTGAAAATATTGCATGCCATTTTACAACTCGAACTTGTGTGGCACCGATGTTGATCATGGTGTTGCTTGTAATTGGCATTGGATTTCTCCAAGATGTCATGGACTTTGTTGGTGGATGTGTTAGATGTGTTTTCAATAAAACTAGTTGCTTTATACGGCCTCAAGAGTACATGTGTGGATTATGTATCTATGTGTGCCATGAGTATGGAAACATCGAGGGTAGTAGCACGCTTGGGATTAGATCAATAGAGTGCTTGAATTGAAAATGTAGAAGGAACCTACATGATGAGATAAAATTTCCTTCTGTTCCTCCATGACTTCGTCCATCTGTTGTTAGTGCACGGGAACCCTATTTGGAGGATATCAGCACAATTTTCTTCTTTCTCTATGGGTGAATTGTGAAAATAATTTTATATTTGGGAAATAACATTACTACAATGATTTCACATGTCAGAAAGGGATTGTGGGATACGGTACTATTTTCCGGTATCTGTACAATTTTTCCCAAGTAATAATAATAGAACGAAGCCTAGAATCATACCACAAACATGTAAACACACCAAGCATGGTTGGCCCAATAATACATCGGACACATCAAGAAGAGCAACATCACATAGTACCTCATCAACAGTGAAGGGCTTGATGTTGTAAGTGTAAGCACCCTCTTGGTGACATGGAGATCTCTTCCTTCATGAATCCCAGATAGTATGCATTGTGGGTGTGTTGTAGTCGATGAGCAAAGCCGCTTCACGAAATCTACTAAAATTAGGTTCTTTTAGCTTCCACTATCGACAAGTAATTACGATTGATAACCCTTACCACATGCGGGAATGGAAGAGCACTCCCCTTCATCTACATCATAGAGCTCCCTCCCTCTAGAGCTTGGTGGTAGGAATGGTGGCAACGGGTTTTGCATCGATGATTTTCTTCAATTGTCTATTTCTCTTGTCCCGGTTATGACTCGGGATGTAACATGCATCGATTCGAATACTTCGGTTCGGCCACCAATGAATATTTGGCCCAACACTCACATGTGTTGTGATTGGAGTTGTTACTAAGTTAAACTAGCTTCCCCCATGTCGTGTTGGTTATGGTGTTTTTACGAGTCCCCATGTTTGGCTTTTCCCCTTGTTTTGTGGTTCGGGGGCACCTTTTCCCTAAATTTGGATTCGTGCATCCAAAGTCTCCTTCTTCAGCAGAGATTTTGGTACGTCTTGGCATATCGATATGTTTCAGAGTGAGGTAATATTTAAGGAACTCCATTTCCTCTTGAATGTATGTGAAAATAGTTGTGGTACTTGAGCACCAAAATTTTCTCCAAATATTTGTACAACTTTGTGCCTGGGGTATGGAACAAATTCATCGGCTCATACATCTTCATCCCTTCGTTGTCGTAGTGTTTTCCATTAGATGTACTTTTCACTCATAGCTTCCCACGTGGTAATATTTTTTCCTTGATTTCATCTTGGAACGAATTCCCGAACGTTGTGGCGAAAAAAAGTGGGTTCACTATCGTCCTTTTGCTCGTAGTAGGTTTCCACCGGTATTTGACATGGGGGGTAGCTTTGAGGTGCAAAAATCGTATTTTCTCGATCGAAAATCATAGATTAGAAATACCACCAGCAAAAATCCAGCCATCTGTCATGGAATGTACATATATACGGACTTAAATAAAATGATAACGAAGTTGACTTGTTCATGAAAAGAAGTGGTGCATCACGGTGGTTGTTGGATGCGGATACGCCGTGAAAATGGCGACCATTAAATTGTTGGCAAATTTATCCATCATTGTGTTTCTTTTTCTTCGAGGCCTACTTAAGAAATAATTTCATAGGATATCTTGATCCCTCATATTTCTTTTCTTCTATCATGGGAGGTCATCGGGGTTGTGAGGTTTATCTTGTAAGGGTTCAACCATATCAGCTAACTCCTCCTTACCCTAACCTCATTGAGTACATGCAAAAGAAAAAAATAGAAAGAAATGAACGAATCGTCTGCCGTCCGGTTATGTAGGAACACAATAATGTAAATATAAACATAAACCGAAATTAAAGAAAACGAAGAGAAAAGCAATTCATTAACATCATATATAGAAATAATAACACAAACATAATTGAAATAAACTTCTTCAGGCGTTGGTAGGTTTATCTCTCAAAAGAGATGTGGTGGCTACGAACCTGCGAAGTAATATTCTAATGAGGCTAGAGAAGCCTGTTATTTTTGAGAAATAATGGAAAACCATGTATCAAAACCTAACCCTAGGATATGAAGCACCAAAACTATGGCCGTTTGGGTAAATTGGTCCATCGATTTCTCGGGAACATAACTTTGGCATACAATCTCCATTTAGGCACAATACCTCGTTAGAAATATATGTCAAGAGGACTACAACTTTTTATGTGAGGAAACATTGGTCATAGCCCCATGTTCTGAGTTTTCCCAAAAACATCGTTTAGTGCCTCGAAAACAAGGAAGTTTGTAGGTTTGAGAAAAATGCTAAAAAGAGTAAGGCGTAGCACAATTAAGAAGCTGAAAAATGGAAAGAGCAATGCGGGGCCCCAAGTGGAATAGGTAGGTGACCACCAATATCCACAGATCACTTGCACTCTCGGGTCAAGTATCGATCAATTTGACTCCATAGCAAATCTACCCAATAGAGCT
Source organism: Pinus albicaulis (assembly GCA_034641835.2). Lineage (NCBI taxonomy): Eukaryota > Viridiplantae > Streptophyta > Pinopsida > Pinales > Pinaceae > Pinus > Pinus albicaulis. Next base: position 98,896 of record MU968368.1, read on the forward strand.
CTTCATGGCTAGGCTAGTAACCAATCCATTTCAAGTGTGTCTCAAATTTCAACCATTGTCCAATTTGTGTTTCCATAACTCATGTAACTACATAGAAGATAATCCACATATGGATTTTCTAAGGGCGATAAAGAAACTAGATTTATTGAATGTGTCCGGCACATCTTCCGGTGGGTTCATGACATCTTGGAAAAGTCCGATGCAATCTAGTAAGTGACATGATAAAAATGAGTTGCCATACAAATTTTATATTGGAAACAAATTTTAGGGTTTCATTCTTAGAAATAACGCTTTACTAGAACCATTGGAAAATTTAAACCACTTCGATATGGGCCTTACAAAATCACCAGAAATTTGTAAGAAGAGCAATTATTTTGAGCTCAACGTGTTCCCCATTCCTTAGTCTACACCCAATTTTCAATGTACTACTGCCCAGTCCATACTTTCCTACCATTACTAGACCGCCAGACATTACACACCAACAACTAACACCAACAGAGTAAACCTACGTTAACGGATAAAAATGATAACATCATTGACACATGGATCATTAACACTCTCTATTGATTCAACTTTTGCTCCGGTTGTCAAGATGGCCAGATCTTGCACCAGTAGCTCACGACGGACCAAGTTCAATAGAAGTTTCCCCATCTCATGGAGACGCATGATAGGGACCATTGCTTCCTAATATTAGAGGACTCCTCCAGGTGGATGTTGGTGGCCACCCACCTATTCCACTTGGACCATCACCATTGTTTCTTTCAATCTTTTCACTTTCCTTAATTGTGATGCAATTTTTACCAATTTTTCCAAGTACGTGAACTTCCAGAGCCATTTTGGTAGTAACGACGTTTTGGAAAAATAAAAACATCAATATATTTCTAATATGTATGCAATTTAATTTTTGTTATAAAATATGTATTTCTAAAAGTGTGTGCACATCAAGCAAGATAACATAGCACGAAAATTCTGACCTAGAAGTTGATGTACAAATTTGCTAATAGGGCCACAATTTGGCATTTCATCTCAAGGGTCAAGTTTTTGGATATTATAAGGTTTTCCATTGTTTCTAAATAATAAATAGGCCCCTTAAGTCTCATTTTAAAACATTGAGCATGTATTTTCCGCATCTCTTCTCGAAGATAAAATTGCCATCACCCACACTAGTTTATTTTCATTTGTTTGCAATCATATTTGAGTTATTTGATATTAATGAAATGTGTTATTTCTCTTGCATATATATATTTATGGTTATATATTTATTTTTGCATGTTCTTGTCTGAAAGTTAAGATGTGATCATCATGATCCACCAATAGGGAGACTACGCACTCAGCAAAATTCTAGAAAGTTTGATGCTCCCAACTCCATCTGAATCAATCTATATTCACTCATCCTGTCAAACTGGGCCACATGTCAGCATATACATTTGGTGGGGGGAGGAATTTTCACAACAAATGTACTAATGTATAAAAATATATAATTACACAAAAATAGTTAGACAATTCCATTAAACAATTTTAGTGAAACAAAGCTAAATAACGTGTTTTAATAAAATGTATTCTAATTAATTATTACAATAAAATGAAACTAGATTAATTTAAGGAAAACACTAACATTATCTATCGTCTACTAGCTCATATTTTTACGAAGAGGATGTTGGTACATTATACTTAATCCATCCCCACATGAGGACACAACACCATGACTTAGTGGTTGACACTACTACCTAAATACTCACTAAGTGTCGATGAAATATTGGCGGGATACTTTGGCCTTAACCTCTTTTAGGCATCATCTCACCCCATGCATTGCACCTCATTCCCTTTGGCACAGGAGGTGATGATAAAGAAATGAGCCTACTCTCTCAAAAACTCTCAAAAATTAAATAGAATAGCTCTAAAGAAAAGGAAATTATATCCCATGTATATGTGACATCTATGTAAGCTATACAAATTTCCACAAAAAATGGTGTATCATACGATGCATATTAGCCTTTGCACCAAAGAATCAACATAAAATAAAGGGGAAACTAATGCATTTCCACATCACTAGTATAGTATGCAGTACTCACAGTAGTTGAGTGGAACCTAACCTTCTGCAGCAATAAATAAACAATATGTCATCGCTGGGCACTAAAATATATTGGAAAACTACATGATAGCCCACATATCTATGAGAGTATAAAAGTAGACTCTCACAACACCATGTGAGACATCGGGGAACTGGGGAATTCCTCCCTCTCTGGATAGGCTAGTGAAAAAATAAATGTTATCCTCGGTGGGCTAAAACCACATGTTAGGATAACATGAAATCTTAATCGATGGAAATCCCATAATAGATGACCCTTGCTGCTGGAATACCCTTAATGGATGTAACATCCTCATGGTATGGGAGGAATACATTCTATAATATGCTTGGGGTGGATTGTAGTAATAGAACGAGGTAAAAATACCTCTTCCTCTCTAAGTGCCTCCCACCCTTGTACCATATTGTGCCTAAGTTAATTCTATACTTTTTCGGTATTTGCTCCTCTCTCCTCTAGCGTCTCTACATGATTAGCATACATCAAAATACACTCAAAATCATACAGCACTAAAACATAAAAATAAAATATGAAATGAATTTTTATAAATATGGGAATATAACCTACAATTATAAAAAATCAACGTCGATGCTCCAAAAGCAGGATCCTACCGGACACGGGTGCCAAAAAATAAAGATAATACGAAAATAAGTGTCCTTTGTGACATGACACCACTTTGGTTGCATTCATATAATAGATCAATTATTATTTTTAAAGTTTTGTGCATTGACATAACATTACGGTGTGTTAATTTTATACATAACATTTTGCACCGATTCCATAATTTTACATCGACGTAATGTACGAAACGTTCAGTGTGGAATGTGCCAGTATATTTTTAAATATATATTAGTTTTTTAAGGAAAAAATAAATGCGGCAGAAGTTAATTTTTGAGACACACCATCATAAAAATTCTGAATTTTTAAAATTGTAAGTAAATTACTTGTCTTGATGCATTCCATTACATAGCGCCTGCAAACCCGCTAATCGTACGTTAAATTTACTGCCCAAAAATGTGGTGCACCATGAACGATGAAAGATGAACATATTGAATGCTACACAGAAGAAAAAACAATACATTTTTACTTAATTTTCAATTCTACTCATTAAAAATAAGTTAGGGAGAAACATAGACATTACCAGACATTTTCTCATGGAGAAACCTTAGTTTCCATGTAAACAAAAAAACAAATTTGAACATCGTTGATAAAATTTAGAAAAGGTACACGATGAGGAATAGGTCGGAAGGATGGCAAAGGAGGAAGCACTAATGGAATGACACTTCATAGAGGAAAATTTGCACAGAGTGCTTGGAAACTCTAAAACACTGTCAGATAGTAAACATAAGATTTTATGGATGGTAGTTTTTTTAATTTAACCATGTTCAATGCACTCAAACCTAAATACATCGATGCAACTTATTTACTAAACTGTGCCTTTTTTTAATTAAAATTGTACTATAGTGCACCATGTTGTTTATGCACCAATGCATTTTAAAAAATAGGAAGAGCACGATGGTTATTGAGAGTATAGCCATAGAAATGGTGAACATAGATTTTACTGACCAATATTTTCAAATTTAGCCTTTGTGCGGATTATATCAAGAAGTATATATGCAGATGCTCACAGTTTCACCTAGCATACCACTATTTTTAAATTATAAACATTGTAATTGTTCACCATGTTATATACACACTAGGGCATTCCAAAAATGTCAAAAGCACTAGGGCTTCCACTAGAATGGTAAAAATGAATTTCACAGCAAATTTCTTTAAATTTACACTAGTTGAGTCTTTATTGAGTAGACCAACACTCTATATTTTATTGAGTGTAAAATGTCAGGAGGTCAGGAGGTCAGGAGGTCAGGAGTCCAAAGTCCAAAGTCCAAAGTGCTACAAAGTGCTAGGATCTACAAATCTACTTGAAGTCCTCTACACAACCCTCCATAAAAAAAAAAAAAAAAAAAAAAAAATAAAACATGTGTACTTCGTTCAATTTACCATCCGTGTTAGGTGTTTAACCATTTTC
>MU968368.1:103052-283775 GCA_034641835.2 Pinus albicaulis
ACCTCTATTCAATGAAAATAATTATGTGCTCTATAAAGGAAAAATGGAGGTCTATCTTAGCGCAAGGTTATGAAGTATGGGACCTTTATTCAAAAATGGATTTACATCGACCAAGGATGAACAAGGTAAGAAGAATTTGGTAAATGATGAAAAACAAAGAATATTATTATCGGTGGACTTATTGAATCTACTTATCATAAGGTGTTGGGTTGTAAAACCACCAAAAATGCTATGGGACAAGCTTGAGATTATATATGCGGTGACTCAAATGTCAAAAAGTAAAAGCTTCAAATCTATAGAGAAAAAAATTGAACATTTCCAGGAATGAAAGAAGATTGCCACAACATTCTTTTTATAATTCCAATCGTTGATGGAAATAACCAATACTCTGGAAGGATTTAGGAGAACTGATTAATGATAAGACTATTATATGAAAGATTCTTAGAAACGTTACGGGGAGATTCAACCAAGGTATCGGTCTTAGAATACGATGCAAATACGGACAAACTACGACCAAGAGAATTACATGAGTTCCTGCTCATAACATATGAAATGAGCTTGATGAAAGAAGAAGATACTTCAAATCTAATGCTTCCGTTGATTGCATCTAAGAAAACCAATAAGGAATAGGAAACAACCTTCAATTGAAATGCCATGCACACCGCAGTGAAGAAGGGAGAGGATGGAGAAGGTCTTTGAGATGAAGAATATGCTTACTTTAAAGAAAAACTAAAAACTGGTAAGGAAAATTCAAAGGTAAACTTCCATTGATATGTTTGATTTGTGGTGAGGTTGGGCATTTTGTGACAAAATATACGAACAAAAGTGATGGAAAATTAAAAGGAAAGAAAGGCTTCAAGAAATTCAACAAGCAAGGCAAAGAAAGGATCCAAAAGGAACTTTCCTCTCACAGAGAAGATAGCTCATCATCGATGAAGAAAGTAGCTGAAAAAAGGAACAATGAGAGAGTATTTTTTTATGGCGAAGCACAATAAAAACCCAAGCACAATAAACAAGAGGTATCAAACAACAAAGAAGAAGAATTGACCACATAATAATTTTATAGGAAGGCAATCAAACTTATAAAAGATCTTCAAGGTGCAGAAGATCCGTTCCAATACTCTTGAAGAACAAGTTTAAGGTCTCAAAATTTAAGTTGAAGAAAACAAATGCATTGAAGGTCCTTCAAAAGAAGTTGGAAAAGCAACCAAGAGAATAATTAGAAGCCAAAGTAGTCTCGTTGCATGAGGAAGTAAAGAAAGGAGAAAAACTATCCAAACTATGCCAACGGCTCGGGCATTGGAAGAACTCATCGACAATCAACGATCTTACAACCAGACGCATCGGTTACAAAGAAGAAGAAGAAGAAAGGACCTTATACAACAAAATACAATGAAACTATGAGATGCGACATGCATGTAGACTTCATTGGACAAGATTCACGAAGCAGCCTTGGAAGAAAATTCCTTGACCAAAATTTCCATCAGTACCACTTGTATTTTTATAGCTCTTTTGTTATTCATGTGGAAAATTTGGACATAAATCTATAGAATGTTACCGACACCTAGGAATGAAAACAATTCCGGAGAATCTGGCAAATATGAACCTACGGGGCTCGAGAGAAACATCATTATATTTAGACATTTAAAATAATATTGAATGTTACAAATGTCGAAACTTTGAATACAAAGCCAAAGAACACGGACTTGAAATCCTCCAGAAGAATCTTGAAGCCACGAACGAATGAACATGGAAGAAGAAGGCGATAATTGTGCTCTCTCTCTCAAGGCTCAAAACAACTAATATGTGTGGTATGTTGATAGTGGTTCTTTCAGCTATGTTGTAGATAGAAATAATTTTTATATCGAGAAGAAGGATGGAACCGTGTCCTTTGGAAATGATGGATCTTCAAATGTTATGGGATCGAGTATTGTCATCCTCGAAAATATGCTCTAGCCAGAATGTTCTATTAGTTGGCTATGAATCACAATGCGCTCGGTGTTGGACAAATGTGTGATCAAGGACACACATTTCTTCAACTCCAAAGAAATGTGAAATCGAAGAGCATGTATGGTGAAATTGTAGCTACAACAAGTCGAGCTCCAAGCATTTCTGTTTTGGATGAAGCAACTAAAGCATGTCTAATAGATAAAGAGGATGATATAATAATTGGTATCAATGATGATAAATGAAATAGAGAAGTTTGCTACAAAGGTGAAAAGTGATTTGAGATGTCTTTACTTGGTGAGATGACATACTTAGGGCTTCAAATATCCCGGCAAGAGAAAGAATATTTATATGTCAAGCCAAGTACATCAAGGAAATGCTCGAGACTTCAAATATCTTAGCAAGAGAAAAGGAATATTTATATGTCAAGCCAAGTACATCAAGGAAATGCTCAAGAAAATTTAAAATGGAAGATTACCAAACCCATCCTTACTCCAATGGTAACGAGTTTCAAATTGAGCATAGACAACTCATCTAAGGATGTGGATCAAAGGTTGTACGGATCTGCCAGTTGGTAGTCTTATATATGTAACGACCTCTGGAAAGCGAATGTTATGCAACGGTTGGACAGGCCAACGAATTCAACGACACCAAAGAATCACATATTATTACTACATCAAGATAATTCTTCGATATCTAAAGGGAACAATAGAATATGGCTTGTGGTATCCCAAGGGTAAAAATATCATTATTCATTCCTTTACGGATACGATTGGGCGGGAAGTGTTGATGACCATGAGAGTATAGTGAAGCATTGGAAAATCTTAGCGAGAAGCTTGGGATTCTCCCAAGTTCTCGTGTTCCTTATTCGAATATAAAGGGGGAGTGGAAGTGTGTGGGTCCACGGGATGGTTGTGTGTCGGGGGGTGTTATTGCCATTGATGTCAAAGGAGAGAGAATGTTGTAGGAAGAGGTATCATGATCGCAGAGGGAGTACTTGTGTTGCCATCAATGCCAAAGGGAAGATTGTTGATGGCGGTTGTCATTGATGTCAACCCAACGACACCGAGGGCTAACCCAATATTTCATGGGAATTTTTACCTACCAAATTAACTATATTATGGGTCAATAATTCTTTTGATGGTTTCTACTTGTCGAGATCTTCCGTTGATATATGGCACGCCATGCAGTGTACATAGGTTTGAGGAGATATTCATGTTTGAAGTTTGTACCCCAGGTTAATAGTGGGGCTAAAACCTTGTCGGGGTTGTGGCAGGTCATTGAAAAATCATAATTAATATTTTTAAGCTCTAATATACTCTTGCTTGTTGAAGTCCCTCTCAACCTAAGCATTTATATAAATTGTGATCCTCATATCCTCCTCATCGAGGGATTTCGCCATGCAGAACGAGGTCATTGTGGAGTTTCGTTCTAATTTTTTCTACGAAGGTTCATAAGATGAAATTTTATGAGGGCGGCTGAAACACGAGGAAGTTTTTGTGAAAATTTCGGAATCCAAGGTGTGCAATATTTTCGGATATATGATGCAGCGGAAGTCAATGTTGTTAACGAGGCTCACAGAATTCATGCAAAGAAGTGACCTTGGTACAATCGTCATAACTCTATCTACGAGTGTCGAGATTAAATTCCATAAAGTGGTAGATAATGCCTTGATTGTAGTTTTCTCTCTATCAATTTTAGAGCCAAATGAGAAAACGGTGACACGTGGCACTGCATCTGAAGTTCGCTATAGCTGAAACAGTCCATAATTAGGGCATTGTGAGATATTGGGTATAACTTCTCTCTTCAGAATCAGATTGGGTCGAGATGCGGCATTGGATGGAAAATCGAGAGGACTACTACAAAACCAAAAATCGATGTTAGGATACGAAATAACAGAGATACACGATTCAATATCGAGCTCTAGAAGGCAAGAAAAAGCTAGATCATGTGTTGTCAAAGTACATAAAGGACCGGACTTTCTAGGAAGCAAAGCAAAACAAGGTGCGGCGAGAGGGTAGCATGAAAAGAGCAGCAGCAAGGCATGCGACGACGACAAGAAGTTCATCACATGAAGTCTTCCAAGTGGCGGCCACTTCATACAATCATTAGCAAAGGTATCATTGCTGATCATTGTAAATACATTATGCTGGAAATTGTACTAGTGTCTATCTGCCAAAGTTGAGAAAGTGTCGGGTGGTCTAGGATAATAATTATAGGTGGTTGTGTCAAAGTTGGGGTTATGGTCTAGTGTATCTTCTTCTTCTGTGTTCTATATCGATAAAAGTGGACCATTTTCACTACAGTGCGAGTCCATTCTTCTTTTATTCTTATATGAATTGGTAGGGTGGTCTTGGGAGTGAGTTGTAGCTCATTGGGTGTTGGGGAATCCATTCACTTGAATGCGAAGAATATCGAGCGGTTGGAGCATCCATCCAGTGGGAGCTGGAGAAGAATGATTTTCTAGATTCTAGGAAGTTGGAGCTTTATTTTCAATTGGAGTTGAATATTAAAGAATTATTAGAAAAGCATTAGGTGGTTTTTATCCCGGAGTGGGTTTCCACCTTAAAAAATTTGTGCATTTGTGTTCCTCTTGTTTTCTGCTATCATTGTACAAACACTGATAATAATTGAAGATTAACTAATGCTCTAATTGAAAGGAATACTGATTCACCCCCCCCTCTCAGTATTTCCAACACAATCCAACAATAGGGATTCTACACCGAATATATGTGGAACACTTCATATTTCAAGCTTTCCACGAAGGAAAATGATAGCTAGAAATAAAAACACGGGTTTGGAACTATTTTGGAGCCTATATGACAATAAAAGGTGCACTTATATTTCATTGACATGTTCCTACACTAAATAGAAACATTCTTGTACCAATTAGTGTTTTCATACATTGGAAAATTTTTGGGAAAAATTGAATTTTTTTTCTTTTTCAAAATGATGTTTTAACATCCACGCATGAGTTAGAAGGCATCGAGGTCGCGCGTGTGAGTTTCTAGAAGGAAATTGACAATTCATCCCCAAAATTTGCACAATTTTCAAACTATAAACTTTGTCCTCTATTTGCGTGCAAATAAAGAATAATATCAAAATTATAAAACAAGGGTTCTGTTTAAATATGGAAAGTTAGGATCCCTTTGAACAGTTTTCCTAAATTCATTATTTTTTGAGAGTTACGCGAAGTTCTTTGAGGTCAATTTGTTAAAAATGCATAATTTTCCAAAATTGAAAAATTGGGTTGTTAGAGCCAAAATTCATCTTGTAACCTTCATAAAAATCTCAACCATGGCCTGTGGGGGGAGGGGATGTTATTTTAATTTTATAGTGTTGGTTTGGAGCTTGAGCATGTGACTTGGGATGGAAAAGGCTGATTTAATTTTAATAAAATATTGTTGATGCCAAGTTTTTCTTCTCATTTCTAGTGTGTTTCATGATTATCTCAGCTCTGTAATTTACGTTTTTAAAGGAGGGTGAGAGCTATACTAGTAGGGACCACCAGATCAACTCAACATCACTCTATTTGTATATTAATTTTGTGAAGTTTGGAGATCTATTTTATGGTGTGTATTTTTTTATTGTAATGGTGTGCCAATAGTAATATCTATTTGTGAGGTTTTGGATCTGCATATGCCTCTTTTATGTTTTGTTTTCTCCATGTATGCAAATACTTTGATTTCCTCTATCACCAGCTAAATACATTTACCTACAAGCCTTTGAAACTTTGAGTTGCAACTAGGGTTATAAAAGACATAAAACAACTTTCAGAATTCTGAGTGAGTTAATAAGTTTAACTTGTGCTAAGAGTTGATTTATATTGAGGCCTTGTCACAATATTTATAATCCTAATTATTTAAGAAACTGGAAATTCATTTGGAGCCTTTGTTCAATATAGTTGTGAATACAAGTTTTCATTTGGTTCATGGTTTATTGTTACAATATGGGGTATATTTACTTAAGTTTCATTTGATTATTTGATTCATCAATGCTCTTACCTTTGTCACCACATATGATGAAACTCATGTACTCAAATTTGAGCACAAATTTATATTGAGGAATCATGCACTTGTGATATTGATATACACTGAGCACATGAATAATCTCTAAAATATGAATTTACACTTAAGATTGATACTCGTAGATTTGTGTGATACTTGTTCATTACTTTTCAATATTGATTCATAAAACGAGATACTTTGTTTTCATTTTGAATAAAAATGTTGGAGACTTCAGTTTTTTAATGTGATTTGAATAAATTATTCGCTGAAGTGAGTTTCAAATTTGGGAAGACAATAGATTAAAACAAGGCTAATATTTTGAACACAATGTTGTTTAGTTTGTTGTTGACACATTTGGTTGCATTAATAACAATAAGACCATATTCGAATCATATTTATAGTTTTCACATAGGGTTGAGTAGATTGTAATTGTTTTTGTTTGCACGTAGAATTTAGTGCAGGAACTTGAATAGAAGTTTTATTTGGAGTTGAAAGTCCTGATTGGCATTAGCATAGCTTGGATTGTCTAGGATTTACATGTTTGTAGTTGACAAGATTATCTTTACATTTGCTTGGTTAATGCTCAGGTTTCCATTTAATTAGTAGCTAAGGTCTGTATTTTCTTTTCAATTATCATTTAGGGTTTGCTTTTGTCAATAGTTAGGGCTTACAACCAAGTTTTTCTTACACTTTTTGTAGGATTAGTGATTATGGTTTCATTTCTAAAGATTCATTTTGAGTGAAAGATTAGAATATTTTATACTCATGTAATTCACAGTATCACAAGGTGACTGATTATTTCTCAGATCTTTCATATTGAAAATAATATCCCATGGTTGTCATTTATTTTGAGAAAAAAAAGAAGGGAAATCCTGACTGTTAATAACTTCAAAGGAATCAATTTGCCTTTTCAGTTCAATTGAAAGAGGAAAGTGTTGCTGATAAAGTGTAATGGTGAGAAAACCTTATTTATGTCCTCATTCATTTCATTTACCCTCTTTTTCCCTTCATTTTTCCAAATTCGAAATTCCAAAGCTCGAAATTACATTAAAACCATTCAAATCCAAATATCTATGCTTTCGGGACTTTATAGCAGCTCCACCCCCAACAACAAGTCTTTTAATATATCACATATATAATATGTGATATCATCACCACACTTATCATATTATGGACCACTTACCTTTACCGCATCGCAAAAATAAAACCCTTTCGCTCTTCATTTACTCTCACTGTTCCAAAGTCCCGATGCAATAAAACCTCACCCTTTTCTCTTTTTTTCTTTACTTCTATCCTTACCTTTTCACATCACAAGTCCACAAACTCATTCGTAACACCATTACCAGAATCCTATAAACTTCCCGATGAGATATTGGTGGGACCCCATCGCATATCGTAATCGGAAATTTTTATGTTTATTGTTAAGTTGTCGCAAGCTAAGGTTTGTATGTTGTGAGGCGATATTGAAGGGACCCAACTTTCTGGGCCACGTCATTATCGCCCATCGCACTTCGCACTTTGAAAATTTTAACATTTACCTCCCCGCCGATCTATGGGCTGTGGGTGGGCCCACCTCTTTTCCACGTCACCTCCAACACCACCATTCACTCATACCCTGCCATCTCCACCCACCCCCGCATATCAGATGGCCCGCAATGCTTTTGGCCCCCATCGGCCATCGAGAGTTAACAAAGGGGGGGGGGGGGGGGGGTTCGAAATGGGAGGTATCCCATACCGCTGTCCCTGTTACGTGGCATGCCCATGCCACTTCGCACCCCCCAGATCTGATATCGCCTACCACTCCACTACCCCCCCAAAATATTCTTTTCCCTCTACCTCGATACCACTCTCGCCATCGTTGTGGCACATCGTTCGCCGCCATCGCTACTCCCCGTCGCCCTTCCTTGCCATCTCACCCAGAAGGTTATTATTGAAACACTTTCTTAAAGGAACAAAGGGTTTTCCGTTAAAGAAACAGTGGGTTTTTTGTTTCAAACTCCACTATAGTAGTAACCGACACAGAAGGGACAGAGGCCGTTTAACAGGAAGTGGCCATCATTACAGCCAACACATTATGCTCAACAACCTTTTTGTACCAAGGTAGAGCTAAGATGTCAGAGCCATAATTTCCTCTTCGGCATCAGACAAGCCAGATTCTGATCATTTCACAATCAATAATGGACTGGTAAAGCTACTGTTTTGGCCAGACTTATCATATCAGCTCTTGCATGATTCCACTTGTCAATTTTTGCTTGAATGTAATTAATGACAATCACTACAGTAGGTAGATTAACCAACTTAAGTTTTATTTAAATATTGCATGCAATAACAATAGAAAGGAGAGCCCTGAAGGGGAAAAACCATTGTAATAGGCTCATCTGGTTATAAACACTCTTTTGTGGATCAATGAAAGGACACTGTTGTTTCCAAATTATTGTGTTATGTTTTCATGGTGATGTACTTCTTCGTGTTATCTTCTTTAATTTATTTATCCATTGCTTTATCTCTTTACTATGGATAAGAAAATTTTGGTCAAGATTTGTCATCAGGCACCCTGTTCAGTCTTGAAGTAGTATCTATGTTTTCATCTGAAATTTAAATGCAGAATTCAAAGAAGGTCTACTATGCATTCACATTGAACCTTAATCTCTCCTTCCCCTTTCCATTTCTCAAACTGTAAAGATCCATTGACATGGATAGCTTACCTGGTCTCACATGATCTCAATTATTCATCCATTTGAATTTTTTTACACTTGTTTGACTCCATAGCCCAATGGCCCTCTTATGTTGTCTCAACCATAAATTTCAAACAAACCCCTATGCACTAATAGCTAGCCTAAAATGCCCAATCAATAAAGCTACATCTAACAGAGGGATCCCTCTCTAGATCTAGGAGGGCTAGATCCTATGCCCGAAGCGGTTTTTGATGTTGCCTCCAAGATTCTATCTTCAACCTTAGAATTACAGGGAGCTAACATGATGGTGACTCCACTGGGGATCAAGTTTTGTGTTGCTCAGTAATGCTTATCAAGTTCAGATCTAGTTGCTGGTGGTGGACAATGACTAGACACAAGAAGGCTGAATAATCCACCTGGCGAGTCCAATCCAAATCAATTTCATTCAAAGACTCCACTGGAGAAAGAACTTGAAGCATGACAAGGCAATATTTAAAAATCAAGTATTCAATCCCAAACTGTATTCAAGAGATTTTTGGTTTTATCTGTAATTATGTTCTATCTTACTCTAAGCCTAATCAAGAGTATGTTTTTGATTATAGCACATAATCTACCCATATTTTATGGAGAAAATGTAGAGATCAATACTGAAAATCACATTCAAAATCTGGATGATTTCCTTGATCTGTTTGAGGTGGAAGAAGATGATGTGTTTCTCAGAATGTTGCCTTATCATTGCAAGGTAAAGTAAGAAATTGGTTTAAAAATCTTCCAGTTGCAAGCATTAGAAATTTTCATCAATTTGCGAAAGTTTTCCTGGAGAGATGGGTGATCGTGGGGAATGTTTTCCTCATATTAGAAGAATACAACCATTTAAAAAGGTAGTCAAAAGAGACAGTACAACATTTTTCAGCCAGGTTCAATAAGGTGTATCATTCAATGCCCGCTGTTATAAGGCCATCGCCGGGATTAGCTCTCTGGCAGTACCTAGATCCATTTGACCTAGAGATGGAATTCCAGTTAAGAGAAAGGGACCTTGCAACCCTTGAAGAAATGCAAACTATGGTAGTTGATGTGGAAGTGAACCTGCTGAATAGAGAGGAAAATTTAAAAGCAGCAGAGAAGGATAAAATAGAAAGAGAGCAGTTGATATATTTAGAGATAAAAATAGATATCTTGACAAATGCAGTTAACGAAATGATACATGAGATTAGCAGGAAAGAGGAACTTTTTGTTCGAATACCTCATGTTCCATTAGTTCCAGAAAATGAAAATATCAATCTACGCAAGAAATGTACAGTTCATCCTTGGTATCCTAAGGAAGAAAATGATTTTTTCATGTACTCTATCCACAACACAGCCAAAGATGAAGTCCAAAACCAGAGGGAGGTAGGAAAATCCCCAACAATAATGTACATGTTAGATGACCTTGCATACAGAGATAACCATCTTGAATATGATTATCGAGAGGAAGACTATATGGTTGAGATTGAGGCTAGCTGTAAAGAGCAACCAACACAATCTTCATGGAAAGAAGAAGCCCAATTATCACAATGAAAATATGGCAATCAAACTCTACATGTTGAGCAAGATTGTAAAGAGGAAAATTCAGAAAGTTTTCAAGTAAGTGCCAAATTCCTTCCTCTCATTTTTGCATAATTCTTAAGAGAACATTACCAACGGATTGTAAATGTGAAGGATGAGGGATGTTCTAATGAATCAGATGAGGAAAAATGGGATGACTCGGAACCTTTTTCATATCCAAAAGTTCAGTCCCTGAACCATCTTGAAATCATAGAGTCTGAAAGAAATAATGAGTTGATCTAGGTTAATTATTTGCCCTTATCCTTTAATTCATTTTAGATTATGAAAGGGAAACTGGATAACATTTTGGTTGATAATCACATAAGAAATCATGAAATATCAGTGGAATCAATGCTATAACCATCTAAAGCACTACATGACCCAATAGTTGATATGTTGGATGGTTTGTGTTTCCAAAGGAAGTCTTCATGTATCCGTAATGCTCTCAACAGATGCTATGATATGGATATGATCAGACAGTCTGCCCCATTGTCTGGTTTAGTAGAAATATCAACATAAAATGCATCAGATAAAGTGAAAGCTTGTCTCGAGTTTTTTGAAGACATGGAGATAACATTTGCAGTACCAGGATATGAAGTTGAGTTGGCTGAGTTAGAATACCTAGAAATGGGTCAAGTATATCTTGATCCAGCAGCTGTCTATATGGAGAAATTGTTCTTAACAAAGGCAACACATATTTACAGCATGTCAGTTGTTTTTCGAGTATACGAAGAGCCATGTAAAGAAGATCATGCTGGGAATTTCTATCAAGCACCATTATCAAGTTTGTATCTGAACAATGTGAAAAGAAATGAAAGAAAAAATATATTAGAGCAGTTACTTGACTGGCAGCACTAGCATTATTGTATTACTTAGAGAAGTAGTGATTTCAGTAGGTTAGGTACGTCGTTGTGCAAATAAGCTCAGTACTTTAAGCATTTTTCCAGTTTTAGTTTCATATTGCTTTCTAGTTTTCAGTTCAAGTGTGTTCCAGACTTCAATTTGCAGAGAGTGTTGATTTCAGCTTAAAGATATTCAGCCACAGAGGTTTTTTAGAAGATTAAGTTGCAAGAGTGGGATCAGCCCAATGGATTAGGCTACTATTCTACGGTGTTCTGGACACCTCCTAAAGGAGCTTCCATCCCCATCTAGAGCCACTGTTAGACTCTTGTAATTCACAGTATCACAAGGTGACTGATTATTTCTCAGATATTTCATATTGAAAATAATATTCCATGGCTGTTATTTATTTTCAGAAAAAAAGAAAGGAATTCCTGACTATCAAGAACTTCAAAGGAATCAATCTGCCTTTTCAGTTCAGTTGAAAGAGGAAAGTGTTTCTGAAAAAGTGTAATGGTGAGAAAACCTCATTTCTATCCTCATTCATTTCATTTACCCTCTTTTTCCCTTCATTTTTCCAAATTCTAAATTCCAACGCTCAAAATTCCATTAAAACCATTCGAATTGAAATATCTATGCTTTCGGGACTTTATAATAGCTCCACCCCCGCAACAAGCCTTTTAATATATCACATATATATGTGTGATATCATCACCAAATTTATCATATTGTCGACCAGTTACCTTTACCGCATCACAAAAATAAAACCCTGTCGCTTTTCATTTACTCTCACTGTTCCAAAGTCCCGATCCGATAAAACCTCGCCCTTTTTGTTTTTTTGCTTTACTTCTATCCTTACCTTTTTGCATCGCAAGTCTGCAAACTCATTCGTAACACCATTTCCAAAATCCTATAAACTTCCCAATGCGATATTGCTCGGACCCCATCGCATATCACAATCGGCAATTTTTATGTTTATTGTTAAGTTGTCGCAAGCTAAGGTTTGTATGTTGCGTTGCGATATCAAAGGGACACAACTTTCCATGCCACGTCATTGCCGGTCGTTTCAATTGACATTTACCTCCCCGCCACTCATAACAAAAGCGTCGATCTGTGGGTTGTGGGTGGGCCCACCTCTTTGCCACGTCACCTCTGACCCCACCATCCACTCATAACCCGCCATATCCGCTCACCCCATCATATCGGATGGCCCACAATGCTTTTCGGACTCCCCCTTGGTCACTGAGTGTTAAAAAAGGTGGGGGGGTCTGAAATGGGTGGTATCCCATACCGACATCCCTGCTACGTGACACGCCCATGCCACTTTGCACCCCCCGGTTCTGATATTGCCTACCACTCCACTACCCCCCCCCCTCCCCCTCGAAATCTGCTTTTCCCTCCGCCCTGATACCACTCCCGCCATCACTGCGACATGTATTTCCCCACCATCACTGCTCCCTGTCGCCCTTCCCTGCCATCTCTCCCAAAAGGTTATTATTGAAACACTTTTTTAAAGGAACATTGGGTTTTCCGTTAAAGGAACAATGGGTTTTCCATTTCAAACTCCACTGTAGTAGTAACCGTCATAGAAAGGACAAAGTCCATTTAAGAGGAAGTGGACATCATTATAGCAAACACATTCTTGTCAGCAACCTTTTTGCACCAAGGTAGAGCCAATATGTCAGAGCCATCATTGCCTCTTCAGCATCAGACAAGCTAGATTCTGATCATTTCACAATCAATAACGGACTAAAAAAGCCAGTGGTTTGGCCTGACTTATCGTATCACTGCTTGCATGATTCCACTTGCCAATTTCTTCTTGAATGTAATTAATGACAATCACTGTAGTAGGTAGAGTAACCTACTTAAGTTTTATTTAAATATTGCATGCATTAGCAGTATAAAGGGGAGCCCCGACGGGGAAAAACCATTTTAATAGGCTCATTTGGTTGTAAACACTCTTTTGTGGATGAATAAAAGGTCAATTTTGTTTCTAGATTATTGTGTTATGTTTTCATGGTGATGTACTTCTTTGTGTTATCTTCTTTCATTTATTTATCCATTGCTTTATCTCTTTACTGTGGATAAAAAAAATTTGTTCAGGATTTGTCACCAGGCACCTTGTTCAATCTTGAAGTAGTATCTATGTTTTCCTTTGAAATTTGAATGTAGAATTCAGAGAAGGTCTGCTATGCATTCACATTGAACCTTAATCTCTCCTCCCCCTTTCCATTTCTCAAACTATAAATATCCATTGACATGGCTAGCTTGCGTGGTCTCACATGATCTCAGTTATTCATCCATTTGAATTTTTTTACACCTATTTGAATCCATAGCACAATCTGGCCCTCTTCTGTTGTCTCAACCATAAAATTCAAACAAAACCCTATGCACTAATAGCTAGCCTAAAATTCCCAATCAGCAAAGCTACATCTAACAGAGAGATCCCTCTCTCGGTCTAGGAGGGCTAGATCCTAGGCCTGAAGCTATTTTGATGTTGCCTCCGGGATTCTGTCTTCAGACTTGGAATTACAGAGTGATAATAGAATAGATGATTGATTATTGTAGGAATTCAAAGGTTTGAGAAATTTATAGACAAATTAGGGTTTTTTTTTGCAAGTTATTGGAGCCTTTCTCTGGCATTACCAGTGTTATGCCTCGAAGTTTATAGACCCCAGATTGACAAATAAATGTTGGTCCATTAATCCAACACATATATTACAATCAATGAAGCCTAGGAAATATCCTCAATAATACTATAATTTTTAGTGGCATTCACATTTGTGTTGTCTATAGTCTTTCAAAGGGCACCCTTAGGTGGGAATGGAATAATGTTTAGTGAAGTTTTATCAAAATGAAGTTGACCATCTGTTGGAGGTCGGTTCATGATATTTGAGGTGGAAGTATTACTCTCAAAATTCTCATAATTATGAGCTCTAGTTTGTAAATGGATGCCTTAATTAACCATAAATATATCTTGCATTGAAGGTGAGGCAATAGAAGAGTTACCCCCACTCCTTCCTTGCTAAGGTGGTGGAGGATTTGCACCCATATTTTGTTGCTGGATTGGAAATGGATTCGTCAATACAATAGGTTGACAAGTATGTTGTTTCTATATATATCAATGAATCTCATCCATCTGGGGTCACTCACGAGTAATATGATCATCCTTGCAAATATTACAGGCAAAATAATTTTCTTCTTCTTCTCTTTTGCGCCATGCCCAGTGTTATCTTAGATTTGTGATTCCCTTGTTCCTTAAATGAAGTCTTGGATTTTTTTTTTAATTTTTCCCTCCTAGTTTTTAAGGATTATTATTCAATGTAGATTAAAAAACATTTACCTCTGAGATGGAAATAGAGGCATAAGGAGTTTAAGTAACAGGATGACTAGTCGGGGCACTAGAATAGATGTTCAGTTGGACCATCTGAGAGGATAGTTTTCTTATGTTTCTAGATGATATAGAGCCCATGAATGCATCAACATGGGTTTTGAGTTTCTGAGTTGACGGAATAGTTGATGGTCAGGGAGCATTTTTAATGTGTTGATACAAGGTACCTTACAGAGAATAGATAAAATTGAGTTAGTGTGCATGCAAAATAGATTTCTCTTCAGTTTGGGATCCACCCTTTGCCACACCTTCGAAAATTTATGGTAGTAAAGATTTAATAAACCACTCATGAAGCACTTCAATATAATTTTGGTTTGAAGAAAATATCTTCGTCTCATCCACTCATGAATATGTTCAGAAATGGTTGTGGAATCATCTCGACAAAAGGTAGTGAGTATATTTGTACTAGCCTCATATTTGACATGCAATTGATAATGATTAACAAATTTCTATGCCATATATAAGAAAGTATCATAAGTGGTAGATTCAATATCAATATACCACTTGGAAGCACAATTTGTGAGATTTTGTTGAAAAATATGCAACCTAATACTATCGTCCATAAAAGGGTTGGATGGACACC
The DNA here is from genome assembly GCA_034641835.2 of Pinus albicaulis. Lineage (NCBI taxonomy): Eukaryota > Viridiplantae > Streptophyta > Pinopsida > Pinales > Pinaceae > Pinus > Pinus albicaulis. The sequence continues at coordinate 118,080 of MU968368.1, forward strand.
ATAGATGATAAGATGAAATATGGTTTGTATGGGCTTCTTTGGGCTTAACATATCATTTCACAATGTCTACTGGAAACATATGTGGAATAAGTGGCCATGCACAATTATGTCTTATGGGGTCATTCATCAACTTTGAAAGATCAGGAAAAGATAGATTTTCTAAGAAGGGAGATGTGAATGAAGCTTGGGAGGGGTTAGAGGCCCTCTATGACCCAAGTGGAGCAGGTAATCCCCACGTAACATTGTTTATAGTATTATGGATATCCACGAGAATGAGTTGGCCAAAGTTGCTAGCTCCAGTTCTCATATAAACTTTTGATTTGTTAATGCCCCAAGGGTAAGTGGTCCCTATGGAAAAATTATTTCAAAGAGGTGGTTGAGCTCCTAGACCATAGGGGGATCCAGAGGGGTTATTGATAGGAGTAAGTCCCCATGGATTATACATGTAAAAAGTGTCACTTCCCCTTAAAGTAATTCCAAGGATCATATGTATGACTCTCGAACATATATCCTCCAATCGGTTGAATACCAAGAGGATTATTGAACCCACTAGAAACAAACACATCTCTAGCACTACTAGAGGATGACGTAGCTACAATGAAATGACTCCAACCATATGGAAATATGGTATTGGGTATTTTCTTACTTCATATTGAGATACTTGAACCCATAATGGAGCCCTTAAAACCATATGTGGAATAAAATTTAGAACCTCTAACATGAGACATAGGGGTTGTTGTTAGTATGAATTCTAATCGCAAGTGTACGAAAAAAGCTCACTTTAGTTGTGCATAACAAACAGTCCCAACATCAAAGATGGCTTCCATTTTCTTTAGAACTGTAGTTATTTGACCAAGATAAATGCTACAAAATCTAGATCTATGTAGTAAAAGACATTAAGCAGTAAATAAAAGCAAGAGTTGCTCCATGAATCCAATAGACAAGACAAAAATATTTTTAAAGATTTTTTTGTATTTTTCACAGCTGGGAAGGGAACATAGAAAGATGTTACCAACCCCCCTCAATGGGATGGGTTCTTGTACGTCCTCAACACTTCAGATCTAAGATCTCTCTCTCTCTTGATGGTGTAGAAAACCTAGACAAAAAATGGAACTCAAAGGGAGCCCACAAGAAAAATGGTAGCAAAATATGAAAATGATGGAGGATCAAAGTCAGACCAAAAGTATAGATCCAAAGTGATCTTTAGGCAACAAAAGGTAGTGAGTGAATGGAAAAACCCTTCTATTTATAACAAAATATTGAGTTAGTCTAGATATTGGTGCATAATTAAAATATTATTAACCAAATCAAGATCCAACTTTTATAGAATATTTTATTATATTTGTTGGAGGGAAAAGGAATTTGACTTGGGTCAAATCCCTTTATTTGTAAATAATAAATAAATAAATGATTTATTTATCATTTTAAGGATGTGGTTGAGTAATAATTAAATAAATAATGATTTATTTAACTATTTATGAGTGATTTAGTCAAATTTAACAAGAAATATTATTTAAATAAGGTTTAAATAATTATTCCTAGAAAATAATAAGATAAATAATGATTTATCTAATTAATTTTCCTGTTTTGGGTTAAATATGACCAAGAATATTAATTAAATTGTTGTTTAACTAATTATTCCTTAAGGACAATCAAACAAATGTGGATTTATTCAATATTTCCTCATGGGGTTTCTTGTTTAGACCATAAACAACTTAATAAATATGGATTACTAAGTTATTTTTCATAGTGAAAGCAATTTTACTTAGGGTAAAATTGGTCTTACATGGTGTACTTTGGTCCATCTAATAGTAACAGGTTAGATGACCAAAAAATGGTCTAACAGATTTCCCCCCAACGTGCGAGCGTTAGGAGCTAATCGTATGACCGAAGTACGTTGTAAGAGCTTAATCACTAGAGACCGAAGGGGAAGTCAGAGAGAGAGAAATATAAGGTATATCAAAATGCTTAGAGGAGGAGATTTACAGGCGTGACAAGCCTCTTTTATGAGTGAGTACCTATGCTATAGGTGGCGGGGGAGGCATGCCTATTCCCTCCGAGACAAAGTACAAAGAATAGTACATCCAGTAAAAAAGGGACTGAACTATATAATACATGCTGGCATAAACATGAGCCAGATAAAAACATGATAATGGATCCCATATACATACTGTGCCTAGGATAACAACTAGGAATTATACAATAGTATCTGAATACATGAGATATAATTACAACCAAAGAGGCCCTGAAATTAGGAAAGGACTCTGAAAACAGGAAAGGGCTCTGAAACATCTCACACACACCTGAGAATCACCGATACAATCTGCTGCATCACTAAACCATCAAGTATATGGATCTCGATCATGTCGTAAGGAGCTGGAACTAAGAAACAATCAAGTCAAAGGGAAATAAGGAGTCCCTTTTCCTGATCCGAGGCACCGAAAAAGAGTGGAAGTTGGAACCAAGGTACACCGCCCTCTAGACCTATCTTCTAGAATGAATGATTTGATTTCGACAGAAGGAGGTTCTCCATAGGTGAGGCAATAAGGGGTCCTCAACTAAGGCACGAGAGAAAATAGTAGAGTGAATAATAGACTAACACCAGGGATGATGGTGGAATGGGGGGTACTGAGTAATGGGCTGATGACTTCCCTTGTTAGAGCATAAATGGCATGGATGACCTGACAGCAACTGACACAATATCAAAGGGGATAGGGGATAGTAGGACTGAAGGCCATAACGTGCGACATGAGAGAGGAACCAAGCAATGAGGGATGGAGGACTATAGTGGGATACAAAGGGACTCAGGATAGACTCCATGGATGCGATGATGACTCAACTCGGATGCTCTAAACAAGGGTGACTCGATGATGTTGCCACACAGAAAAGGTCCGGTGGGGACCATAAAACATGAGTACAAGATAGTTACTCACGATGAAAATCAACACGAGCATGGACAAGTATGGAGGCAAAGTGGTGCTCTAAGTACAAGTGTTGCAAGTGAAGAAATTCGATTTTGAGAAGTGGTGAAGTGACCCTTCTTGGAAAAAATGTGTCCTGGGGAAGTATCAAATCACAAAAATTAACAGATACCCATTTGAGAGCTCGGTGAGAGCTTTCCAATGGTACAGACAGTTTGTAAAATTGAACTACGGTTTGGCCGCTGCAGGTAAAAGAAAAATATGGAGTTTCTCTTTTAATAAGGCATTTTCCCTCTAAATTCAGACAGTTCCAAGTGTAGCTGTGGTGAATGTAGAGAGGAGAAAAGGCCCTAAATCTTGCAGTGATCGTAGCGGACAAACCAACCGTTGGAATCAAGATCCATCAATTGCAGGTAAGAAGCCTAATCATACTCTTTCAATTAAGGGGATCAAAATTTCAGTTTAGGTACCCAAAGCTTATGAACAGGCCAAGTCACACTTTTTGGGGTATGTTCTGTGACTTGGGTAGCAGGTACTGGGCATAAAACTGCGACCTGTCCCAGGAAATGACCTGAAAAGTGCGACCTGTTAGAGAAAGGGGGTTTCAGTGCTGTTTTTGGATGAGATATGGGATTTTTATGGTTGAGGGGCATAGGTGCCCCCAAGCATGTTATGGTCATGCCAAAATGTATTTAGAAAGGGGGAATCTAAACACATTTTTATGATGTGGTGCAACATTTTTTTTCGTTATGGTTATGCAGTTCGAGAAAGAGAATGGAGGATTACTAATCTCTTTTGGTATTGCATATATGAAGCAAATGGACTAAGTTTCTGGGTTGGCATACATGGTGTCACTATCCCAAAGAGTGGATTTGGAGAGAATGAACTGGTGCTCTCCTAGAAAACCCACAGGTTGGTCAAAAACAATATCTAGGGGACCAGGTTGCCTATGTAAGATGAAGGAATGAAGAGGGGCATCATCCCTAGAGTGATCTGAAGTGATATGGGACTCTAGAGGTTCTTTTGAATGGGGAAGAATAATGGTACTAGACTTGACATGACCAGATACACTAGGAGAGTTATGGAGATTGCTTCTCCTGGACTCTCAAATATGGGTGCCCCCTTACCCAAACATTGGGTGTCAATGTAATGGCCACAAGGTGTATGTGGTTCGAATGCATGGGTTTGATGTAAGGGAGGATAGATAAAGTCAGGGGTGGTGACTGCTTCCATAATTTCATCATCGTAATAGAACATGGGGTGACTGGTGGAAGAAGGGCCACGTGGTGTGGTGAAGCTACCTGACTCATCATCATGAGAAGAAAGGTTCACATGCGCATCGTCATGGAGGGTGACCGAAAAACAAGTAGATGAAGGATCCATTGATGTTGAGCCCAAGGTGATTGCGGAAGGTGTTGGGTGTGGAGCCTGATTATCTTGTTTATTTTGTATCATAGCATTGGACCCCTGTACCTTAATGGGGCGGCAACATCGCCCATAATTGTACACTTCCTGGGGGGTCTAGGGGGGGCGGTTGTGAGTTTATTGAGCGCCCCCCCCCCCGGCGGGGGGGTTTCGGGGGAAAATCCCCCGAAGCTAAAAACATATGTAAAATTTCCTTGTAAAAGTATAGAAATTTCTAGTCAATCTAGGTTGTTCATTAGGTGGATGATCTAACGGTAGAAGTTATGTTTAGTTTGGGGTTTTTTGCCCTAGAAGGCAACCCCTCACATGTATGAGGGTATTATATTGCGGCTGTGTATTGTATGTGTATTCGCAAAGAGAGAAACAGAAGGGGAGACTGCGAGAGAGAATAGAGGATATTACAACGGATCTGTTGTAGGTTTTGTCTCTTCATCTTGTTGGATAATATAAAGGAAGGACTGGTTGTTCGAGGTGTACATAGCCCAAACTGGGTGAACCACATATATCTGTGTCTCTCTAGATTTATGTGTTTCTCGTGTTTGTGTTTCCACATATATTTTATTTGTTATATTTCTTTGTAATATATAATTTTCTAATAGAAGGGAGGTCAGGCGAAACAGAAGGGGAAGTCCCAAGGGGGTCTTTCACCATGGATCTCATAGATGACGATAAGTAGTGGACAGTGGCTGAAGACTCTGTCATTTCGACATCCAGAGGGGGAATGTCTATGGGAGTGAATTTTTCCTCTGGTTTTGCTCAAGAAAAATGCACAAATAAGGGAGCAGTGGACTCGTTGGCTTTGCCTCGAATTGGCAAACTACCGCTAGAGAGGTGCAGAATTCCTTGAGGTGGGGACAGAGGTGGGTATAATGGCCATTGAGATCACACAAAGCACAGGGGTGGTTGGTTTGAATAGGCTTGGGGTTCTTGGCTACATTCGAGGAAGGAACAGAGGTTTACGGGACTGTAGACTCAGAGAATGCAACATTAACCATGGGCTTGAGACGAGGTAATTCAGGAAAATTATGGGTGGCATGACTAACAACATCACACAAAGCACACGGGGGGGGGTACGATTTGGTGGTTGAGGAGGAGTAGGGTTTGTAGGGGCAGCCTTGTCTTCAGGTGCCTTATTGCGAGCTTTTCCCCCCTCAGCCAAAGATTTCGCAACAAGAGTAGGTTCCTGTTGAGGTGGTTGAGGCATAGAAGCAAAGGGGGGGGTCATGGGGACCGGTTGAACCAGGGTCAAAGAAAGATAAGGTCTGGGCTGACCATGCGAGGTAGTGGCTGGGGGATCAATGTACTAGACTGGGATCCCCAAGGTCAAGTTAGGAAGGGATAAGGTAGCCAAGACAGGTATCGAAAACACTCTAGGAGGGGGAACTAGGAACAATATCTGACCGGAGGGGTAATGGCCAGGCGGGACAACCCCAAGATGGTTAAAGCTAGGAGGAACCATGCCAGAGGGTAAAGAGCTCATGAATACCAGTTGCAGATGAAGGGCCTAGATGAGGGGGTCCTGAAGGCTGAGTCGAAGTGCTAGGAGCAGGTTGCGGGGGCTGAGGCTGCTGACTAACCGAAGCGGGCTACTTGAGGGAAGCCCAAGACAATTGCATCATGCAAACATTCGACGAGATGGGATCAAAGACAGGAGGAGGAAGACCAGGGAATGAACCAAGCAAAGAGGAGTCTTTGTAGACTCCGGGCAAAACACTGGTCAAAGGTTCGACTGTTTTCTTATTATCCACTGAAGAGATGATGGACTCAGGGGAGGTCTGAGACTTCGGTTCGTAAAATATCAACATGTCAATGGTGACTATCTTTCCGTTATGAGGGAAGGACATCTTGCAGTGAACTGTAGATGGGACATTAGACATTGCATAGGTGTAGCTATGACCTAATAGAATGTTGTAATCTAAGGGGGCATCAATGAATTCTACGTTAATGCAAACAGTCTTGCCCGCAAGAGTAATAGGACAATTTCATAACATGCCAATGGGCTTGGAAGAGTGGCCATCCCACGCTCGGAGGATGATAGTGGAAGGGGCCAACTCAGGTGATCCTAGTTGCTTCCAAACAGAAGCAGACATCACACAGGTGGATGCCCACTCATCAATGATACAACGGGAGACGTTGGCATTCTGGATCTTGATGGGGATTTGGAAGGCAACAGAAGCAGGAAGGGGGGGATGTTATGACCGGTCAACATCAAAGACGATCAAACGATCATCTGAAGGATCTACAGAGCCCATGGCAGTTAGTAGAGATTTTTGTTGTGAAGGGCACGACTGGAGGAGTTCCAGCGTTGAGATTGCAGCAGGAGATTGCACCAAATCATCTACTATACTATATGAATGGGCAACTTTTCCAGAAGCAGCATTTCGGCATAATGGTCCCTTAGGGATCTTGGTATGAACCTTTGTCTTAGGCTGCAGGATCTGTAAAGGACCATTGGTTGTCGAAAGAGGCTCTATGGAACTTGAAGAAGGGGGATCGGGGGCAGACGTAGCAAGAGGCTTGTTGTACTGACGAGACCGAGTCTGAAGGTTGAGGTCAACGGTAATGGGTTGGTCAGAGTTCATCATGAGAATCTGGTAATTAGAGGTACCATATGGAGGAGGTTGTGTGGCCGCCTGACCTTCAGGTGGTTGGGTAGCCACGAATCCTTGCTGAGGGAAAGGATTGGTAAACATAGGCGGCTCGATAGGTGCAACATTGGGAGGAACCGAAGGGGAGGCTTACTATCCTCATGATGTTGCTTAAGTCTCCCACATCTAACGCATCTGTGGTAAAAGAGGACAATCGAGGGTGTAATGACCATAGACACCACAAGAAGAACAAGGCTTATTCGTGCGAACAGGCCTATCCTGCTTGGGCTGAGTGCCCTGTTGTTGGTTAGCAGTGTTAGGTGCATTCCCCTGGGGATTAGGTCCTGGATTACCTAGGGTAGATTGATTTTGGGTGCCTTTCCTCTTCTTTTTGGAAGTAGGAGGATTAGTTGTGCCTTGCTATCCATAGACCTACCCCTAGGGGCCGGTGATTTCTGTTTTGGGGGTTGAGAAGGCAAGAGAGGCGGGGGTGCTAATGCTGGAGGAGCTGGAGCACTAGGCTGCAGATACGGATAATAAGGAGGTTGGCTAAAATTGTGGTAAATAGGTTGGAAAAAAGGAGGAGGCATGTTGTATCTTGGATACATGCTACAGGGAGGGGGAAAAGTGTTGGAGGAGCTGGCCCCTCCCTGAGGGAAACCATAACCCATGGGAGGATGAGCGTATGGATGAGAAAGGGCTCCAACGATACCGTCAGTGACATGAGATGCCCCCGGTGCATTGGCACCATCGGGTCTAGGGAGATCAGGTAATATGGTATAAACATAACCAGACTAAGCATAAATCAGGTCATATTTTAACGCAATCTGGATTGCATCTTCTTCGGTCTGAGGGAAATGCAATGCGACACCTTTTCCTATAGTAGAAAAAAGGGATCTAAGGAACCAGTCCATGTAGACACGGTCTTCGAAGGTGGGGGCTCTACATAGGCTCTTTCTTCTCCACCATTACTGGAAATAATCGGATAGGCGGGTCGCAGATGATTGACAGAAATAAGTCAAAATTTTGGTACCAGTGTCATAAAGAAGGGGAAGCTGGAAATAAGACAAAAAAGCCTAGGCAAGAGTCACAAAGGTGGTATGAGAGGAGGAGGCCTGATCAACATACCACTAAGAAGCTTCACCAGTAAGCGTACGTTGGAACAACCGAAGATGGACAGAGTCATCGGTCATGGAGTTAGACGAACAACACATGTGGAAAGATTGAACTTGGTTTGTAGGATCTTCTCCAACAAGACCTTCAAGCTTGGGGATGTCGGAAGGGAGCTTAGTTGGCATAGCAAGCCAACCAGCGTCATGGCATATAGGGTCATTGATCAACTGGTTAAAATCGAGAAGCCTCAGGCCTGCCATATAGGGGAGCAAGGAAGCAGCCGAGATAGTTCTTGTTATGGTCCCACTAGTAGTATTCCCAGCATTAGGGCTGGGGCTACCACCAGCGTTAGGTCCTGAACCAAACATGGTGAAGGTGACAAGGGGAGAACTGGGGATGGAGCCAGAAGGGGAACCCAATGAACCAGAAGGGGAGTCGGAATGCAGACTCAGTGGAGGACTAACTCGAATCCTACGTGGAGGATTAAGTATTCCTAACAGAAACTGAGGATGAAGGCCAAGAAGTCTCTGAGATAAACGCCTTGGGGGTGCAATGATGACAGCACATACATGACACAAAGGGAAGAGATACCAACAACGGCAAGGAGGTGTAGGATCAACTAATTACAATGTCAAAACAAGGGTAGAGAGGTGGAGGATCAATTGATTACAATGTTATAGTCTTTGCCTGGCGGTGTTAACCAGGCTCTTCTTCACTTAGGGTGTGTGTGTTAAGTGTGCAAATTTTAATTTTTAAACCCAGATGTTTTGTAGAGAAAAAGAAAAAGTGTGTTGTATAACTATAAATAAATATGCAGATAACAGTAAATGAAATTGAACTAACAGAAAATTAACAACTAATTATGCATTAATCTGAACCCAAGGAGGTGGGCCTCTCAACAACTAGTCTGAAGGTGGGCAAAAATCTAGTAAAAACACACCAAAGTAGCCAATGGATCTAAAGTCAGGAGGGATAATGATCTAAAGGTCAGATCTACTAGAAATAGGTGTAGAAAACAACAAAAAATTAGAGGGAAAATTGCTGCAAACGAGGGGGCAAAAGGCTACAACCTAGAGGGAAACGGAGGGGACCCTAGAGGAAGACCCAAAAAAAATTGAAAAGAGGTGTTTTGGATGGATGAATAACCAATCTGAAGTGGATCTAAAGGTAAAGGATCAGATCTGAAAAAATTCTAAACACACTGAAATTTCAGACGACCTGTCGTAGCTAAAACTCCTCCTAGAAAGGTGGAGGGTATTGAAGCCCTAGGGGGCTAGGTTCCCACTTTGATGATTAAAACAGAGAAAGTACAGGTCCAAAATAGGTAGAGATGGAGGTCAGACAACCCTTAACAAAGGCCCATACAAACCCATAAAAATCTCAAAAAAATTCCTGCAAAAAGTTCAGGACGCAGTTTCTGACCTGATTTCTACCCAGGTCGTAGGTTTGGGGCTGTTTTCTGCACCCTGAAGGTCCAGGTTGCAGGTTTAGACCAAAAAAGTGTGACCTGCACTTCTGACACTCTCGGGATCAGGTTTCAGAAAAAAATTGTCATCTCAGCTGCGACTGGTGCCTGTCACTTGCGCAATAGGTCCGAAAACACACGGAAGTTAGAATTTTTAATGTTTTAGGATTTTATAGGTTAAAAAAAACATAAAGAAAAGAAAACAAGAAGCTAAAGAGAAATCCTAGGGTTTGAAGTAGCTAGTCATCCAGGGATCTGAAAAACGATAGAGGTCGTAATCGTAAACCCTTGTGGAGTCGCCAGTTTTTAGTATGAATTATAATCACAAGTGTAATAAAAAAGCTCACTTTAGTTGTGCATAACAAACAACCCTAACATCAAAGATGGCTACCAATTTCTTTAGATCTGCAGTTAGTTGACCAAGATAAATGCTACAAAATCTAGATCTATGCTGTAAAATACATTAAGCAGTAAATAAAAGCAATAGTTGCTCCATGCATCCAATAGACAAGACAAGAATATTTTTAAAGAATTTTTGTATTTTTTGACACCTGGGAAGGGAACATAGAAAGATGTTGCCAGTCCCCCTCAATGGGATGGGTTCTTGTAAGTCCTCAGCACTTCATATCTAAGATCTCTCTCTCTCTTGATGGTGTAGAAAACCCAGACAAAAGATGGAACTCAAAGGGAGCTCATCAGAAAAGTGGTAGAAAAATATGACAATGATGGAGGATCAAAGTCAGACCAAAATTATAGATCTAGAGTGATATTTAGGCAACAAAAGGTAGTGAATGAATGGAAAAACCCTTCTATTTATAACAAAATATTGAGTTAGTCTAGAAATTGGTGCATAATTAAAATATTATTAACCAAATATAGATCCAACTTTTATGGAATATTTTATTATATTTGTTGGAGGGAAAAAGAATTTGAATTTGGTCAAATCCATTTATTTGTAAATAATAAATAAATAAATGATTTATTTATTATTTTAAGGATGTGGTTGAGTAATAATTAAATAAATAATGATTTATTCAATTATTTATAAATGATTTAGTCAAATTTAACAAGGAATATTATTTAAATAAGGTTTAAATAATTATTCCTTGGAAATAATAAGATAAATAATGATTTATCTAATTAATTTTCATGTTTTGGGTTAAATATGACCAGGAATATTAATTAAACTGCTGTTTAATTAATTATTCCTTGAAGAAAATCAAACAAATGTGGATTTATTCAATATTTCCTCATGGGGTTTTCTGTTTAGACCATAAACAACTTAATAAATATGGATTACTAAGTTATTTTTCATAGTGAAAGCAATTTTACTTAGGGTAAAATTGGTCTTACATGGTGTACTTTGGTCCATCTAATAGTAACAGGTTAGATGACCAAAAAATGGTGTAACAGTTGTTACCCACCACCAGTGGGTGACCCCTATAAGAGAAATTTTCTCCTAGATTTGCCTTCAGCTGACAGCCAATAGCTATGTGCTAGCCACCTGATGGCTTTGATGTGCTACGTTTCTTTTCCATCTGAGCCAACCATTGTGTACCCTCGCTCATTTGTCATGATCGTATGTTTGAAGGTGGGAGATCCAATCCCGAAGGTATGATTTTCATTATGTAATTCAGTTTTTATGATTGTTTTTCTTGGGCACACTTGGGCATAGATTACTAGGTGACTTGGAAGAAAGAAGGGCTTTGACTATACTCTTTTTCCCTTGTCTCAACTGGGATGGTTAATCCTAAAACCTAGTCATGTTGATGTGGGATCTCCTTTATTGGATTCTAGCTTTAGGAGTGGCACTACATGGGAAACCATGATTTTAGTTGCATGGTGGCACTTCTCGATACCATATTTCTCACTCCCCTCCTCTCATCACAAACCCTTTTCACATTTTCCCAATCTGGATTCACATTTTTCCATTGGGTCCACAAGGTGTTAGAATTCCCTCCCCATTTTCTACACCTTGGTTCAAGCCTTCTAAGTATTCATGGATATTTGATGACACTAAAAATGCAATGTAGCTATTTTATCTGATAAAGTAATAATATAAAATATGGCAAGACATAAAAATTTAGCACGTGGGAAACAACCAAACATGAGCTCGAGCCCTTAACATTATCGCCATTATCCTGGTTACTAGGGCCCCTATGAGTGCCCCTTTCATCATCAGGGAACCCATGATTGTCCCAACCCTCGGTGGGCAATGAACTACCCCACCTTAAGGGGGTAATCACTGCAACATCTTACACGTCATGCCCTCATCCCCTTGATCCTCGAGCAATAAAATAAAGAAAAAATCAATAAAAGGCAAAGACATATGAAGAAGTGTGGAAAAACAAAGGCTGGGGTAACTCATGTACCACGATTGGTCCCTCCATCATTCATACACCCAAGTGTGTGCCTCCTTCATCATAACTACCCTTGTACCATGGCATGTGGCTTGGATCCTTCCATTTGTCCCCACTTTGTTTCATCATTATTTCACATGAAACCTTCCACTAGAAGGGTGTACCTTGGACCTATCATTCCCTTAGGGGTTGAAACCGCCTAATTTTGGAAAATCAATGTGGATGTATATTAATGTTTATTTTCCTTAGCTTGATAATTATTTGTGAAAATTTTTGGCTTGTTATTAATTTCTTTTTTTTTCTTTTCTTCATCAAATAATTACCAATATAAACATGAATATCACAAGAGAAAAAATACCCAATATATAGGCTCCATGCATGTTGGCTCAAGGGGTCCTGACCCAGGTTCGGTGTGCAAGGTTTGCCAACAAACCCCTATACTATAGCCCTTTCAGCGGTGACACCTTTGCATAGGTCAAAGTCTCACCAGTAGTATGGGTGGGTGCTGGAACCAGGTTTCCGCACCCTGAGAAAGGATGGGTAATGTAAGCAGAGCTGCGCTAGGTCTTGTAATCTCTGATTACCTTGTTCTGCATAGGGTTAATTAGGTCTCTGTTCGCATCCACGTGCGCTAGATCTAACACAGAAATATATAAATAGAACAGAATAGATCTAGATCCAGAAACACACTTACGCAGATCTTCACATCTTAAAGATAGAAAATACACATTACAACAATTACCAACAATTCGCACCAGGTTACTCACAGATTTAGTTCTCTATTAATCCTTCTTATTCATTCATTCATCAATCCTTCCTTACAATTCCCTTCCAAACCTGCGCACACAGCAGTAGGGTCCACACACAGCTGGACTTGGATCTCCGCGCACACAACCAACAGGAGTCCATTCCCCAAAACCCAAACAGATAGCTTAAATCAAAATTCGCATCAATAGCTCATCATATCCTACCTTACAATACAAAAATGGTCCTCTATTTATAAAAATCTATCCTAATCTTTCCTATGGTCCGCAAACCATGGTTTTCGGACCCCTAGATTACCCTTTTACACAATACAATGCTTTCGAGGCTTTGACCCACCCCAAAACCCCTCCGCTAGATTAAATCTAATCAAAAATATAAAAAATGGACCAGTTTCACAGCTTGTTAGGAGACCTTGTTCCAACAATGCCATGGAAAAACCCAAGAAATATACTTCTTATAGAATCAAATAAAAATCAGACTGCCAAGACTCAAAATACCAAAGTTAAACTACATCTGAGCTTCAAGTCAACCCTTTAAAATTCTCCTCCAAAGATATTCAAGGTTCATCGACATCAACACAAGACAAGATCACTTTCTTCTGCAATTTTCTCTGTGCAACACATATCCAGTACCATCCGATATGCCTTTCCCAATAACTTGGTATTATATATCCCATCAGCTCAGTGTTGGAACTTATTAGGTTCTTTCCACCATGTCTTCATGACATCCTTTCTAGCTAATGAAATAATTCATACCACTTTGTTGTGAGCACTACATGGTAGTTTGGAAACTTGTAATATTAAACAAGACTAGAGTATACATACAATGTTATATATGCACCATTGGATGGTCATGTATCTTCTGTAGATGCATTTTATTACCCATTTAATTATTTCTATGCATGGGAAAACCACAAGATGTGATTCCACTTTATGCAACAAAAAATTCCTTAAATTCTGATACACTTTATTGTCTTATTCATCTTCAGGAACCTCTTTACAAGAAAGTATATAATATATTCCAAACCATGTCATTGGTATGGACTTCTAAATGTAAAAATTTGTATCCATGTATATTGGAGTCGAGGTTATGGAACTTTGATCCTTCTTCAACACATTCAACAATCTCTTTTCCTAGCCTTCTTTTAGATGGTTCCATCTCTTCTATTGATTAGGATTAATAAAGCATTCTAAATATATATTACCTAACATCTCAAAATTATTCATGGTAAAAAAGATGTTCGGAGGACCCAAAAACAATTGTAGCGCACTGTGCAAAGAGCATGCAATAAATGTGTTATTATGCAAGGAAAGGTAGTGTAATATTAAAGACAAGTGCACTGCTAGTGTGTGTGTGTGTATTTGGCGCACAAATGTACCAAATCAAACCTACTTAAGAGGAGTGGTTTTTCCCTCTTAAGTTCTTGTTCACAGGCATAAAATAAATGGAGTCAAGCAAATTAGGGAACATGATAAGACATAAACATACTAGATAGAGAAATAGCATGCATATTCAAACATAAAAATGAAACTAAAACAAATAATACAAAAGCTCTAAATAGAGTCAAACAACTTCAATAATCCAAATGGTGGCGCTTACATCCCCTCTTATTGAGTGCTGGTAGGAATGAAGGATGAAACTTTTACCCACTTGACAAGGGGACCTTAGAACTTTGGAGTTCCAAGTCCCGATGCAAGGATGTATTTACTTCTGAGCTACCTTGGCACAAAGTCTCCCTCTCTCTACTATGGTGGACTCGAGTTGTTGGATGGAAAACAACTGAATCCCTTGTATCTCTGCTCTGGATCACACACTGTTGGTATTGCTTGGGGAAAATTTGGCCTGCATAACAATGTGTTCTCAAAATTTTCATCTCTTGGTGGCCTTTTATAGGAGAATTCAAACTCCCCTTCCCTCTCTTGGTACATTGTGGATGGTGACCCAAGAGAGGAGGGTGATTCCATTGTGTGATCCCGTGAGGTCCTAAGGAGGCTTGGGCGGCTTTCCTTAGGTGGCCTCAAGTGTGGGATCAATGTCCTAGAGTATGCCTTGTGGTACTGGAAAGTGACTTCCACCACTCTCAGGTCTACCGGATTTTTGAGGAAAATCCATGCAAAGGCACGCTTATCGAATAAAATGCGCGCAAAGGCACATTTTACTGGTTCCTTTAGTGCGCAATTCGATTTTTCCTCTTAGACCTTAGAGATTTTTTAAATACTTCAGATTCTCTAATGTCTCTCAGCCCTATAAATCCTTGTGCCTGACATTAAATAATGTCATATTTTCTTGTCTGATTTTCCAGTGATAATAGTATCCCCCTAATGTGTGAGGTCTAGGAAGAACTGTATAGCCGAGATACATTATAGTTTCGTTTCTGTGTACTATGTGGAGAGAGAGAGAGACCTACGTGTAGCCCAGAGTTGGAAACACCCTGCACCGAGTCGAAGAGCGACCATGTCCTGTGGGATCCCTACAAGCAATGGTATAATACAATATATACAAATTTTCTCCAAGGTAGGCATGTCCCATGCTCGTAATGCTTTGGCTAGTTAAACAAATCTATTTGACAGATATAGATACTGTCTGTGTCACTAATATGGTAGTGATATGTTGGTAGATGACGACGAATATTGACGCCCTCAGGGGCATTTTTTCTTTGAAAATAGGTGTAATGTGGTACCCATATGTGTAAACTTGATATGGCATATAAATGTGAATTGTACGCATAGGTGCATGGTTGGGACCTTCCCGTGTAAGAATTGCTGAAAGAGACGCTTATAAAGGCACGGGTCTTCGACAAATTTGATCGAAGTGCAATGGTTTTAAGGTATTAAACCATCTCAACATGAAAGCTTGTGTTGTAGTCAAATTTTAGGAGGACCGATGAAATCTGTGGGCAATGATGTCTCCCACAGTGCCACCTGAGGATGTCCCTTTTGTGGAGAGTGGTGATCCAAGGTACCACTTCCTTTTTGGAAAATAGGTGTTGATGTCGACAAAAAGGAAGCCTCAACTGAACGAGAGGGTCGTTGATATAGGGGATCAGGATCCTGGATGTGATAGTTTTAACATAGGCATTATGGCGAGGGGTGACTGAAAATTGATGATGGGGATTTAGTGGCCCAAGGTCGGAGTAGAAAAAGCAGCTTGGTGGAAGTCATAACTATTTATGATGGGGAAATCCCTGGCATCAGTAGGACATCTAGGGTGGGTCTATATTGCTTATGAATTTCATGGTGGCTTATGCATGAGGGTGTGGTACTCTAACCAAGGGTGACGAGGGACTACTGCCATGGGAGAAAAAATGAATGGGTGGGTGGGGGACATAGTGCACCATTTGCGGTCTTTTTACACTTACCAAAAGAATAAAATAATGGGGTTTGGTTTGTACAAAACACAGAGGTGGGTGCCCCAAAACATGAAAGTGTTTGCTCGCTGATGATGTGAGGAAGGTGTTTTTGCTGAGGGTGGGGGCCCCATTGGTTGGTCTCATGTGTGGGGTTAATGAAGTGGATGGAAAATGTCGCAGATGGGCTGTGCTAATGGAGGTATGGTAGGCCAAATGCGAGGTGCGGTAGTGTGCTTTCGATCTTCTTACAAAACCTGGTCATCCGGGAAAGGAGTTTTGTTTCGATATGGTAAAACGTGACCTGACTCATGGCAGGTTAATGGGCATGAGGTGCTTTCCGGAATAAAGTGGTATGGCCATGATATCACTATTTCTACTTTGGGTGACGGGTGCCATGGGGGGGGAGGCTCTACTGACCAATGAGAAAGCTTATCATGTGCAAAAGTGGGGTGATGATAAACATGGCCGAGTGTTTGGAACCTATGGTTAATTTTTGATGGAGAAATGATGTCAGGATATGTAGGGTTTTTCTGGGACTCTATTAGGGTCCCATGATTTAGCAGATTGGTAGAATAAATGCACATGGTAACATCAGAATAGCCTTTGGAGTCCTAGGACCTAGCCTTCCTGGACTCACAGAGGGCTCTCTCTATTGTTTGCAAAGGATTTGAACTTGTTTTCTTTAGATGGTTTATTTTAGGCTAGTTGTTAAGTTTAAGGTTTGTTATTTGTTTTGGTTGGGTAAGATGAACAGGTAGAATAGGTGGAATGAGAGGACTTCAAATCATTGGGCTACAGAGTCAATGAAATTTATGGATATCTCAACAATGAAACAGGATGCATAACAGGGAAAATATAGCATATTCAAATGGATCCTTTAAGGTATGTGTGGAATGAAATGGACGTTAAGTTTGTGAGCATAGTAGGTGTGTAAGGGAAATGAAGAATCCTTAAACAAATAGTTTTAAAAAATATGGTCTCAAATACTGATCAACATAAGGGTATAATCATAAAACATGGCAAACCAATAACTTTTAGATTACACTTAGGCAAATAAGCATTCAAGATGAACAATTCCAATGAAATATAGAAGGCAAGAAACTCATTTAACTTCTAG
Source organism: Pinus albicaulis (assembly GCA_034641835.2). Classification (NCBI taxonomy): domain Eukaryota; kingdom Viridiplantae; phylum Streptophyta; class Pinopsida; order Pinales; family Pinaceae; genus Pinus; species Pinus albicaulis. The sequence goes on from MU968368.1 coordinate 135,183, forward strand.
TGATTTCACCTTCAAGGTTTAGAAAAAATTCAAGATAACAAATAACTTTAATAAATGAAGAGGGAACACCTAAACATCAATGATCACAGCTATTAAGATCTCCAAAACAATTATTCAAGCATGGACAAAGGGTATGATCGAAACATAGCCTCTTTAGCAGACTTAATTAATGGTACTTTGGAGAGAGACCTCAAGAACAGTGTTTAGTGACATCAAACAAGCAGGGCTATCCATAAATCATCTTTGATACCTACTGTATTAAACCATTCATGAAATAAACAAGCTTATGGGGTCTAGAGAGCAATTAAGAATTCTCTAAAATGTCCTAGTAGAGGAAAACATAAAGACAATAGAAATAAGGAAGGACTAAGGGGCCTCAAAGAACATTTCTTAGCCTATACTTTTCTATTCTACTGCAACAAAGAGGGGTGAAACATAATAATAAACATGAGAAAAACAAAGAATAAACAAGAATACATCACTATTAACCATGCTCAGGGATCCTGCAAGCTATCCTCCTTCATCATCAATCAAAGCAAGACCATTCACAAACTCCACAACACTGAATTTCTTCTCCAAAATCATAAAAACCATGTATTGCTCTCAAAGCTCATCAAATGCCAACATTTACAATGAAACCCTCATGCTCTATTTATCTTAGAAAAGGAGGGAAAAAACCCTAGATAGGGTTGGAAAATGTCAAAATCACTCATAAATGTCATAAATACCCAAGAGACCATGCAAGGCCCAAGGCACAAAATATCCCATGAAATAAATGCCAAAAAAACTTCTTGCACCTAATTCTAGAGTGATTTTCCTCAAAAAACACTAAAATATGATTTTTCAATAAATGAGTGTGTTTTGTTGACTTTTGGTCCAAAACACATAGTGTTGTCCATAAGCGCAGCGCCACCTTAGGCAGAAAATAGGTCCTGTTGCAACCAAGTTTTGGACACCTTCCCAATGTCAGATTTTGCTCTGTGATGGCCCGTTGGAAAGCCTGATGAGTCTACTTTCCAAAAATACTCTGTATTTCCTGATAAATCTCATGTAACATGTCCAAAATGGCGAAATCCCAACACTGCTCTGAGCGCAGTGCCAGGCCTGAAAAGGAGGCAGAATGGTGAAAAATGAGGTGTTTTTTGACCTTTTGAGGGGTAAAAAATGCTCCAATTTCTCTAAAATGTTGTGAGCGTAGTGTAATAGTGATTAGAAATACAAAAATTTATATTTTTCCCTATAAGGATGTGTGAGGGAAAAGCGTAGCGCCAGTGGCGTTGCGCTTATAGGCCTCCAATTTCACAAAAAAAAAAAAAAAAAAAAAAAAAAAAAAAAAACTTGTCCAAATTCCTTCAAAATTGGTGGATGTCTCCTTCAAGGGGTTTGGAAGAACTGTTGAGAAGCTTCAGCCAAGAATACAAGTTTTTCATGCTGTTTCCTCCTTTTAGTGCTTGAATTTCAATGAGGGCCTCTTGGAGTTTGGCACAAGCAAGTTTGTTTTTCATTGCATAGTGCTTGGTCATCTTTTTCTAGAGATCAAGGCCCCTTTGTACCTTTTTAAAATACTTTTGTTCATTCTTATAATACTGAATGATACGCTGTGCCATGCCAAAATCTCTTTCCAACTCCCTAATTTGTGCATCTTTACTTTGGAGTAGTAATCTAGTGGCCATCTCCTCATCTTCATTATCACTGTCAAGGTAAATGAAGTCAAGATATTGTTTAAGCTATTTCTTACCCTCCCTACCTCTCTTCACCTTTTGTTTGCCTTTGTCAAGCCTTTGAGTGGAAGAGGATGGCTTGGTCCCTTTCCTTTTGGAGGCAACAAACACTAACCTTGGCTCTCTTTGATAAGTGAATGAAAGAGGTGTGATGGTGATCTTTGTGGTGTCCTTATCATGGTTGTGATCTTCAATTTGACTATCACCCTCTGCACTTTCCTCACTTTCATTTTGTTCATCACCAGGACTGCTTTCATCTTTGTTTTCCGTGCTGTCATCATTCTCATTATCATTGAGGGGCTAATTGTTGTCATGACTGTCATGACTATTTTCCTCTTTGTTGTCTTGTCCCTCACTGCCTTCCTTATCATCTACCTCTTTGTCACTGTGGTTTGTTTCATTGGTTTCACTGCTACCTTTATTTTCTACACTATCCTTACTTTCATCATCTTTGTCATTGTCCTATTCTTCATTCTCTGCCTCTGTGTCCTCTTCAAATTCTGCCTTTGTCTCTTCTTCTAATTATTCCTCTTCATGCTGGCTTGAATCACCATCATTGCTTAGACTATCTCCTCTATCCTCTTGTTCATTTGTTTCATTGTTATCATCCTCCTCCATTTCTCTGTCTTCTTCCTCTTGCTGATTCAACTCATCACCACCTTGTTCATCATCATCACTTTTCCCTATTTCCATATCTTCTACCCCTTGTGGGTTTAATTGATCATTTCCTTCATCTTCATCTTGGTTGACTCATTGGCACCATTACCCTCACTTCCATCACTTTGTTCATTATTTCCACTGTCATCCTCTTCATTTGATGCATCAAGAGAAGGGGAATAAGGGAGGTTTCCTTGAGGTGAGGGCACTTGTGTAGATGAGGAGGGCAAGTTTGGTTGATGAGGAGGTTGTGGGCTTGTGAAGACTTCATGGGCTATGAACACATCTCAAGGTATTCCCTTCTATTCTAACTGATGTAATACCACCATCTTGATCAAGGAATGGTGAAATAAATATGCATTTGTTGTGAAGGATTCCTTCTCTGGACAACAAAAGGAATTTTTTCCATACTTCCATAGAGGTAATAGGGCAAGTTTAGCATCTTGACCCTTGTGAAATGCATAAGGAGTCTGACATGGTAGGAGTATAGCTTGGAGTATCTCCTCTCATAGGTGAAGTACTTCATGATAACCATCATCAAGGGACAAATCTCTTTTTTAGGTGTGAGAAAGGGAAGATAGCCCTGCAACCCATTCTGCACCTAGGTTTGACAAATGGCTCATAATGGTTCTTGTCCAATTTGGCTTTCTTAAACCACTTTTCACCAACAGCATGGATACCTGTAGCATTAGAGATGGCATCTACTAGTAGTTCAAAATCCACCCCTGCAAGGCTTGATTGTTTGTTGTGCAGGTTAAGGATAAAAAGCCTTGTGAGCTCTAGGTGGCTATGGACTTGTTTGACCCTCTCACAAAATTGGAAGCACCCTACATTCTGATAACATGAGAGGATCATGGGAGATGAGGTGATAACCACTGTTCTCTGGGGTTCAAATATGTTCACTTTCCCTCCCTTGTGGTTTGGCCTCATAGGCCCTTGGACTCCTTCACTGCTGCTACTGTCTTCTGCTCCTGACATGGTGATTAGGGTCGATGGTGGGAAAATTAGGTTTGCTTGTGATACTTAGGTAGGAGAAGTGAAAAGGAGATGATGGTGAGAGCAACCCCTACAAATGAATGATATGAGCTGGGGAGATCTGTTTAGTGTAGCTAGAATGATTTTTTTCTGATGCCATTTCATATTTAAGCTACATACATCATATATTAGAGGATCCAAGTCCTGTTCTACGTTTTTATTGCATGGTTTTCCTTATACAATGTCCTCATTGGAGATATTGCAGAAATTACTGAAAAGGAATATTACAGAAGAGAAAGGCAGTGATAAAGAAGATAAAGAGATAATAGATAATGATGAAGAGGCAGATGCAAGAAATGAAGAAGAGGTAGATGCAAGAAAGGAAGAAGAGGATGACAGTGATGAAAATGAAAACAGTGAAGACATTACAGAAGACAGTAAAGAGGTTGAGGAAAATGAAGATGAAAATGCACAAAATAGTAATGAAGACACTAACAAAGACACCTCTAAAAGTGACAACACAGAAAATGATGATGGCAATGATAATGTTGCAAACACAGAGGAGGATGATGAACAAGAAAATTATGCAGCCATAGCTGCGTTTAACCACTATTTTCATATAAAATGCATTTCTCTTATGCCCAGGACAAAACGTGGATCAAACTTCCTAATTTCGGATATGAACCTTAATTAAAATCCAAGTCTCCGCTTATATATTCTTGGCACATTTGTCACCAATATTTACGGAATTAACCAACTTAATATTAGTTTTAACAACACTATAACTCACCATTTCGATGCCGATTAATACTTTAAATCTCCACCCTTGATTCTTCTTCAATCCTACGGCTATCAATTCATCGCATTCAACTAGACCGATATTTAATGATTTGAAACCTGTGTGAAATGAGCAGTTTCTTCGTGCTATGTGTCACACTCTGAATGGTATCACACCATTTCAATATTTACTGCTTACCTCTTTCATCCTATGCGAAAACCATTTACCATTTTATGAAGACCGCTTTCCATTCTTCTGTGCCATCGTTTATGATCTTCGTCTTCTCACAACCTTCTCTTTTTGGGTGATACATGCTTCAATTTCAATCCTAAGAAAATTTATATCGAAATTTCAGGATTAAAATTCATTACAGTACCTCATTAGTATAACATGCCCAATTGAATATTTCAAGCTATCAAGCAAAACTTCAATTTTGTAATGCTGCAGAATGTCATTCCCTGCAGGTCAAATTCATGCTTGGTCATTTTCTCGAGAGTAAAGATCGCTTCACCGTAAAGACTTCTCCAAGCATTAATGCCCAAAAATACACACATATGAATCTGGCAATTAATCTATGGCAATATTTTCTCACAATGTGAAGAATGATGTTCTTTACTTTCACTTTGATGTTACCAGACTCAAAGTCGACATGTCAAGCACAAACATATAGCGATCGAGGTTTTCAAAATATCGACGTTGTTTCTGAACATATATTCTCACCGGTTACTTCAGCTATCAATTGTATTTGTCGATCCCACTGTTTCGACAGTGTCGGCACCCTGCAAGTCCATAATTTTCCTTCTAGATTTAATTGCTCTATTTCAATCTTCTGTGTGTGTCCTCCTTTCTGAATTTTAACTGATCATTCAATTTCGTCATTTAAATCTTCTTTCTAGTAATATCACAATTCTTCTCTGCTCATGAGAATGGTTTCACAGATCTAAAACTAGATCTGAGTACCTTCGACCTCAGTGTCAACTGTAATCTTGCCATATATTCGAATTCTCAATTTATTACGTTATAGTTCAATCTCTAACTCTTCTCTCTGTACAGTCTTCCCTTTTGTCCTTAAATCTGCAACATCTTATTATGCAGAATCATACAATTCAATAATTCAATCAATTTATGTACATTTGCACACCATATGAAATTGGAATCTAATTTATGTATTAACAATCACTATTTACATAGGAATTTTCTTCCTCTGGCCTGATCTTCTATATCAGTGGCCTTTTCTCTAAATTGCGCGTAGGCTCAAAACAATTCCTATCCGTCTGTCCTAAATCTCTCTCTCTCTCTCTCTCTACCTATTTTTCTATGCCTTTTACGCTTACAATTTATACAAATGTTTCTGAAACCAATTCTGGTTTCAGATCCTCTATTTCTTCAACAAATTTTTAAGGATCCTCTTTAATCCTAAAATCTCTACTTAATCCCTAAGGACTCTCATAAATCCCCAGATTCATGAAACTAATTCTAATTTATAAAATACAATTAATTCTCAAATCTCTCATATTATCTTTCGAGAATATTTACAAAAAACCTCTCAATATTTAATTAATCATATTTTAAATCACTCAACTCCAAATAAATCATTTACATGAGAATCCAATTTTTATAGAAAATACAAGACCCCTATGTCTATTAATTTACAATAAAGTTGCTGAGCGGATGCTCCTGCATCAGACTCCTAAAGTAGAAATTTATCATGGTCTCTTGATCATGTGATTCCAACCTTTAGCCTCTTGGATCCCATACTCTGTTTCATTGTTGTCCATAAGATGCATTATTCTTCAACTGCACTTTTCCAGGCTTCCATATTTTATTCTTCATCTTCCCGCTAGTTATGCTTTCACATTGTGTTCTTGTCTTCTCCTTTTTTTTGTTTCTTTGCTTTCTTGCTACTGTCTTTTTCTGAGACACCTTCATCATCAAACGTTTTATAATTTCAGTCTCTATGTTTAGTTTATCTTCGGTCTGAAAATCACTCTGCCTTTTGTTGCTGCTTCCAATTTCTGCTGCAAATATTATTGTAGATATTGCTCCAAATACTGTTGCTTTGGAAATTACTATAGATGTTGCTACCTCCCAGACTTCCTGAATATCTCTTAATATATCTCCCTCTGCAACATCCTTCTTCTACTTACTACCTACAAATTTATTTTTAAAATGTAAATTATCTTCTAATTCTTTAACTACAACAGCATAATCATTCACTGTTCCTTGTATGCTAGTAAGCATAATCAAATTTGACAAAATAGTATCTGCTCCTGCCTCTTCCACAACTTCAGGAATTTTCACTTTAGTGTCTGCAATTCCTTTCTCTTGTTCAAATGTTTCCAGCAAGCATTTCATTCATTTCCTTTGTACTTGTTTTATCACAAATAATTCATCAATATGCTGCAATTTAGTTTCAGCATATCCTTCTTATTCTTCCTTGACAACCTTCAGAAATTGTCCTTCACCTCATTGATTGATTCTTGAGATCAATTCAAATTCCTCAAACACTGTATCTTCATCCTTTATCAGAATAGAATTTTGATTTTCCACCACTGTAACAGTTCTAAGGGTCTGTCTTACAACCTTCTCTTCACCAATCAGACAAGCCAACTCCTCCTTGTCTTCAACAATAACAAGTTCCTTCATATGAGACATGACTGTCTCACCTTCCTTGTAGCTGCTCTTCTTATTAAGTAAGGAATCTATGGTTTCCTTTTGTTGTAACAATTCATCTTCATTCAAGACAAATCCAAGAGATGGATTTTCTTCCGCAACACCTGTATACACAATCAAATTATCAATTTCAAATCACAAGACCCAATGGTCTCATTTGATGATCCAATCACCAAATATTCCTCTTGCAGTTCTAATTCTCTTTCAGGACTTATAAAATCTTCATTGTCTTTCTTTCCAGCTTCCAAGGTTATCTCCATTGTGCCAATCACCATGATAGAATGACGATCCTTCACTATGTTTTCAGCTAATATAGTTTCCCTTCCATTAGATTCTCTAACATTTTCCGTTTCTTGTCCTCCTTTACTTGCATAATTAACACATGAATTATCAGTATTAAAAATACAAGGTTTCAATGCCTCTTCCTCCTCTGACAACATCTTAGTATGTTGCTTTGAGTTTTCATCTAACTCCTTTGTCAGCACATCAGTATGTTGATTTAAATTCTCCATGAGACTGTTAGCTATTCTCTCCTTCATATCATCTGTTTCAAGAATGTCTCCCTGTTCTGGTTCACAATAATGAACTTCTTTGATTTGCTGAATCCTTCTTACTTCCTTACACTCTGTTTCCTGACTGTCATTCATGAAAAATTCTCTATCTTTCTCTTTCAACAATTTATCCTGAGTATAGATCCTCTGCTTTTCCAACTCTCTTCTTTGAAGATCTAACTTTCTATATAACTCAACAATTTCAATTGGGGTAGAATTTGGAAACTTTGCATAGTTTTTCACACCTTCACTTGTTATTGACCAATCATCAGGTGGTCCTTCTTCCTCTATTTCAATATTTTGTTGAATATTTCCATGAGACCCCTCTGTATCCTTTTCTTTCTAAGATCTTGCTATCTCAGCATTAATCTGAACAGATTTCAAATTCAGCTCCTTCACAAACTCAAAGGATTGTTCATCATCTTGTGATGTACCTGCAATCATACACAAATCATTAGTTTTAAAACCACAAGACCTTTTAGTCTTGTTTGCTTCTTTTAGCACCCATATTTCACAATGTACTTTCTGGTTTCCAGCATATCCTATTTGCTGTGAATCAATCCCTTTGAGTCTTTCCTTTTCCAACAAAGAAATATGTATCTGTTCAAGTTCTTTGAACTTTTTCATCAGCTTAGCATTCCATTTCTTTTGCAATAGATTCCATCTAACCCATTTCCTCATTTTCCAGCCATGTCTTCGGCATTAATTCCCTGTCTCTTGTAGTCATCCTTGTAGTACCTCTAGTTGTACTTTCATCACTGCAATTGTTACACCATTTTTTGGTCATCTAACCTATTAATATTAGATGGACCCAAATACACCATGTAAGACCAATTTTACCCTAAGTAAAATTGCTTTCACTATGAAAATAACTTAGTAAACCACCTTTATTAAGTTTTTTATGGTCTAAACAGGAAACCCCATGAGGAAATATTAAATAAATCTACATTTGTTTGATTTCCTCAAGGAACATTAGTTAAACAACGAGTTTAATTAATATTCCTAGTTATATTTAACCCAAAACGGGGAAATTAATTAGATAAATCATTATTTATCTTATTATTTCCTAAGAATAATTATTTAAACCTTATTTAAATAATATTCTTTGTTGAATATGACTAAATCACCCATAAATAATTAAATAAATCACCCATAAATAATTAAATAAATCATCCCTAAAATGATAAATAAATCATTTATTTATTTATTATTTACAAATAAAGGGATTTGACCCAAATCAAATTCCTTTTCCCTCCAAAAAATATAATAAAATATTCCATAAAATTTGGATCTTGATTTGGTTAATAATATTTTAATTATGCACCAATATCTAGACTAACTCAATATTTTTTTATAAATAGAATGGTTTTTCCATTCATTCACTACCTTTTGTTGCTTAAAGATCACTCTGGATCTATACTTTTGGTTTGACTTTGATCCACCATCATAGTCATATTTTGCTACCATTTTTGTTTGGGTTTTCTACACCATCAAGAGAGAGGAATTTTAGATCTGAAGTACTGAGGACTTACAATAACCCATTCCATTGAGGAGAAATGGTAACATCTTTCTATGTTTTCCTCCCAGGTGCCCTTAATATAAAATTCATTCAACATATTCTTGTCTTGTCTATTGGATGCATGGCAGACCTTAATGGTAGACCTTCTTCTGTTGACCTTAATGCATTCGTACACTTGCAATTAAGATTCATACTAACAACAATATCTCTTTCTCTTTCCTCATCACTTATCTTATCTTTGTAACATTCTTTATAACCTCTTCTCTGATCCTCCATGACCATATTTCTCATGATCTCATCAATGCTCAATTGGTGATCTGCAACATAGCCTTCTCTTGTAGCAATCTCCCTTTTCTACTCAATACCCTATCAAGCTTCCTTTCTAAGCTTGATCTCTTCCTAGGTATTCTTTTGATTCACTCTCTTGAACTTGGTGTTCCTTTAGCTGTTGCACTCAGTCACCTTTCTTCTTTCTTCCAATTTTTAATTGGATAGGTTCATTGCCATCATCATTAAAAATTTTGTCTTCATCTTGTCTACAACCAAAATTCTGCAATCTTCAAACCAGATTAAAATTATCTCACTTTCAAGATCTCTGCATGACCTTGTTCTTCCATTGCTAGTACTTTGAATGTACGGTTCTCATGTATTTATGCAAATACCTGTTACACATCAACTTTGTATATCTGATGCTTACCAGATTTAGAATCTGATCTCCTCTTATTTTTTCCATCACACATGCATAAAAAAATTTATATATACTTTAACCTTCAAAAGAGCTTTTCCAGCTTTGATACCACTTGATGCAGCCATAGCTATGTTTAACCACTATTTGCATATAAAATGCATTTCTCTTATGCCCAGGACAAAACATGGATCAAACTTCCTCTGGATATGAACCTTAATTAAAATCCAAGTCTCTACTTATATATTCTTGGCACATTTGTCACAAATATTTACAAAATTAACCAACTTAATATAAGTTATAACAACAATATAACTTACCATTTCGATGTCGATTAATACTTTAAATCTCCACCCTTGATTCTTCTTCAATCCTACGGCTATCAATTCATCGCATTCAACTAGACTGATATTTAATGATTTGAAACCTGTGCGAAATGAGCATTTTCTTCGTGCTATGTGTCACACTCTGAATGGTATTGCACCATTTCTAATCTTACCTATTTCAACTTACGCAAAAACCATTTACCGTTTTATGAAGACCGCTTTCCATTCTTATGCGCCATCGTTTATGATCTTCGTCTTCTCACAGCCTTCTCTTTTTGGGTGATACGTGCTTCAATTTCAATATTACTCTAGCAAATTTATATCGAAATTTTAGGATTAAAATTCATTACAGTACCTCATTAGTAGAACATGCCCAATTGAATATTTCAAGCTATCACACAAAACTTCCATTTTGTATCGCTGGAGAATGTCATTCCCTGCAGGTCAACTTCATGCTTAGTCATTTTCTCGAGAGTGAAGATCGCTTCACCGTAAAGACTTCTCCAGGCATTAATGCCCAAAAATACACACATCTGAATCTGGAAATTAATCAACGGCAAGATTTTCTCACAATGTGAAGAATGATGTTCTTTACTTTTACTTTGATGTTACCAGAATCAAGGCTGGCATGTCGTTCACAAACATATAACGATCAAGGTTTTCAAAATATCGATGTTGGTTCTGAACATATCTTCTCACCGGTTACTTCAGATATCAATTGTGTCTGTCGATCCCACTGTTTCGACAGTGTCGATACCCTGCAATTCCATAATTTTCCTTCTGGTTTTAATTGCTCTGTTTCAATCTTCTATGTGTGTCCTCCTTTCCAATTTTTAACTGATCATTCAATTCGTCATTTAAATCTTCTTTCTAGTAATATCACAATTCTTCTCTTCTCGTGAGAATGGTTTTCACAGATCTAAAACTAGATCCGAGTACCTTCGACCAAAGATTCAACTGCAATGTTGCCACATATTCGAATTCTTAATTTATTATGTTACAGTTCAATCTCTGTAACTCTTTTCTCTCTATTTTCTTCCCTTTTTTCCTTAAATCTGCAACATCTTATTATGCAGAATCATATAATTCAATAATTCAATCAATTTATGTACATTTTCACACCATATGAAATTGGAATCTAATTTCTGTATTAACAATCACTATTTACATAGGAATTTTCTTCCTCTAGCCTGATCTGCTATATCAGTGGTATTTTCTCTAAATTTCCTGTAGGCTCAAAACAATTCCTATCTGTCTGTCCTGAATCTCTCTCTCTCTCTCTCTACCTTTTTTTCTATGCCTTTGAGACTTATGACTTATACAAATGTTTCTGAAACCAATTCTAGTTTTAGATCCTCTATTTCTTCAACAAATTCCTAAGAATCCTCTTTAATCCTAAAATCTCTACTTAATCCCTAAGGAATCTCATAAATCCCCAGATTCATGAAACTAATTCTAATTTAGAAAATACAATTAAATCTCAAATCTCTCATATTCTCTTTTGAGAACATTTACAAAAATCCTCTCAATATTTAATTAATCCTATTTTAAATCACTCAAATCCAAATAAATCATTTACATGAGAATGCAATTTTCTAGAAAGTACAAGACCCCTATGTCAACTAATTTACAATAAATTTGTTGATCTGGATTCTCCTGCATCAGAAAACATGATGATTGGTAGCCCTAATAATGATGACAGTAGTGACTCTATGAACCAAAAAAGCAGTCAAGAGTTGATGACAATGGTGAAGATCATAACAATGATGCTAGCATGGAGGAAAATGCAAGTGACTCTCAAGAGGGCAGTCAAGAACACAATTCAGGAGACATAAATATAGAGATCATCGATGAAAATAGGGGCAGTCTTGAGATCACTCATGGTAAGAGCATTCTAGTAAACAAATTTGAGTTTATCCCTCTCACATATCAAAAAGGATCAAGGCTTGCATTTTCTACCTCCAAAAGGCAAGGGACCATGCCATCCTCCTCATCTCGACCACTAGACAAAGGGAAACAAGAGGTAAAGGAAGAAGAAGAAGATCATGAGGATGAGAGGGATTTTGAGATCATTCAGGTGGACAGTGATGATCAGAATGAAGCAAGGATCACAAATTTCTCCTCCAAGATAGAAATGTACAAATCAAATACCTCCAAGCACATTTGGATATGGCCAAGAGTGTGAATGATGCCCTTGACTTGGAGAACAGGCAGCTAGGAGCATAGATTTCAATATATGAAGCTAGAGCCCTCAAGGCTTGGAAAGAAGCCCAAAAGGCATAGGTGAAACTAGAAGAGTTCATGGGCACTTATGAAGAGAGTGAGGATGAGGAAGGACAATCTAGGAGGAGACCTAGAACCATGGGGTTGAAGAAAGCATTGGAAAAACAAAGGGAACAAGAATCAGCCCTAGCAAAACAACTCCCTTTGCATGATCTTTTGGCCATGGAGGTAGCACATGATCGGGAGCCTTGGTTGGAGAGAGCCAACATACACTTGGAGGCTAAATTGAAGAAAGAAAATCAAGATCTTGACCTCCAAAGAAGGATGATTAAACATTATGCCCGGAGAAACAAAATTGCAAGGGCTAAACTGAAAAAGGCCCAAACCAAGCTCCAAGCACTAAAAGAAGAAAAGGGCCAAGCTAGACTTGGAATCTTGGCACAAGATTCTCTACAGGTCTCTCAAAACCCATGAGGCACACTTCCACCAAATTTGGGAGAATTTTGACAAGTTTTGGTCTTTTGCTAATTTTGAGGGCCAATGGGGTAGCATCCATGGTGCTACGCTTTTTCTCAGAGCATATTCAGGAGGAAAGGCTCACATTTTTGGAATCTTCATCTCAAATATAGCATGCTCACAAATTTTCAGATCAATTGGAGTTGTTTTGGTCCTCCAAAAGGGTCAAAAACACCCTAATTTTCACTATTCTGCCTAGTTTTCAGGACGTGTGGTGCGCCTTTACCAGCCTTGAAATTCTTGCTTTTTGAACAGGTTGCAGAGGTCCAATCAGAGAAACAATGATAGTTCTGTAAATTAGACTCAAAGGGATTTCCAACGGGCCATCATGGATCCTTTTCCGACATCGGGAAGGCCTTCAAAACATTGCTGCAAGTTGACCTAGGTTTCCTGCTCCAGTGCTACGCCCTTGGCATGGAAATTCATCCTAAAACACAGTGTTGAGCCCTCAGTAGAGGAAAAGTAAACAATGTATGCTTGGAAAGTTTTAGGAGGCATGGTAGAGCCCAAATGTCAATTTCTTTTCTAAAAATGCCCGAAAAGATATTTTGTTTTAGATATTTTGTGCCTTGGGCCTTGTAAGGTCTCAAGGACAATAGTGACATTTCTAATTAGCCATTAGACTTCTAGAAACTCTATTATGTTTTATCCTCCTTTCTTGTTAAAAGGGCATTGACAACTCACTGTTAATGTTGGCATTTGATGAGTTTTGAGAGCAATACATGGTTTTTTGAGGTTGAAGAGCAATTTGGTGTTATGGAGCTTGTGAATTATTTGCTTTGATTGATGATGATGAAAGCTTGCTTGCAGGATCCCTGATCTTGGTCAATGGTGATGTGTCTCTAATTTGTTCATTTCTTCTTGTTTATCATTGTGTCCATCCTTCTATGTTGCAGTAGATCAGAAAAGTATAGGCTAAGAAATGTTGTTTGAGGCACCTTAGTCCTTCCTGTTTACCATTGTATTTATGTTTTCCTCTGCTGGGTTAGTTTAAGGAATTCTTAGCTTCTCCTTAGATCCACCTAAGCTTTTTTGTTTCATTAATGGTTTAAGAAAGTAGTTTTCAAATATGTTTTATGGCTAGCCATGCTTACTTGATGCTATCTAAACTCTATTTGTGAAATCTCTCTTTGAAGTATTACTTGTTAGGTTAAGCCAAGGAGGTCTTGTTTTGATCTTGCCATTTTCCCATGCCTATCAATTTGCGTCAAAGTTCTTTGTAGCTTGATCAATAATGTTTAGGAGTTATCTCTTTGTTGATTGAAGTTATTTTGTTATCTTAAATGTTTTCTAAATCTTGAAGGTGAAATCACTAGAAGTTAAATGAGTTTCTCGCCTTCTATATTTCATTGGAATGTTTGCCTAGAATGCTTATTTGCTTAAGTTGAATCAAAGAGTTACTAGTTTTCCCTGTCTATTGATTGCTTCTTGATGTTAATGGTGTTTTAGACCTTCTTGTTATGGGTATTTGACAAAGGATACTTCACTGCCCTTTTCCCTACCTTATTCACCAACTTAATGTCCACTTCACTTCACACATAACCTTAAAGATCCATTGACCACAATAGATTTTCCCTGTGATGCACTCTGACTCATTGTTGAGATATCCATGACTTTCATAGACTCCATAGCCTAATGATTTGATGACCTTTCACTCCACCTATCCTACTTGATCATCTTACCCAACCCAAACAAACAAACAAACCCTACACTTAACAACTAGCCTAAAATCAACCATCTAAAGAAAACAAGTTCATATCCTTTGAAAACAATAGAGAAAGCCCTCTCTAAGTCCAGGAAGGCTAGGTCCTTGGACTCCAAAGACTGGTCTGATGTTACCCTGTGCATTTGGTCTACCAATCTGCTAAATCACGGAATGCTAACATAATGGCGATCACAGTGGGACTGAGTACATATTAGCCTGTATATCACTTACGGGCTCATTAGACCCTCGGTTAGCCTTTGAAAATCCTATGATTGGTAACTACCTCATCACTATCACTAACATAATGATGACCATGATGAGACCTTTTAGTCAGTGACAATCTAAATATCCCTTAGGACTTCAAAAACCCTTATCAAATCGTAGAGAACTCAAACTGTCAGCAAAAGAGTAGAATCTGGTTGTTTCACCATCCTAGCAAAATGATGACTCAGCTGTAGGACACTCTTACAAACCCTAGGGCTACATAAAAGAACTCAAAAAAACCCAAAAACATCCTTAGATTGGTTTTTTGTCAGTATTGGTGGTGGACCATACACATATGTCTTCAAAACAACTAAAAACATCCACCTAGCGACTCCACTAGGCTCCAGTAGGCCTACTACTTCACTAGTTCTTTTTAGACTCCCTGGGATTGTACCAAATCAGCCCTAAGAAGTTTAGAAGCCTAGTTATACGCTATGTGAGTTTAGCAAACACTAAGAGAGGTCAGCCTTCCGAAAACAGTCCTAAAACTTTTAGCCTCTCTAAATTTTGAGTTTGAAATCTGGCTTCACAAAGGATCAGTACTAGATCTCATCTGGACCCAAATCCTCCTACCATAGTTGATGACCCAGAAAATATTTTGTGGCAAACTTCTAAAACTAGAAACTTATCTACTTCTAAGACCATTCATAGAGCAATCTCTGCACCTGAACATCTTACAACCTTGTAAAATCCCCAGTTTGACTTGCACCATACAAGAAACCTTTTCAAAACCAAGTCACATAGTGAGATTGACCAAAATGATCTTGAGCCCATAGATTTGCAGCAGAGTTCTAGTAGCGAAGCCTCTCCTTCCACTCCTCCTGACTTTCAACTTCTCCATAAATTTAGCTCTTTCCATCCCAAGCCTGCCCAGAATCAGTTTGCTGGTCCAAGCACTTCCACCACACCCATTCATACCACCACTATGAAAACCACTCCATCTCATCCTCCACCTCCTCTCACAAACCCTCCTCTTGAAAATCCACCATTAGCTCCTATCATGGCAACTTGGTATGCCCCCCTGGTTTTACCACAACCATTAGTACCTTTTCCAAATGACTATCAGTGCAAAATCCCTCATTTCACAGGAGTTGAATCTACCACTGCCCAACAACATGTAGACAGAATGAATGATGCCTTTGACTGTATGTATTTGGAAGATGAAACCATGAAAATGAGGATGTTTGCCCAAAGTCTAGGAGGGGAAGCTAAAAAATGTTTCAAAAACTTAACTCCCAACAACATACATGATCTACCTTCCCTTTACCAAAATTTGATAAATAAGTGGGAGATTAAGAAAAACCCTCTCCAAATCCTCTCAGAATATAGCAACCTTAAGAGAAATACAGGGGAAAGTGTCCAACAGTACTGCACTAGGTTCAATAGTGTTTACAATGCACTCCCACCCAACATGAAACCCCCACTAGGCCTAGCCTTAGCCAAATTTCCAGAAGGTTTTGACCTAGACATGGCCTATCAGCTGAGAGAAAGAGAGCCCCTAACTTTAGAAGACATGAAAAAGGGAGCTATAAGTGTAGAGGCCAACCTGATTGAAAAGAGAGCTAGGCTGAGATCAGAAAAGAGAGTAACCTACAAGGATGAAACCATACCCTCATCCTTCTCATCTGATTCCAAGATTGACAACCTAGTTAGAACCATGGAGAGAATGATGGAGAGGATAAGCCTAAATGAAAGAAAGCCTCCTAGGGAGAACCAAGAAAATTCCCAAAACAGAAATAGAAATACAAACTTCAGAAGAGACCCTCCCCAAAACAGGCCAAGAGACAATGATCAACAAATTAGGCCACCCTTCCAAGATAATTATGTAGATGAAGAGGGAAGAGAGATTGAAGAACCTGAGGAAAACCATGTAAACCTGATAGGTTCTGACAATGAAGGTGATTTTCTTCTCACTGAATAAGAACAAGGTCTCTTTGCCTTTGATCCAACTGAAAAAAACTATGAGGAGTCTGAAGACTATCAATTGGGATTTGAAAATTCCATAATGGAATTCCATAGGCAATATGACCTTACGAGCAAAAGAAACCAAGAAGCCTCCAAGAAAAACCAAATAGACACTGCTGTTAGGAAAACCCCTGAAAATATTCCTAAAAGGACAGCAGAAAATACCAACACCATGGCTAAAAAAACTAATCTAAACAGAGACAAAAATAGCCAACCAAGTGGTGACACAAGCTGCCCTAGTACCTCTACTAGTGGCCCTGAGAAAACTCTTTTGTCCAAAGCCCCAAATCAGAATCAACAAATTAAAAATGTAGAAAAATTTATGGCTGATAAAACTGATGTAAATATGACCAAAACCCAAGTACCTTTCAGCTTTGAAAGAGAGATTGCTAAAATCAAGATAACCATACCTCTCACTGAATTGGTAACTCAGGATATGTACAGGTCCCAAGTTTTGAAAGTTTTGAACATAGGGAACGATACAAACACTCTAAACTTGACTGATGACAAACCAGAGCTGTTGTTTGGTCCCAAAGTTGAGGGAAAATACCAAGAAGGATATGTCCCTCCTTTCTATGTTAGGCTAAACATACATGATAAAATATTACACAATGTTATGCTAGATTTGGGTGCCTCACACAACCTCATGCCTAAGGTAGTGAGAAAGAGATTAGGCCTAGAAATAACCAAACCTTACAAAGACTTATACTCTTTCGATTCGAGTAGAGTCAAATGTTTGGGCCTAATCAAGGATATGTGTATCACTCTGGCACAAATACCTGCCAAAACCCTAGTTATGGACATAGTTGTTGCTGACATTCCTCCTAAGTATGGCATGCTTTTATCCAGATCTTGGGGAGCCAAACTTCAGGGTAACATTCAACTAGATATGTCCTATGCTACCATATTTGTTTTTAACTAGACAAGGAGACTATACCAAGGGTCACACATGAAATATATGGTTAGCATTCAGGAGAGGCCAAACAAAACTCCTCTTTATTCCATTCATTCACATATTTATTCTTTAATCTTGTGTAATGAAGAGGACATTAATGAGTAGATAAGTGAAGTTGAGACAGATCTAGGCACACTACAACAGTCAAAATTGTCTCTGCATGAGAAAATCAACGGTTAAAACTATAGCAGCCCTGAACAACTACATGATGATAAAACTAAATTTGACTCTCTGTAAACTGAAAATGAAATTTCAAAACCAAAAATCAGTTTAGAATATGGATCAGGTTGCTCAAATGAAGGACAAACCTCAGAAACAGAACTTTTTCCTTTTGCCAATCCAGAGGTGCTGAAATACTCTCACATAACAGAAATCTTTGGGAATCTGGATCAAAAAAGTCTTATGTTTTTGCCTTACATAGACACCTCATCATCAAAGATTTCTGTCCCTTTAGAAGAGTTGTTGACTCTCACAAATGTTGCTATAGACCCTAAAGGAGTATCTATTGAAAATGATATAGAGGAATATAATGTAGGTAGCTTAAAAGGACCCAAAATGATTAAGTTATCCAAAACTCTGTCATTGCACACAAAACTGAAATACATAAGGCTATGCAAGAAGTTTCGGGATGTTTGTGTATATAGTGATGAAAGCTTAAAGCCTTGTGACACAGAAATTATTCAAAAAAGGTCTCATTCCAAGAAATACCATGAAACCCTTGGGCAAACTGTGTCACCAACAAAGAAAGCAAAAGGGTGCAGACTATGTATAGACTTTAGGTACCTAGACAAAACCTCCATGAAGTACAAATACCCTTTTCCCAAGATAAATCATCCTATACAAAGAGTAGAAGTTTCTAACAAAATGTCATTACATGATAGTGTTTCAGGTTACCATCAGATGATGCCACTTTCAATCAATCAGCATAAAGCTATTTTCAAAGTTCCTTGGAGCAACTACATGTTTGAACAAATGCTTCTTGGGTTGAGGAGTGCTAAAGATACCTTCCAAAAAGTCATGGCCCCTAGTTTCAACTTTTTCACTATGATATACATTGATGACATCATCATCTGTTTTGAAGCTGATAAAGCACACCTTCTCCACCTAAGAAGGATATTTGACAGAAATGAGTTTTGGAAGCAAGACTCAAAGAGGAAATACCAAAGGGAGCATAGCTTGTTTGAAATTTTTTGGAAAAATCCTTACACCATGCCCTCAAATAGAGGTAACCATGTTTTCTATTTACAAGAGCTGAATGGACAAGGAATGTTGGGAGATCCTGTTTAGGATAGGATGCTCAAGTACCATTTCTTTCAAAGCTCCTAGCTTAAAATTTTCATTCATTGTACATAACATTGCATGAGAAAATTCATAAAAATACAAAACCAAAGAAAGAAAGAAAAAGAGGGCAGATTTGAAGAACAGTTACAGCCCCATACTCAAAAAATAATGATGTTGAAAGTGTGCAAGCCTAAATTCCACTACCTGTGCCACAAAGTCTTGTTCAGTCATCTAGCCTAATCATGGCTGAACATGTTTTCAATTTATTTCTGATAAGTTAGTGAAAGAGAGCTAGTCAAATCATTCAAACTTGACTTGTCAAAAAGGATAGATTAGGAATGAAAGATACGGGTTCCACATGCTCAAAAACTAAACCAAAGAGAAAGATGGGATGCATACCTAATGATAAATCACAACCTTTGTTTTTCTAGTTTTGTTTGTACAAAAATAATGTTTGTGTGCAGCTTTTTCTAATGCCACAACCCATGGTAAGTCAGATTGCCTAATCCTGATTTAAACCATGCTTTCAATTTCATGTCTATAGCTTAGAGAATGAAGTCTGTCATACAGCCTAATCTTGACAGTTAGTTAGTCTAGGTAGAGGATAAAAAGAGTTCATTAGCATAATCTGAACTCTTGGAAGCAATAAGGGTACAAGTAGATAGTTTATTTTTGTTTTCAAATGAAAAGGGCTGTAATCATGTTTTTCAAATTAGTGAGATCACTTCAAGGAAGCATCAACAAATGAAAAGAAGTAAAAATCCGCCCAATGGATGAGGCACTGGTCTTCACAAAACCATAGATCTGAAGTTCTGGACAACTCCTGGAAAGGAGCTGGCCTACCCAAGTGGAGCCACTGTTAGTCATCAGTAATTTTTTGCTTTCTCTAAATGACTAAATGTTTATCCTAGATTTCGAGAAACAAAATTCATGAATATTGTGAGTTCTAGAAATCTCAATGCCTTCATTATTCTTAGGATAATTTTTTTACTAATTCACTACTCTATCAAGTCATGGCCAACCTATCACTCCCAAAAGACCAATCATGGGCTTATGCCACTCATTTTCACTATGTTTTTCCACCTTATGACCTTACCACTCTGTTTTGACTTGCCTAACCCTTCTACTTACACCTTGGATTGCCAAGTAGCCTAGCCTTTTCCCCTATTCACCAAATGCCTCAAGCATTGGTGGTTTCAAGATACCTTTCTAGGCTCTTTAGATAAATCAAAATCAGTAGTTTTGGGTCTGCAATGCATAAAGTCTATCAAAAACTCTGTTTTACACCTAAAAACCCTAAGTCAAGTTTTCAGCCAAAGGCCAAGTCCAAAAAGCCTCCCACTAGGTCATTCAGGGTTTCATAGGTTATAGATTGTTTTGGTTTTCTAAATCACTGTTTTACATGTGCCAAAAAGATGAAATCAAATGAAAAGGAGGGTTAGCACATGAAAGGTATAAAAAATCCTTCAAGGAAGGCCTCCTTGGTCAAAGCACAACTTCTGCAAAAATACAGCTGCCCATCTTAAACATTTCTGCAGGAATGATTGAGATGGCTATTAGCAGAAAAGGAGGTAAGGTGAGAGGCCAAATAATCACAAAGGAAATTCACAACAAAGAAGAAAGGGCATGCCTAATTTCAAAGAGAATCAAGGTTTTTAGGACTAATTGGCTAAATAGTATTGTCAACCAAGAAGCCAAAGCTGAAACCACAAGGATGGAGGTACATCAACCACTGAGCATGAATTGCAGATTTATTAAAACTACAAATAAAACCTCCATGATGACAACAGGGAGATAATTTAATAGGCTCTTGAAGGTGACCTCCAGGGTTTTCCAAGTTTGCAATATTTCACTATCTCAAAAGGAGAGCATATGGCCAAAGGGAGATAATGACAAAGCATAATTGTGAAAACTGTGGTGACTTTGTAAGACAGATCTATTATACCTCTGAAAAATCAGTGAGAGGGGAAAGAAACTATGTTTGAAAGATCACCCACACCCAGAGATCTCAAAGGGGCTAAAGACATGATTTCCAAACTTCATAATGTAGGCAAGAAAATTTTTGACACTGATAGGGTAAAGGAAGGTCCCTCAAAAAATTGTATTAAAGAACTCACCCTTACTAAATGAGTTTATAAATATGTGTTAGTTTTCAAATGATAGAGAGGGCAAGTTTTTAGGTTTTGT
Organism: Pinus albicaulis; assembly: GCA_034641835.2. Taxonomy (NCBI): domain Eukaryota; kingdom Viridiplantae; phylum Streptophyta; class Pinopsida; order Pinales; family Pinaceae; genus Pinus; species Pinus albicaulis. The sequence continues at coordinate 156,164 of MU968368.1, forward strand.
TATGAGAGAATAGGTGAGAACAGAGTGTTAAAGCATCAAATAGGTCAAGGAAATAAAACTCATCATCTCAGTTACCTAAGAACAGCAAAGAGGAAAGGTTGAGATGAGAAGAGATCATTTTTCTATTTTAAAGTTACCTCCTGCAAAACAAAAAGAGGTATGAGTGATAAAGTGACAAGATGAAACTCAAAACATTAGCAAAAGTGGGTGTCTAGTTTTAATTTATTGTTCCAAGGGTATAAAAGCACTTCATTTGTCTCTCAAGCTCATTTATCATTTGCACAAGAGAGTGAAAAGTTTCCAAGGGAAGATTTAGGGGTTTTCTGGCAGACTTTGGGCAGGAAGAACCCAGTGCTACGCTCCTGAAAAACCTCGCTACACGCCTGTGTGCATTTTCCTTTGAAGTTTTAACAGAGCGTTGTGCGCCTGTGTGAGGACGTTGTGCGTTTACCGCTATTTATGCCCGAGAGCGTGGAGAGGCCCGACTGACCCGGGCGCTACGCACAGAACCGCGTGCATTACAGCGCCACAGGCCCAAGTTGCTACGTACAGGGATGTGTAGAAGCTTGACAGCTTATGCAGCTCCACCCAGGTGTTACGTGTAGTGTCGTAGTAGGCCAACCCAACAGCGTGTAGCTTTGTTAGCGCTACACGCCTGTCCGTTCAGACGCTGCACAAAGGCCGCCCAGTAGGCCCGACCGGCCTGGGTGCTACAAGCTAGGGCGTTCAGGCTGACCCAACAGCATGTGCAAGGGCCTGAGTGCTACGCTCCTGTGCTATGCATTTAGACAGGAAGCCCTTCAACCTGATGCAAGCCTCAAACTACCTCAAGACTCCTCCAAATTATCCGCTTGGCACTTCCTATAGTTTTTACAAGAGGTATTTATATGCTCTGCCCCCTCTCATGATGTTTTAAAAGGTGAAACTTAGGGAGAAATGTAAAGAAAATAAAAACCCTAAAGGAAGAGAAAACCTAATCTCCCTACTACCAACACTATTGTTTAAAGGGCACCCATCTACCTACATATTGAAGGCACACTGAAACTATTTTGCTAAGAAGTTTCTCCTCTACCAAAACAACATCTCCATTTGCAAGAATTAGCCTCCACGCTACCAAGCCTTAACATTATTTTTCCTCATCCTCTTAGGTGGGTGTCATTACTAAGGTACCTTCACAACCAAGTTTTGGCATATCAGTGGTTTTTGCATTCAGAATTACCTAACCTTATCATTTTTCCCAAATTGTCCTTCTTCACTCATCATTCCCCTTCACTTGCAAATCCTTGCCTTTCTCATTATCATCTCACTTGCCCTCTCCATATCATTTCACAAATAGTTTCATGGTTTTGATTTCAAAATAAGAGTAAAATATAAAATGTCTAAAGAAGGCAGTAGTGACAGTGGAAATGGAGGCCAAAGGCCTAGGGGACAACATAGAAAGGGTGGAAGAGTAAACAGGTTTGAACCTTTGAATACCAAGGATTTGACAGCCTCGCCTACAACAGCTCCATATTTCCAAGAGGTAGTTTGTTTTGATTTCTGTGAAAGAGTACAAAGAGTCCAAAGACCAAACTTTTTATCCTCAACCTCCATGACCATCAAGTGCATCTAGCTGGGGTAAATTTTGAGCTATCCACCAATACAATTGCTATGGCCACTGGGATACCTTGTATGGGAAAAAAATGGTTCAAGCAGGTGAATTTGGACTTGAGCCATTATCAACCTTTCTTGAAACCAAGATACCAAGCTGATTGCAAAACTATTTTTCCCTTTTCCCATTTGTTGGAGAGATATTCCCCCTTAATTAAAGTCATCATGAAGTATTTTACATGCGAGGGGAGGTTTTCTAGACTTTATTCCTACCATATAATACTACTTTTGCACTTCACTAGGGCCAAGCTACTACATTTTCCCTATTACCTTTATAGAAGTATTAATAAGATGTCATACATTGTGCAAAAAAGACCACCTTCACAACAAATTCAAAGTCTTTTTCACCATTCTCTTATCAAGATGGTTGTGTTGCATAAATTAGAGCAACAACAACAGGGTATCCCATGGGAAGTGTTCACCGCACATGATGTTTTCACAAATCCACAGCCTCTTCATCTGCAAAGTTTACCCTCATCATCTCATCCACCTTCCTCCATTCCTCCATCACCACTCACTGACCATGATTCATCCTCTCCACATGAATCCTCTCATCAAGACAACTTCTCACCCTCATCCTCTTCTAAAGTATCAGAACAAGAAGAGAATGATGAAGAACAAGAAGAGAACAGTGATAAAGAGGAAAATGACAGTCAAGAGGAAGAAATAAATGATGAGGAAGAGGAAAATGAAAATGAAGAAAGTGGTGATTGTTAAACTCCTATACCAATAGGTGTCATTTTTCATGATTGACTTGATGAGCTATGTAATATGTTCATACCTTTTTCTTGTTGCAAAGGTTTTCCATATTATCAAAAAATTTAAAAAAATTCAAAAATTTAAAAAATGTAAAGAGGGTATACCCTAAAAGAAAAATCAAAGGGTGAAAAGAATAAAATGGTCAAAAAAATGAAAGAAATGAACCCCAAACAAAAAAAGACCAGGAAAGTGTGCAAGTTTAAACGCCACTACTATTTCATTTTCTGTAATAAGCAATTGTGTGCAGCTTGTCAAACTTTTGCCACAATTTTATGAAGAGTCAAACTGTTTAAACTTGACTCATTCATTTTTCAATTTCATGTTGTAGAATAGAGAATAAATATCTGACCAAACAGTTTAATCTTGGCAGATAAGTAGATAGGTAGAGTAAATAAAAAGGAGCTCAACAGTTTAATCTGAGCCCTTGGATGTAATAAGAGTAGACTTAGGTAGGCTTGCCATGTAAAAGAAAAAGAATATTGATAAGGGTTTTCCAGTCTAAGTGCACCCAAATAAAGAAGAGAAAATGGTAGAGTAAAGTAGGTAGGGTAGGTAGTTGATGTTGCAGAATTACATGTGATGAATGATGGCTTTAGATGTGTGAAATCTTTTACTTTCATCACAAAGTGCAAAGGCAGGCATTCCACTGGAAGAGTTTTAAAGCAAAGAAAAGTCAAAATCATTAACTTCCCCTTTCATTTTTTCCTAAATAATTCACTAATTTCCCTAAGCACTAAGGTATTTGAAGATTAAAGGGGCTCAAGGCATTTCCTTGACTTTTGGAGGGACCGGACCCTCGGCCTAATAATTGGAAATCCTTACTACTTAAAAGCATTCACCATCACTCATTCATTTTAAATAATCTTTTCCTAAGTAAATTCCCATTTTACTTAGGAAAATCCTTCAATATTTCATGAAAAGCCCTCAAAATCACTTTTATTCTAAGTTTAAGTGATGAAAGTACAATAATACCATTTACTTTTGAAATCTTCACTTTCTTGGTTATATTTAAGTGTTTTGAGTTTTCATTGTCCCTTTGTCATATTAACTCTAATTTATTTATTAAATCCCTATTGAAATAACCTTTTCCTATAGTATATAACTCCTCCTATATAATATCCCAAAAACCTTTGTATTATAATTTTAGCCAAAGTTAAATAAATCCCACGTGTTCAAATAAAATACTCACTTTACAAACCCTTTGGCTAAAATATATCATTATATAATTATCCCCACCCCTATGGTAAACAAATCACATTGATTTATTACCATATAATAAAAACATACGAAAAAGGTTTAAACATATGTTTTTTATGTTTCAAACGAAAAAATAAATAAACCCCGAAGTTTTAAATCAAATCAAACTTTGAAAAATAATTTATTTCATTACCCCGACCCTGCATTTTACGAAGAGATTAATTAGTCATCAGGATTAATTAATAATCTTAATCCAGCCAATCAGAATACTCCCGGAATGATTAAATCGATAAAAATCATGTCGGGCCCGCTCGTTAACTTCCCCGCCAACTTCACGTCCAATCACCGTCCGATCGCTCCATCAAATATCCACGGCACTCGTTCATTCCGCTTCCCATCCTTCGTCCGATAGATAACTCGCGAAATCAAAGCGGTTTTCAAATAGTGTCCCGACCACATGTCATTCAATTTGTGGAATCATTGCCGATTCACATAAAACCACCTTCCCGCAAAAGTGGTGCGAAATAAACCGCTTACCACCCTTTCCTGTGACGTGTCCACCATACACCCTGACGTCATTTAATAAAATAATAAAAAATTCCTCCCTTTTGACTTTGTAAATAAAACAAAAGTTCGCGCATTTTTCATCATTCTGTATGCTGAAAACGACTGAGCTCTCCATACAGAGAAATTCAAAAATCAACTGTCAATTGCTATTAATTGAATTCTACTGAAGACCACTGCCAGTCCAGTTTCCCAACATCCATCCGCCGTCAGCTTGTACCTGTTAAACACTGCCATTTTCCCATAAACAGTTATTTATTCCGATTTCCTGTTGAACTCTGTTAAAAATCCTTGTTCGAGTTTTAAATTCGCACTGAACTCTGAAAGAAACTTGGATTTCCTTGTTTTTTCACTGAAACAAAGTGAAATTTGATTGCTAATTTCATTCCCTGATCCTAAAAACTGTAAATTGTATTCCTGAACTTGCAATTGTACCTGTTTCTCTCGTCGAAACCGGAAATTCTGCTCAATTTTTCATAAAAAACCCCGAATTTCCATTATTGAATACACAAGAACCAAAAATAGAAGTTCCTGTAGCTTTAAACATCGCCCCATTGAATGCCCCCCACAGAGATTTGGATTACTTATCATTGGTCGACAGAGATTTTCAAATAAAAAACCTGGTTTTTTCTGATAGCCCTCTTCGAATTTTTTGTCGCTGCAGAGACAATTATTCGAATGGCTTAGATATTATGGGGTTATGGGAGTCTGGTCTTCCTAGGTACCTTTTTCCCTCTGTCCATATTTTTCCAGAAATAATCCACTATTGTCATGCTACCTATGATCCAAATCAAAGAGCAATTTTATCCCCAAGCCAGAATATCCTTTTTCCCATTACTGCTCAGTCTATCAATGAGATGTTGTGTTATCAGCCTGGTGAAGCCCTCACTCCTTTGTCTATGGGAGAGTTACTTGAAAAATCCACTAAAATATCCCAAGAGGAGTTAACCCGCATCTGTCAAACTTTCATGTGGCCAGATCACCAGCCCAAAGGCCCTCCCCCTTATGCTAGTGTTTATTTCACTGAAGAAGGTCAAACTATTTTGAGTATGATATCTTTTATAATGGGTTTTAATACCAGTGATTTTGTTGACCATTTAACCCTGGTGTTATTATCTATTTTCACCCCTGGACAACCTCCTGCTGTCAAGTATGACTTTGCATCCTTCATTGCAGACAAAATCCATGATCAATTCATGAGATTAGAAAATGAGAAAGTGTTCAAATATTCCTCTGTCATTTACCATCTCATGCTCTATTACCAGTCAGACAATTTATCTTTTTATACTAAAAAGCTTGATGCTCAAGGGAATCCCAGATCTGTTATCTTTTGGTCAGCCATTACTCATAGTTCCAGAGATTCTCCCTATTCTTATAATGAATTCATTGACCTTTTTATACACCCTGCAACTACCCTGTTGACAGGAGTCTCTCCTCCAAGACTCAGCAATGAAATCAAGAAAATCCTTCAGCTGTCTAGACAATACAAAGTTAGTGATTGGTATTTCTACCAAAATCACACTGAAATCAGAATTTATGGATGTGAATTGAGCCCTTTCAAGTTACCCAGATATGTTCCAATGAGACTTTTTGCCCTTGAGTATTTCAGACAAATGAACAATTCAGATATAATTCACTTCTATAATGCCAAGAAAAAGGCTCAACTCAAGATAAAGAGCCAATTAGGACCATTTATCTGTAATTCTAGAGATGGAGGGGAAGAAGCTCAAAGGATACTAGAAGAACATTGTAGATTACAAAAAAGTTTCCATTGGGTACCCTATGACCCATTCAACTTTATTTGTGAGAAAAGAATGAAAAACAAATCAACACCATACATGCATAGAAGAATCCCTGAAATTGAAAAATATGCTAATATAGATGAATGGGTAGAAGGAACATTGATAGAGCAGGATAGTGAGCAGGTTGATATAAACAATGTTATGAAAGATCTTGCAAAAATGCTTGACTTGGATTCTTTTACACAGGTACAGAGACCAGAGGTTGGTCCTTCTTCTGTTGGTACTATTCAACAGAATTTACAGGAAAGCATTGCAGTGGAATCCAAGGGAAAAGAGAAAGAGGTTGATTTCCAGGTTACAGAAACACTCATTATGACAGAACAACCTCAAACATTTAAGGCACAAGGGCAAATACAGGTTCCTCCTCAGACCAATCCAGTAGAAATGCCAAATTTGCAAACTCCACTGAATATAGAAAAAGGCAAGAAAAGAGAGGCTGAAGGTCCTACTCCTCCCAGGGAATCTTCACAACAGCCTCAAACCAAAAGGCAGAGATTAAATCCACTTCCAGAAGTTGAATCATTTGAAGAAATTATTGATGTCCAAGAAAGAGAAGATAGTCAACAAACAAGTTCAGTTAGTGGAACATACTCTGGTCTTCAAGGAAAGACAATACACAGGCAGCTAAGTACAGAAATATCTTCTTTTAAACCTCCAATTAAAGATGTAGGAGATATAAAGAAGACATTCATCAATATAAAAGCAAGGAATGATCCACTGAGGATATAGGTGTATAATCAATATCTTAAAATGGCTCCAAAAAATCAAGAGAGATTAATGTCAGCTTTTGACATTCAACAGGGTAAAATGCTGATGAGCCATTTTAAACCAAAAGTGCAACAACCACAGACAGCAGCTGATTATATCAGAACCAATTTTGAGGTCCAAGCAAAAGATATTCATCCTTTGGACCAGATTGAATTACACAAGCAGACTAGAGAAATGATCTATTCTACACTTACTGACAAAGAAATGGAAGTTCATAAATTGCAAGATTCTTTGAATAATACAAATACCCAGTTACAGATTGAGAAAGCTTCTTCCCAAGCAAAGGATAACAGGATAAAATCTTTGGAGGAAATAATTGTCAGTTTGGGTCATAATCCCAAGGATGTTAAGAGCATCGAAGCATTGATCAAGAGGAAAGATGATGACATTGCTGCATTGAGGAAACAGTTGAAGTTACCAGCTTCAAGACATCCTCAAACTGAAGAAGTAATGAAGAAAATTTCCGAAGAAGAGGTGATGGAATTGCTCCTAAGAATGAATGAAAGGCTTGCTGAAACAGAAAAAGAACTTGAGCAAGCATTAAAAGACAAAGAATCTATTACCCCAGCAATCACAACACAAGCAGTCACAGAAACAGGAACATCTACAACAGGCCAAACAACAGAGCTACCACAGGTAAAAACTTCTGATAAGAGTTCTGATGAATTAGTCAAATCCATGAACGAACTGAAACTACAAGTGACAGAACTCTAAAACTTAAGATTCGAGCTTTCTACTCTGGAAAATAAATATGATCAATCAAAAATGAGTGTTGCTGAGAAGACAAGAGAAATCAAAAGACTAGAAAAATCAGTTAAAGCATTGGAAAAGGATATTACAATGGAAAAACCTTTAGCTGAATTAAAAGAAATTCTTTGGAATAATATTATACAGTAAATAAGGGATGTTTGGTCTTCTATTCAAATAATGCATGAACAGTAGGATTTAGTCAAATCAGCTCTGGAAGAAACTGAAAGAGCAAGAGAAGAGTTAGGGAATATGCCAGAAGAAGCCAATAGACTTATCAATTTTTTGAATACCCAGAATAAACAGCAGCTTGCAGAAGTTGGAATTCAGGACAGGACAGTAACCATCTTGGAAATCAAAATAGTTTTTACCAAAAGAACTCTTTTGCAAAATCTTGAACGAAGGTGTTCAGACATGCAGCAAGAAATTTTTACCTTCAAAGAAAGATTTGATGTTGTGTTAAATAATGGTTTTCCCAGTCCTGTTATTGAAGAAGATAAATTAATGGATTTGGAAAGTTTTGTTAGGAAAATAAACAAACAGGTTGATGATCAAGCCGGTTCTTCAACCAGTACAGCAGAAGGAACATTGCCAACAGGGAAAGCTCTTTATGAAAAATTGGAGAGTTTATTTTATCTTGAACATGAAATAAAACATTTGTTTCCATATCAGCCTAATTTTTTCAAATACACCGAAGCTGATGAAACATTGAGAAAATTGCAAAGGACCAGAGTGCCAGAAGTTCAATGGTGGGATGAGATGATGGAACTTTTATAAAATTTATCCTTGGATGAAATTTTTGCCTATTTTACTGTGGTATATCTTGATAAAGGATAAATAGGCAAATGAAGGTCAAAGTGTATCCGTGAAAAATAAAGAGTATCAGACAAGCAAATCAGTTAGAAGAAAATTACTGAAGTTGACAACATCGAAGCCAAACCATAGGGACTGCCTCTAGCACATTCTTAAAAGGAGGAAACAACATGCCAGTAGTTATTCTTTATCCTATTTACAAGATCATCTGTCTCTATTTTCATTGTAACCTATTCATTAGTCACCCTAGATTATATCTCTTTCGTTATGAGATATTTTTAATAAGTTGTTGTATAAATAAACCCTCGAATGGAGTTTTGAGGGCGGATTCAGATACTTTGCTGTAATTTTGACATTTTTGGAATAAAGTGCTTTGGAGAAATTTCTTTGTGGCTAGCTGGATGATGAATTGAAGCTAAAGACTTTTTATAGGATTCATGTGTTCGACTAAGGATCAATAAGTCATCTTTCCCTTGTGTTTAAGTTTTTATATCTGTTTATTATATCATTGTGTTCCATTTCTGAGTAATTGACAAAAAAGAATAAATCAGCAATTGCTTAAGTGTACTCTGATTTCAATTATGATTATTCTAAATGTTTTCTTCTAAACTAGTTATAAACAATGAATTCTTAATTGCTCTTGTTTCGCTGGTTTAAACATTTGATTACTATAGTAAAGAAATCTTAATTTCTCTTTATTTGTAACCATTCACTTTCTTTCTTTGAACATGTTGAAAGATTCTTAATTGCCTTTCATCCCTTCAAAATCCATTCCATTCACTTTAGATCTGAAAATTGTTCTGTGGTTTAACTATCTTGCCCTGTAAAGCCATCTTTTGTGGAAAAACTTAATCCAGTGAAGCCATTTACTTGACTCCATAGCCCAATGGCCTAAAACTATTCAAGTTTACCCTTAGATATTGAATTCCACCAAACAAATTCAAATAAAACCCTTGGACTTTATAATTAGCCTAAAACTTCCAAAAACAAAGCTAAATCATAAAGAGAGAGCCCTCTCTGGATACAGATTGGCTAGATTTCGTATCTGAAGGTTGGTTTGTGGTTATCTCGGACACTTTCCTTTTCTCTACAACTTCAAGGAAAATCTGAGTGATAACAGTGATGATGAGGAAGAAACAAAGGACAAGGAAGAAGAAATAGAAACAAATGATGAGGCAGATAATAATGATGAGGCAGAAAATGATGATGAGGAGGATGATGCTGAAGATCAAGAGACAGAGGTAGAATATGAAGATAAAGATAGTGAGAAAAAGAGTGAAGAGGAAGAAGAAGGCAGTGATCAAAACAATGAAGAGGGAGAAGAAAGCAGTGAGCAAAATAGTAAAGAGGAAGAAGAAGGAAGTGAACAATGCAGTGATGAAGAGAAAGGCAGTGATAAAGAGGATAAAGAAGAAACAGATAATGATGAAGAGGTAGATGCAAGCAATGAAGAAGAGGCAAATGAAACCAATGAAGAAGAGGATGATAGTGATGAAAATGAAAACAGTGAAGACATTACAAAAGACAGTAAAGAGGTTGAGGAAAATGAAGATGAAAATGCACAAAACAGTAATGAAGACACTGACAAAGACACCTCTAAAAGTGACAACACAGAAAATGATGATGGCAATGATAATGTTGCAAACACAGAGGAGGAAGATGAACAAGAAAACATGATGAATGATAGCCCTAATAATGATGACATCAGTGACTCTATGAACCAAAAAAGCAGTCAAGAGGTTGATGACAATGGTGAAGATCATAACAGTGATGCTAGCATGGAGGAAAATGCAAGTGACTCTCAAGAGGGCAGTCAAGAACACAATTCAGGAGACATAAATACAGATATTATTGATGAAAATAGGGGTAGTCTTGAGATCAGTCATGATAAGAGCATTCTAGTAAACAAATTTGAGTTTCTCCCTCTCACATATCAAAAAGGATCAAGGCTTGTGTTTGCTGCCTCCAAAAGGCAAGGGACCATGCCATCCTCCTCAGCTCAGCAACTAGACAAAGGGAAACAAAAGGTAAAGGAAGAAGAAGAAGATCATGAGGTTGAGAGGGAGTTTGAGATCATTCAGGTGGACAGTGATGAGGAGAATGAAGCAAGGATCAAAAAATTTCTCCTTCAGGATAGAAATGCACAAATCAAATACCTCCAAGCACATTTGGATAGGGCCAAGAGTGTGAATGATGCCCTTGACTTGGAGAACAAGCAGCTAGGAGCACATATTTCAATCTATGAAGTTAGAGCCCTCAAGGCTTGGAAAGAAGCCCAAAAGGCACAGGTGAAACTAGAAGAGTTCATGGGCACTTATGAAGAGAGTGAGGATGAGGAAGGACAATTTAGGAGGAGACCTAGAACCATGGGGTTGAAGAAAGCATTGGCAAAACAAAGGGAACAAGAATCAACCCTAGAAAAACAACTCCCTTTGCATGATCTTTTGGCCATGGAGGTAGCACATGATTGGGAGCCTTGGTTGGAGAGAGCCAACATACACTTGGAGGCTAAATTGAAGAAATCAAATCAAGATCTTGACCTCCAAATAAGGATGATTAAACATTATGCCCGGAGAAACCAAATTGCAAGGGCTAAACTGAAAAAGGCCCAAACCAAACTCCAAGCACCAAAAGAAGAAAAGGGCCAAGCTAGACTTGGAATCTTGCCACAATATTCTCTATAGGTCTCTCAAAACCCATGAGGCACACTAACACCAAATTTGGGAGAATTTTGACAAGTTTTGGTTTTTTTCTAATTTTGAGGGCCAAGGGGGTAGCACCCATGGTGCTACGCTTTTTCTCAGAGCATATTCAGGAGGAAAGGCTCACATTTTTTGAATAATAATCTCAAATACAGCATGCTCACAAATTTTTAGATCAATTGGAGTTTTTTTGGTCCTCCAAAAGGGTCAAAAACACCATAATTTTCACTATTCTGCCTAGTTTTCAGGACATGTGTTGCACCTTTACCAGCCTTGGAATTTCTTCTTTTTTAACAGGTTGAAAAGGTTCCATCAAAGAAACAAGGACAGGTCTAGAAATTAGACTCAAAGGGCTTTCCAACGGGCCATCATGGAGCCTTTTCTGACATCTGGAAGGCCTTCAAAACATTGTTGCAAGTTGACCCAGTTTTCCTACTCTAGTGCTACGCCCTTCACATGGAAATTCATCCTAAAACATAGTGTTGCACCCTTAGCAGAGGAAAAGTCAACAATGTATGCTTGGAAAGTTTTAGGAGGCATGGTAGAGCCCAAATGTCAATTTCTTTGCGAAAAATTCCCAAAAAGATATTTTGTTTTAGATATTTTGTGCCTTGGGCCTTGCAAGGTCTCAAGGACAATAGTGACATTTCTGATTAGCCAATAGACTTATAGAAACTCTATTAGGTTTTCTCCTCCTTACTTGTTAAAAGGGCATTTAGGACTCATTGTTAATGTTGGGATTTGATGAGTTTTGAGAGCAATACATGGTTTTTTGAGGTTGAAGAGAAATTTGGTGTTATGGAGCTTGTGAATGATTTGCTTTGATTGATGATGATGAAAGCTTGCTTGCAGGATCCCTGAGATTTTTTAATGGTGATTTGTCTCTAATTTTTTCAGTTCTTCTTGTTTATCATTGTGTCCATCCTTCTATGTTGCAGTAGATCAGAAAAGTATAGGCTAATAAATGTTGTTTGAGGCACCTTAGTCCTTCCTGTTTACTATTGTCTTTATGTTTTCCTGTTGGGTTAGTCTAAGGAATTCTTAGCTACTCCTTAGATCCACCTAAGCTTGTTTGTTTCATTAATGGTTTAAGAAAGTAGTTTTCAAATATGTTTTATGGCTAGCCATGCTTTCTTGATGCTATCTAAACTCTGTTTGTGAAATCTTTCTTTGAAGTATTACTTGTTAGGTTAAGCCAAGGAGGTCTTGTTTTGATCTTGCCCTTGGTCCATGCCTATCCGTTTGCCTCAAATTTCTTTGTAGATTGATCAATAATGTTTAGGAGTTCCCTCTTTGTTGATTAAATATATTTTGTCAACTTAAATGTTTTCTAAAGCTTGAAGGTGAAAACACTCGAAGTTAAATGAGTTTCTCGCCTTCTATATTTCTTTGAAATGTTTGTCTAGAATGCTTATTTGCTTAAGTTGAATCAAAGAGTTACTGGTTTTCCCTGTCTATTGATTGCTTCTTGATTTTAATGGTGTTTTAGACCTTCTTGTTATGGTTATTTGACAAAGGATACTTCACTGCCCTTTGCCCTACCTTATTCACCAACTTAATGTCCACTTCACTTCACACATAACCTTAAAGATCCATTGACCACACTAGATTTGCCCTGTGATGCACTCTGACTCATTGTTGAAATATCCATGACTTTCATAGACTCCATAGCTCAATGATTTGATGACCTTTCACTCCACCTATCCTACTTGATCATCTTACCCAATCCAAACAAAAAAACAGACCCTACACTTAACAACTAGCCTAAGATCAACCATATAAAGAAAACAAGTTCATATCCTTTGCAAACAATAGAGAGAGCCCTCTCTGAGTCCAGGAAGGCTAGGTCCTAGGACTCCAAAGACTCATCTGATGTTACCCTGTGCATTTGGTCTACCAATCTGCTAAATCACGGGACCCTAACTGGAAAAACCTTCCAAGAGGAGGTTGACCTCCATGTACTTCAATCTTATATTGGGCAAGATTATTTGCAAGAGAGGCAGCAAAAGTTGGGTAGTAGTACTCCAACATGTGGCTTTGGCATTGAGCATGTCAAAGAGGAGAGCTATAATGAGACATATGCTTCATTTTAGATTTCTACAGCGCTGTCATTGTTGGGGAGGATAGATCCATATTGGGAGTCCCAACTATTGGTGGAGTATTCCAAGAACCTCTTCACATGTAAGGTTCTTGATGGGCAAGTGATAGATGGGAGATATAAAGTGGTTGATGGAGTCATTTATTTCCATGTTCAAATCTACTTAATTAAAGACTCCAAGCTCAAGGAGGGGATTCTACATGCAACATATGAGGCACTCTCTTTGGGACATGTAGGATTCATTGAGTCTTATCACACCATCCTGGATGGATTCTATTGGAAGGATCTCAAAGAAGATGTGCACCAACATATCAAGATATATATAGCTTGTTTGATGTATGATGAGGAAAGCAACCACCTTGCAAGATTGTTTCAATCACTTCCCCTTTTGATGAAGAGATGGGAAGGTTCATCTAAGGACCTATTCACAAACTTATCTACAATATATGGTAAAGATTGCATTTTGATGCTTATTGATCAACTAACAATGTATGTACATTCCTTTACCATACATTTGCAGCACATTTCTCCATAAGAGAGCAAGCCTCTCTTTGGATTTCATGGTATTTTTGGGACTACATTCAGTGATGGGGATGACCACTTTATAGAGGACTTTGGGCAAGACATGTTTTTCTTGGCTCATATTCAGTTAACACCTAATGTCTGTCACTATTTTGAAGCTTTTGAGAATATTATGGCATCAATCAAGTGGTTGGATGACCACTTATCATATGATGTGTTGAGGCAACTAGAGGCATAACAACGCTGGTCTCACTTGACGGATTATTGTCACCATCTAGCATGTTATATGAAACATAGTCCATTTTTCTTTTGGAGCCCTTATGGTGATGACATTTTATTCACTATATGTGGGATGGATTGGGCAAGAGAGGTTCCTAGAACCAAAGAGTGGGATCATGAGATTCGAAGTACCTTTTGGCTTCCTGAGGACTATATTATTGAAGCCCAAGATCAACAGCTCCATACTTATCATAAACGGAGAGAGAGACAGTGTGAGTTGAATAACTTGATCTCTCATTTTCAACCATACAACCCCTATACATTGTAGAAGCAGGGGATTTGTGATTTTTTCTATGAGCTACCAAGGATGGCTCACTTTGTTTGGATGATAGCATGGAGATTGGAGTTTCTCATTGGGATTGAGACACCCAACATTTACCATCTCTCATGCCTTGAGGAGGCCAATGGACATCATATAAGTCTTTCCATATATCTACCACTTCTTCATGATGAGAGTTGTTTGGTTCATCTACCAAAGGCTAATATGTATTCTTGGGAGGAGACATATCCATTGGAGATGTTGCAGTATCCTTGCAGTTGCTTGAGGACAAGCAACATTTTGGAGGGGAGGACTGTAATATTCCAAAATTTATTGGAATATTAAAGTTATGTTTTGTCACTTATATGGGTGAATAAGTGGGTAGGGAGACCCATAAATCTCTTTATGAAGAATAAAACCACTTCTCATGTGAAAGTGGATCATATTTTCAGCTTAATAAAGCACCCTAAGGTGTGAATAGGGGCTGGAGCACATAGACTAGGTCAACTTTGACCAAATCAACAGCGTTGTCATGGAGGACTGGCATTCATTATGGGACATCGCGGTTTTGGGTGGAGACTCCATGCATGGAAGTAGTGCCTTTAATGAGTGAGGCCAAGGGTGAGGAAGCTCACCACTTATATAAGGAAGAGGATGGAAGCCATAGTTATTCATGTTTATGTATTGGATATTTCTGAATATATGGTCTATTTAGACATATAGCTTTCTTCAGTTGTTTAGCTAAGAATTGCAATGTTTTTTAGCATAGGGTGTTCCTGAGCAGGAATCCCGCCTCTTTCCTTGAGAATCCTCTAGGAAGAGTATCGCACTATCATTCCACAATCAGGCATTAGTCCAAAAGCTTCAGTCTCATATATAGCATAGATTTTTTTAGAGTTTTGTTGTGTTGTAGGGGTGTAGCAGTGGAGGAGAGAGATCTCCAATTTCTGAGCTAGTTTTCCATTAGAGGGTTTATCCTTTCATCTAGAAGCTTGTGAGGAAGTTCTCAGGGCTTCATTTCATATTTTTGCACCAGGCCAAGTAGCAGTCATCAGCTACAGCGCAGTTTCCCTCAAGGACTGCATTATTTTAGAGAGCAGTTGCAGCAGTGGGTTTATTGCCCTATTTGGAGTGTTTGGATTTCTAGTGTAGGGATCAACCCTTCATTTAGGAGATCTATTGGAGGAGGATCAGCCATCTTTCATATCATATCATCCATCTCCCATCAGTGATTTAGTTACAGATATTATTCAGCCCTAAGGCCAAATCTGCGATATTTTGTATAGTGTGCATTTCCGGAAACCTTTATCAGGTTGACCTAGAAATCTGTCTTGGAGCATGGATCTCTAGTCTTAGAATTTTTGGAGCATCATATCAGTAGCAATACATTTTTCTATCTTTCAGCTATTATTCTGTCATAGACAGCGCAGTTTTATGAATTCCTGTATTTCATGTATTAACAACATTTAGATCTAGGTGTATTCTTTCATGGGAGGCTTGTTTTCCCAACTTGAGGGACTTGATCCCCAAGATCTTGTACCTATTTTGCTATCATGATAATAAAGGAATGGATCTACTGTTGTCTCATACTTTGATCTATTGATATTTCTGCATATTTTAGTTTTATGCATTATATTCCTGCTTTTCCCATTTGGGAATATTACAGTTATCTACTTTATTAAAGCATGAAAAGGTCAATAACAATGCTAAATGATCATTATCTTATTCACACTTGAAGTATTATATTGAGCATTGAAGAAGTATATATTTCTAGATATAACTGCATGTCTTCCTCAAGTTAGTACAGATATATCTTCAAGGCCTCTTTCTTAAGATCATTTATAAATATGTGTGAAGTCCGTTTGCTAAGATTTTAATTAAACAACTTGATTATGTTTTGCTAAAGATAATCATGAGAGAATTGTTAAACGATCTGAAGTATCAAGGAATAGCTATGTTAATCTTACATTTGAAGCTCAAGAGTTTGTTGAGATTCAACAAGATGATGAGCTTAGTGAAAAGAGTCGCCTTCACTAAGTGGGCCCACAGGCTATTTTTGGCGCAAGTCTATTTTTAGACATGATGATCATATTTCAGAAGTTGCAGGATGCTATTTGTGGATGGTTGATCAAGTTGGAAAAATATATGAAATTATATTTTTAGAATATTGGGCGAAGTCTATTTATAGATCGTCAATCTAAAAATAGATGCATGTCGATTATTATTAGCTCTTAATAATAATCAGACTCTAAATAGCAAATTATTCTCTTGGAGCACTTCAGTTCAGTGCACAGATGTGGCACATCAGATGACAAAAGGAATTACACTATTCCTAAGGTTTTAGTGGAGCTAATGCATGGAGGACTCAGTTAAAACTCAAGTGGCAGAGTTATGACACAGTTGGAAGAAGTAGTTATGGAGTTGTATTCAGTTTAACTTAGTTAGACTCAGTTGAGCTAGTTGTATCTAGTCTAACTGATTGATACACTAGTGAGAGCGGAGTGAATTAATTATTTAATTAATTCACAAATAATAACTCATTAATCAACTGAACAATACATCAGTTAACTACAGTGCATGGCAGTTTCAGTGGAGACCAGTGGAGGGATAGGTGAAAGGGCAAGATAGACTATCTATTGTGACTATAGTGATGCATTGATTGCATCACACACTTAGTGGAGATGCCAATGAGGATTGCGTAGTCAAGGATGGAGTAATTCGAATTCATTCAGAGCTATTCTTCAGCAGAGATTGCACAGTGGAGGCAGGCTAGCAGGTGGCATAGATCGGTGCATGGATTTGCAAGATTGGGCCTGATTAGTGTATGACGATTGTACTATACTGAGAGCTTGTGATAAGCTTTGTATGCTATATGAGATTTTCATATGATCTCCATGTTACATAATATATAATTGGGGTTTTCAGATTTAGGCTTTCCCGGTTAAAAACTGTGTTATGTGTGATTGAATATTTTTGTTTATGCTTCACATGTGTGTGCAATTAATTTTTCCGCAAAAGATTAACAAGTGGAATAGATTCAATATCTTGCATAAAGTTAAATAGTGTGAGATTAGGTGGATCTTGGACATATGCATGCTTAGTGCATATAATTTATACATGGTACCAGAGCATTTTTTATTGAAGATTGCAATTGTGAAGTGAGTTTGTGCTGGTGGACAATTCAAATTTGCTACAGAAGATTCTTGGTGCAGAAATCGAGTATACTTTGAAATGTCTTTCAATGGGTTGAGATTGGAGTATGCCCTTGATGGGAGCTCGAATTACATAGCCTAGAAGGATAGGATGGAGGTGGTGCTGGAGGATAATGGGCTGAAGGATTTCATCGATAGCGATGTTCCTAAGCCGAGATCTAGCGATGCTGCATTACTTGATGCATGGAAAAAGAAGACAGCAAAGACGAGAAGGATTTTGTTGGAAGGTGTGAAGGACCATATTGTGTCTAGCCTTCATGGGAAAGCCACTCCATTCCTAATGTGGAAGGCTTTGATAGACTTGTTCCAAAGCAGAAGTGACCAGAGGAAGTTGGCGCTTAAAGACAAGCTCAGAAAAATAAAAATGGAGAAAGGCGACAGTATTCCAAAATACCTCACGAAGTTTGTCCACTGCAAGGATGAGTTGGGAAGTGTGGGGGTTAATTTTGATGAAGAAGACTTGGTGATCTTGGCTCTCCTTGGGCTTCCGAAGAGTTGGCATAGCTACGAAGACTTTGTCAATGGATGGGAGAAACTTCCAGGATGGGAGCGACTTTGGTCGGATCTTGTGCAGGAGGAGATAAGGCAGGGTACCAAGGATGGATCTTCATTGAAGAATGAAGATGAAGAGAATTGCGCTTTGGCTACCAAAGCAAGGAAAGGGAAGGGGAAGAAAATTCCTTCTAAATCCGGTGTGAAAGGCAAGAAGTAGGACTTGTCCAAAGTGAAGTGTTTTCACTGTCACGAGCATGGACATTTCACCACTAACTGTCCATAGAAGAAGAAGAATAAGCAGGCTGCTGAATCTGCAGCTGGAGAGGCCCTAGCCTCGCAATTTGAGCTAGATTTTTCCATGATCGCATGCTTGGTTTCAAGCTGCATGGGATCGGTGTGGTATCTTGATAGTGGTACATCTTTCCATATGACGGGAGACAAAGAGTTGTTTAGTGACTTGGAGGAGAAGGACCTGATGCCACATAGAGATGAAGCATAGGGATGGCTCTTAGGACAGCACACAGGCTGGGGACCCCATTACCTGAGAGAGTGTCCAATCCATTCTTGTTGAAGAATGTCATGCATGTTCCAGGTTTGAAGAAGAACTTGGTCTCAGTCGCAATGCTGGAAGACAAGGGTTATGATGTTGTTTTCAGTGAGGGAAAAGCTTTCCTTCAACATAAAACAACAAGTCAAACCAAGAAGATAGGGGTTTGAATTAAGAATCTCTAAAAGCTAGAGGTAGATGGATGCGCTGCAATGGTGGGCAAAGCAGAAGAAGTGGTGAGCCAGGATGAGGGCGAATTATGGCACAGGAGATTGGGTCATCTTCACCATGGCGCTTTGAAAATTTTGCAGCAAATTTCTACTGGACTTCCCAAGCATACTCTTTCGCAGTCAGATCAGTGAAAAGGATGTACAATGGGTAAGTTTGTGAAGACCAACTTTCATGAGAATGAGAACCATGCTTCAATGATCCTGGAGAGAATTCACACAAACATGCGTGGACCATTCTCGGTTGCTTCAATAGTAAAACACAGGTATTATGTAATATTTGTTGATGATTATTCTCGTAGATGCTGGATCTTCTTCATGTATAAGAAGAGTGAAACGTTCTCAAAGTTCTGTGAGTTCAAGGCATTGCTGGAGAAGGAGTCAGGGAAGCAGGTGAAAGCTCTACTTGAGGATAACTATGGTGAATACATACGAGCTAATTCAAAGAATTCGTAGGCAAAGAAGGAAAAAAGGAATCGAAGAGAACTCATAGCATCTCATAACCCACAACAAAATGGGTCGCAAGAGAAAGAACAAAACGGGTCAAAAGCAACGGCTACATGACTAGGGCCTACCGATGCACTTGTGGGCAGCGATGTACACATCGCAGCTTATGTGTAAAACCATTGTCCTCATAGAGTACTTGGCATGAGTACACCCGAAGAATATTTTACTGGTAAGAAGCCTGATATTTCTCATTTGAATATTTTTGGCTCACCTGTTTACATTCATGTGACGAAGGACGCCAAGAAGAAGCTGGAGCCGATTGCAGAAGTTGGGATATTTGTGGGGTACACATAAACACCCCATAACTATCGTGTGTATTTTCCAAACAGTCGGATGACTATTGTGTGACGGGATATAAAATTCAATGAGGTGAAAGCCATGAAGTTGTCGCTTGAGAGGGAGCTACACTTGCATGCAGAGGAGGAACTTCTTGTTCCCAAAGATGAGCCTCTGGATGTGGATCAGCCACACGAGGAGATTCATGGAGTGGAGGAGTCCACTCATGCAGAACCAAACATCAGAAAAGGTAGAAAGCATACCACAGAAGCTGAGAGACTGAATCTTGATGCGGCACAGAATGTAGGAGTCCCTACATCATAGCGTAGACAGAGACAGTCACCTGAATGATATACTAGATACATGGCTCTTATGAGCAAGTGTATTGTGACAAAGCCATCTTCTTTTGAAGAAGCAGCATAGGAGCCCACATGGGTAGATGCCATGGTGGAGGAGTATGACTCCATTGTCAGAAATAATGCTTGGGAGATTGTTCCAAGGCCGGTGGGAAAATCAGTTGTAGGATCAAGATGGATCTACAAGGTAAAGCAAGCTGTTGATGGGAGTGTTGAGAAGTATAAGGCAAGATTTGTTGCCCGGGGCTTCTCACAGATTGAGGGGATTGACTATGAAGAAACCTTTGCACCTGTCACACGGTATTCTTCCATATGGACCATCCTTGATCTCTCAATGCATATGGGTTGGCACATTCATCAGATGGATGTGAAGACTACGTTCCTTAATGGGATCATTGAGGAAGAGGTGTAGATTGAGCAGCTTGAAGGATTTGAGATATTTAGCAGTGAGTCGCATGTGTGTAGGCTCAAAAGAGTGTTGTATGGGCTGAAGCAAGCACCCCGTGCTTGGTACACTCGGATCGATAGCTATTTCACTGGACTTGGCTCCACCAAGAGTGAGGTGGATGCAAACCTGTACCAGATTATGGTTGAGGGTAAGCTTTTAATCATTGTACTTTATGTTGATGATTTAATACTAACAGGTGATGAGCAGTTGATACACTCATGCAAGGCAGATCTTGCAAAGGAGTTTGAGATGAAGGATTTGGGCCTCCTTCATTATTTCCTTGGATTGGAAATATGGCAGCGGGAAGGTAAACTGTTTGTGTCTCAAGGAAAGTATGCCTGGGAGATACTGGAGAAGTTTCACATGCAAGGCTGCAAGCCTATCGACACTCCTCTTTCAGGAAATTGGAAGAAAGAGGATGCTACATTAGCAGAGGTAGTGGATGCCACTGTTTATCGACAGTTGGTGGGTTCACTCATGTATTTAGTCAATACAAGACCTAACATATGCTATGCGGTGAACCAGATTTCACAAGCGATGGTTAAGCCTACCAAGCTCTTTTGGAAGGCAGGCAAGCATATCCTGAGATGTCTCAGGGGCACATCTGAGTATGGTTTATGGTACAGACAGACGGATGAGGTGAAGTTTCATGGCTTCACGGATGCAGATTGGGCAGGAATCCCAACAGACAGAAAGAGCACATCAGGAGGGATTTTTAGTATCGGATCTACGACAGTTTCTTGGTACAACAGGAAACAAAGATCTGTGGCAGTCAGTTCAGCAGAAGTGGAATACATGGCAGCAATTTTAGCTGCCTGTGAGGCTATCTGGATGAGGAAAATCCTGGTTGGTTTGTTCGGTTCACATTTAGATCCCACGGTGATTCATTGTGATAATCAGAGTTGCATTAAACTCTTGGTTAATCTTGTGTTTCATGATAGATCTAAACATATTGATATCCGGTATCATCATATCAAAGATTGTGTGCAGCTGAAGATCATGTTGCTTCAGTACATTCCCACGGAGGATCAGGATGCAGATATTCTGATGAAGGTGCTCACCAGGAGCAAATTCGAATACCATAGAGGAAAGATTGGGGTGAAGGATAATCCCTATCTTGTTGAGAGGGAGTGTTGAGATTCAACAAGATAATGAGCTTAGTGAAAAGATTCGCCTTCACTAAGTGGGCCCGCAGGCTATTTTTGGCGCAAGTCTATTTTTAGATTATGTCTATTTTTAGACATGATGATCATATTTCAGAAGTTGCAGGATGCTATTCGTGGATGATTGATCAAGTTGGAAAAATAGATGAAATTCTATTTTTATAATATTGGGCGAAGTCTATTTATAGACCGTCAATCTAAAAATAGATGCATGTCGATTATTATTAGCTCTTAATAATAATCAGACTCTAAACAACAACTTATTCTCTTGGAGCACTTTAGTTCAGTGCACAGATGTGGCACATCAGCTGACAGAAGGAATTACGCTATTCCTAAGGATTTACTGGAGCAAATGCATGGAGGACTCAGTTAGAACTCAAGTGGCAGTGTTATGACACAGTTGGAAGAAGTAATTATGGAGTTGTATTCAGTTTAACTCGGTTAGACTTAGTTGAGCTAGTTGTATCTAGTGTAACTGATTGATACACTAGTGAGAGTGGAGTGAATTAATTAGTTAATTAATTCACAAATAATAACTCATTAATCAATTGAACAATGCATCAGTTAACTACAGTGCATGGCAGTTTCAGTGGAGACCAGTGGAGAGATAGGTGAAAGGGCAAGATAAACTATCTGTTGTGACTATAGTGATGCATTGATTGCAACACACACTCAGTGGAGATGCCAATGAGGATTGCGCAGTCAAGGATGGAGTAATTCGAATTCATTCAGAGCTATTCTTCAGCAGAGATTGCGCAGTGGAGGCAGGCTAGCAGGTGGCATAGATCGGTGCATGGATTTGCAAGATTGGGCCTGATTAGTGTATGACGATTGTACTATACTGAGAGATTGTGATAAGCTTTGTATGCTATATGAGATTTTCATATGATATCCATGTTACATAATATATAGTTGGGGTTTTCAGCTTTAGGCTTTCCTGGTTAAAAACTGTGTTATGTGCGATTGAATATTTTTGTTTATGCTTCACATGTGTGTGCAATTAATTTTTCTACAAAAGATTAACAAGTGGAATAGATTCAGTATCTTGCATAAAGTTAAATAGTGTGAGATCAGGTGGATCTTGGACATATGCATGCTTAGTGCATATAATTTCTACAGAGTTTGTTATTGATTCATCTAAAGCCTACTTTAGCAGAAAGGAATTGTTGGTATGTTACCATTGAAGAGAGGTTGATCATTGAAATACATACCCCCTTATGTCATAAATAAAATTGCATAGTTGATAAGTGAGACTGAAAAATACATTGAATGTACCTAACCTCAAGAGTTAGTTTTGAAAGTAAAATGTACAAGTATTAAAGTCATTTAGTATCTCAAATTGAAAGATATTGTCTAATCTTACAATAAGTTTTAAGTTCTAGTTTGATTCATTGAACACATCAGTATGAAGGGCCTTTCGGCTGTTAATGTAATATCCCTATCAGCAGTCCAACTCATATCTTCACCAACATGCAGTAAAGGTGAACCTAGGCTATAAAAGATATATTGACATCACCATATTTGAATAGATGTGTACTACATATATGTATCTCAGATGAAGATCATAATATGACTGAAGTATATTTGGAGAAAACTTGAAATGTCATATGGAGCATTCTCAGTATATTAGTATTGTTCCAATGATGCTTCTCTGATTATAAAAGTTTGTTCTATGAAGTGTTCTTATCTTTATACAAAGGCAAGGATTATGTGCTTTGGGATGCTATCAACTTACTGTGTATATACATACAAGTTCAATGATTCTCAAAAGTGTTCTCCCAACAACTCTTGTACACTAGTCTAGAGCAGCAAGGTATAAATTTAGAAGAAGAAGGCCTAAACACAACTTAGAGAGAGGAAATGCAAAGATAGTATCTACACTGGGAAATGTGCAACCCTTTTCCATTGATGTCAAAGGGGGAGGAAAAGTAAGAAGAAGAATAAAGGCTCTTCTGAAGAGAAAGCTGAGGAAGAAAGACACTTCTGAGAATGAAAGGGGGAGGAAGTCGTGGAGGAATTATTGGAGTATTTCCATCAATGCCAAAATGGGAGACTGTTGGAAATATTATAATTGATAGAAAAGGAGCACAAAGGAGTAGCACCTGAACTATCATTAAGGCAAAGGAGCAGAGAAGAACTAGCATTAAGGCAAAGGAGCAGATCAGGAAACAATGCAGTAAGAAAGCACAAAAGAGAGGCAGAGGAGCAGCAGAGAAGTAAGGAGCAACATTAGACTATCAAAAGAGGCAGCAAAGAAGTGAATACAGCTAAGAAGTAAGGAAGACAAGGAGAATCGGTAGAAAGGTAGCAGATAAGCAGCAAAAGTAGAGAGGCAACCAATGTAGAGAGTCAGCGAATGAAGTAGAGACAACAAAGAGGAAGAAGATTGCTTCAGCGCACAGCAGAAGGCAATCGGATTTGCTAGACACAGTGAGGACCAAATATCTTACAAATAGCAGAAGTAGGAAGAGGCGAGAGCAGAGAGGAAGTGGCCAATTAAACAAAGATGATTAAGCCAAGAGAGAGAGGCGAGAACTAAGAGATAGAGAAGGCTTTAATCAATATGAAAAGGGTAGATGTCGAGTGTCATAACTCGGGATGACATTCAATAACAAATAAAAGCTCAAGAACAAGCTCAGGAGGAACAACGTGGAGAAATCAGAGTTACAGAGCGCAACATTATAAAGAACAGAAAATCGACTAAGTCAAAGAATTCTTTGAAGAATTCCAAGGTAGGTGAATGAATGGTCAGGATTAGATTGTAAAAGTGAAGGCAAGAGATGGACGATGGAGATCAAATCTCTTTAGGAGCGATTTCACAAATCACAACATTTAAAGAGTTTAGTCTTAAGGCCGTCGCAAGGAAAGTTAAGTTGTGTGCGATGCGAAGCGGAGAAGGGACACGTGGTGGCACGACACAATATCACAGATCACATGAAATAGAGTGACATAAAGATGACGTGGCAGTGACGTAAAGATGATGTGGCAGTGATGTAAAGATGATGTGGTAGTGATGTGAAGATGACATGGCACGTGGCGATGACATGGTAGTGACATGGCATATGATGTGGCCTCGACCCCACATATCGCAGGAATCTATGATGACATGCCAAGGTGACATGGTCGTAACACGGCAGGGTGATGTGGCATGATGACGTGGACCTCGCCCGCATACCGCACATCGCAGCGCTTAAGGGATAGCAGTAAGGCGACTGCAAGTTAAGTTTAAAGTTTTGTGATGTGAAATGGAGGGACACGTGTCAACCTTGTGCAACATCGCATCATGCAAGAAATAGGGCTTAGCTTCAAAGACATTGCAAGGAATGTTTTTTTGGTTGCTATGCGGTAAGGATCAAGTGACGTGATGTAATGAAGGGAGTCCACGTGGCAGCACCACACACGAGTGCAGATCGCGAATCGCATGGTTTATGGTTTATCGCTATTGGTAGAGTGGGAAGCCAGCGGGTAAGTGTTTGCGATGAATTGTGATTTGTTCAAGTTACTATGGGACTCGATTGCCCTGTTCCATGTATGTTATAAACGCATTGTTTGATTGCTCAAAGTATGTATGTTAATACGCGTGGTTGATTTCTAAATGTATGTATGTTATATATGCGTTGTTTGATCGATAAACATATGTATGTTGATAAAACTCGGATTTGTAATACTCCGCTGTGTTAAAAGGGAGTTTTATGTGGGCTATACCCCACAAGTCACAAAGAAATGATCTGAATGGAAATAAAAGGACCAGGAGCTCGGGTAGAACAGTGTTGCGGCAGTAAAGCAGAAGAAAGGGTTGGATGTGGAAGAAGAGTTGGGCTAAAAGGGGAGGTTATGCAGTAAAGTTGGAATATAACTGCAGAAATAGAAAAGACAAAAAGACAGCAAGTAGAGGAGGAAAGACAAAAAGACAGCAAGTAGAAGAGGAAAACGCTCAGCAAAGCTAAGAAACTGAAAGGGCTGAGTAAAATAATTGATTGTAACTGTAAATGTATTATTTATTTTATATTGTTTGTGATGCAAAGGCAAATCTCCGGAGGCAAAGAAAAACTCCAATGTAATACTGAAATGAGTACATAGTGTTGTAACATCCTGAATGTGCTGAGCAAGAAAATGAGAATGTGGAAGGCAAAAAGTCATATCTATTCATTTCATATTCCAAATGGAATGCAAACAACTATGAAGTGATCTCTATAAATGATGTTATTGTAATATGCATAAATAGGTTAGAGAGTGGAAGAATAAGACTGAGTAGATAGAGAAGCTGTGAAGATCCAAATATGATATAAAGAAAATTTGAAGGCTGGAAGGACAAAAGTGAAGAAGGAGAAAAACAGATTTGATATCTAGGTAAATCAGCATATGATTTTATTGTAGTGTAAGGGAGTTGGTGCTTCCATATCAAGTTGTAGCTTGATAGATGTCCAGTTGTAGCTAGTTTAAGTAGGAGCCTCCTGTGGGTTGTAGCCTATAGAAAATAGATGGGAGTTGGTGCTTCCGTTTCAAGTTGTAGCTTGATTGTTGTCCAGTTGTAGCTGGTTGAGGTAGGAGCCTCTTGTGGGTTGTAGCCTACAAAAAATACATGGGAGTTGGTGCTTCTGTTTCAAGTTGTAGCTTGATAGATGTTAGGTTGTAGCTGGTTGAGGTAGGAGCCTCCTGTGGGTTGTAGGCTATAGAAAATACATGGGATTTGGTGCTTTTGTTTCAAGTTGTAGCTTGATAGATGTCTAGTTGTAGCTCTCTAAGGTAGGAGCCTCCTGTGGGTTGTAGCCTGCAGAAAATAGATGGGAGTTGGAGCTTTCTTGCAAGTTGTAGCTCGCAGAATTGAGGTAGTAGCCTCCTGTAGGTTGGAGCCTACAAAAAATCAGCGGTGAGAGGGAGTTGGAGCTTGCCTTTGCATCACAACAATAATAAGATGTTGTTTTCTCCCTTATGGGTTTCCACTTATATCTGTTGTCTATGTGCATGATGATTATGTGTTGATATTCTGTATTTAATATGCTTAATACCTCATGCTCACTTATTAAGATTTTTGTTCCATTATACATTAAGTTGATCATGAAATGAAGGTGTAAATAAGTGTAAAAGAAAGTTTTACAAGACCATGAATGCATTAAACTAATTCACCCCCTCCTCCCCCCCTCTCAGTTTGACTAAGGGTTCAACAATTAACTATATTAAATCTATGTTATTATGCTAAACTTATGTTAATATTAATTAATATGTATATATTTAACTAAAATATAAATTAACTATTAATTAAATCTAACAATGTCATTATTTAAATCTTATAAGATTGATCCTAGGAGATATTAATATTCTAATTAAAATTAAATCTAGTTAAATATTACTTTTCTAATTCTATTAACATGATTAGTTAAAATAATTATTAATTATCACTAATTTATCAAAGCTAATTCTATAGTTAGATTTTATTAAAAAACTAAATTAAACAACCTTTTAAAAATGACCGAAGTGATATATACAACATATATAGTAAATTACAATTCCTTTTATTGATCTATTAATGATAAAAATTAAAGAATTAGATCAATATAAAGGTTTGATCAATTTGAGAGTTTGATCAAACCACGTCTTAATGAGTACGCCTCTTTAAAGAGGCCTTAATGCATAATTAATCTATAAATGCAAAATTAATTTAAAATATAAATCCTATCTTGAACTACAATGAGATAATCCTCTCCTAATCCGAGAGAAAAATAAATAAAACAAAGGGAAGAACTAGTTTATGAATGAATCCATCATGTAATTTCCATTAACTAAGATAAATAGTTCATATTAATTAATAAAATAACAATCAAAATACATTTGCAATTAAATAATACATAGTTATCATTTATCTCATATATACTTCAATAAATTCATTATAGATTCAATCTTATTCTACCTCTTAGAAATAACTCTTGTTAAACTTCAACAACATATCATAAATTCATTATAGATTCAATCTCATTCTACCTCTTAGAAATAACTCTTAAACTTCAACAACATATCATATCCATATTTAATGGACAAAAATATCGTTAATTGATTTCACAACTTATTTGAATATTACCTCGGAGATGTCAACATATGTATGTTGGCTTTGGGACGCAAACGCATATACTTTTGTTGGCAGTTGTTGGGCGTTATCCCACATGAATGTCGAAGAAGAACTTCTCGTGGTTTAAATATATCATTGGTTATTTGGTCCAACAAACAATAAGAACTTCCTTTGTACAAATATCACGATTTTGTGTAGTTGCGAATGGCGGTGGGATTTAGTTTTGAATGTTTTCTTGTTGGATACGTGGACTTCAGAGTTGGACTTTAAAATCAAGTGGATCCTTTATTACTCGTGTATAATATTTTATTTCTATTACATAATATGTACAATATTTTATAATATTTTATTTCTATTACATAATATGTACAATATTTTGTATATGTAAGTTAATCTAATATTATTAATGAATTTATAATATTATTTACAATTATATTAATTTATTTACAAAATATAAAATTTATATATTAAAATGTATTTACAATGTACTTCACATTTTTTCCTTGATGTAGGTATGCTAATAAATGTGACAGAAGCAAGAAACCAATATGATTAATTATTGAATGTGACAAAACGTGTCAAGTTATTTGGAGCGAATGTCAATCAATGAAATCAAATGTTAACTGTGAGGTGACGTGGCAACTGAAGGTGCCATGCCATCTTCTCGTTACCACTATGAAAATATTTCCATGAATGCAAAGGATAGCAAAGAATTGATAATAAAGCGTCAGTCATAATGGGCAAAACGAAGTGTGTAAAAAAATAAGATCAAAACCACCATGATTGAAAACCCCTAAACCAACTGATAAAGATCCAAAAAGTTAAGAATTTTCCAAAATGCCAATAAAGAAGGGAGTTGAAAAATGAAGGGTCCCCATGTGAGATAAAATTATTACTGTACAGAATGCAAGTAATTATCTCGTGTATAGCCAGGAAAAGGATGATTTTTCATGTTTCATGTTGCAAGAAGTTGCAGAAATTGTTGAAGTTACTAAAGTTCAACTCCCTTTAACAGTTGAGAATAAAGAGCTGAAAAAAATGGAGACTGGAAACTTTATTTTGATGGTACTTGTTCGAAAGATGGGACTGCAACAGGTTTTCTTTTAATCACTCTATTGTAGCTGCTACAACACCCTCCGAAATTTTGTTTTCCTTAAATTTTTGAGCCTCCTAATAACTTATGAAGAAGTCGGGGATAAATTCACCTCTTCAAAACCTCAAGTCGCTAAGTCACAATTCTGGTTAACTCTTCTAAGTCACGACCTTGCGACCCTTTAGGTCGCAAGGTCGTTGGGTCGCACATTAGTCCGAAACCAAACATCAGCGACCTGACGACCCTGTGACCCAGCGACCCTTTAGGTCACAAGGTCGCAGAGTCGCAATGTCACACATCGCATTAACTCATCCCTTCTGCGACCTTGCGACCCTCATTTATTTCCCACACATGCGACCCCTTTGTATATAGAAGGGTTGCATAGGTCGCATTCAACCTGCCTGACAGAGAAAGAAAACGCCTCTGACAAGCCAGCTGGAGCGTGATTTTCTCGGGTAATTTTCCTAATCCTCCTGCTGTTTCTTTTCTAAGGTAGTGGTCACTATTTTCCTCCCTAACCTAGCCTATTTTAACCCTGTTATGATCTTGACTAGGCCCATTGGCAATCCCTTTGCAAACCTCCCCTCCTTCAGTTTCTTTCCAAGCCATTCAGATTTTGTGTGAAGTTTATCTGCCCCTTTCCCCTTCCAAGGACCTTGCCTATCACACCAATGAAGACTCCAACAACCATGTACGACAATCTTGTGGAAGCCATGTGTGTTTTCTAAGCCTTTTCCACTGTGCGTCTGCAAAAGCCCTAGAGCGACCCCGTGACCTTACGACCTCGGTCGCCAAGTCGCAGAGCTGCTAGGTCATATATTACGGAAAATTCAGAATGACGCGACCCCGCGACTCAGCGACCTTGCGACCTAGTCACGAGTCGCTAAGTCGCCAGGTCGCAGTTCCGTAAATATTTTGGCCATTGCGACCCTGCAACCCTACGACCTTGCAACCTAGTTGCAAGTTGCTAGGTCGCTAAGTCGCTCCTCTGTGAAGTTTTCAGCCCACGCGACCCTACAACCTAGTGACCAAGTTACAAGGTTGCCAGGTCGCAGGTTAACCCACTTCCTTGAAAATTATTAAGCAGAGGTAGGAACAACCCGCATATTTATAAATAATGGCATCTGTCTTATCATGGGATTGTTTTATTAACATGCCAAGGGATCTTGAAGTCGAGCTAGAGTGTGTATCCATTTCATCAGCGTCAAGTGACATGGGGCTGCCAGCAATTTGCAAGAGGAACAAAAGTCCTGAGATAGAAATCTCAGAGGAGGAAAGACTTGTTTCTTTTCCCCCCATATATGGAGACATAGCCTGCATTTTCGGTAAAGGGGACAGTATGAGCTGGTACCAGATTTATAAAGAGTTTATGCAGACCGAATTTCTGGAGGACCTCCCTGACCGACATATATATATTCAGGTTAAACAATCCAAGTTGCACTACGCGGAAACCCACCTACCTATATTCCAGTGTCTAGAACTAATCGAATGGATCTTGCAAAGGGTTGACCCCAAGATCTGGGTTATTCGAGATCACACCGGAAAGTCATTTGCTAATCTAAAAGGACAAGATGCGGAAGTCTATTATGCGCTGCCTCCCCAAGAGCAGACCTTCAGTGAGGAGTGGGTCGTTACTCATGCACCCATACCTGAAACTTTGAGAGGGTGGTCGGAGGACCTAGAAAATTTCTGGGTCAAGAAGGACCAGGAATATCAGACAGCAGGGCTCAAGAAAGTCTACAAATTAGTAGCCGCAATGCTATGCAGGATTTACGGTTGTCCAGATGCAACATTTTTTAACGGCGCTTGAGTTTCTATGATGTATGTTATCACCGTGTACGGTACCCGCTTCAACTGGGCCAACATGATAGTGGCAGCCCTCAGGTCGAACATATCTGCGGCGTTAGCACCTAATGAAGGGTATGATTCAGAATTTTATATGGCATCCTATGTCCTAGATGTGGTGTGTGAAAGGTGCCATTTTGAGGGGTGGTCACACAACTAGGACCCAGAGCATGGCGGTCCGATTCACAAAGATATAATGGTGTTCTGGGATTCCAGGTACAAGCAAGACATGGAGTCAATTGCACGCAGCTTCATCCCTGCTCTCTACAGGAAACTATTTGGAGCAGACGCCCCATGTATGTCCTGGCGTGCCATGGAGACGATAACCTAAGTAGCGCACTGGCTCCCTAGCGCAGAGGGTACTTTCATCCGAGTTTTCGGTCGCTCAAGGCTCCTCATGGGCTGCCCCAGTTCGTCACTGACAAACTCCTCCTTCAAGAAATATGCTACCAAATGTGAGGGGGCTTTTCAAAAGTTCTAACTAAGGGTAAGAAGAAGCCATGGCCCACTCTACCTCTTACTATGGGTGCATACAGAGTGAAGGATTTCAGGAAAGTGGAGATAGAGGCCGAACAAATCAGAGGATTTTTTTTACTCCCTTTAGCACACCAGACATATGATCCTGAGAGAATCATCCCGACCCACTGTAAGCGGGAAAAATTCAAATGGAGTTACCAGCACACTGAGTGCCCTGCTGAAGACAGAATCAAGAACTGGTATAACAAGGACAGAGAGGCCGCCCCGGAAGAATCAACTGGCCAGGATGACCAGACTCTAGAAGAAAGAATCCATACGCTGGGAGGAGCATCATCATCAAAGGCCAAGAATCCTAGGACTGGTACAGGTCTTAACCCCTCCTCCTAGCAAAAGGGAAAAGAGGTTGAAGCTCAACAAGAAGCCGAGAAAAACACAAAGGAATAAGAAGACAAGCGAAAGAAACAATTGAAAGAAGAATGGAGGAAGAAGTGGGTAGAAGAAAACTGCAGAAAAAAGGAAGAGGAACAGAAGAAGAAAGAGGAGGAAGAAAAGATGGAAGCTGAGCGCCAATTAAAGTTAAAACAAGATAAGGCGGAGGCCGAACACCGGCTAAAGGAAGAACAGGACAAAGTAGAAGTAGAGCGCTAGCTGAAGGAGGAATAGGACAAAGCAGAAGCCAAAGGAAGTAGGACTCTGTTTTCAGAAACAGGGGAACAAACAGAGTTGCCACCCATCACGATACCTCCGACAACTCCTGTCCATTTCACCCTCTCAGAATTGGGTACCTCCGAAGATCTAGATGAAGGAGTGCTCGATCTCACCAGACTCACCTAAGATCAATTCACACACAAGATTAGGCAAGAAAAGAGGAGATGTTTGGCACGAGACCCTGCGGCGCCCCTCACAGTCACTACAGGGAAGGATATAGTCTTGGACACCAGGACTAATCCAATCATGATTTCCTCAGCCGGTACCTCTTTTGCGGTAGCTACAGAGGAGAACGTGAGCAGGATGAGCAGAGAAATTTTGTCCTTACAGAACATACTGCAGGCCTCTGAACTCAAGATGGCCAAAGCAGAGCAAGAAAAGAAGGCGCTACAAGAGGAGGTCAGACAATTTCAAACCAGGGATACCCCTAGTAACGAAATATCACTCACTATATAGGGAGAGCTAGTCACTTTAGAGGCCTCCATGAAACAGGTCTATGAAGAAATGTTTACCATAAAACAAATGGTAGCGCCTCTACTGAAGGCATAGGCCGAAACTAAAAGGAGAAACACACAGCTAAAGGAAGCATCTACTGCATTTGACAAGATATTGGAGTGGTCTAACAGGTATCCACACGCCCCGACCACGTTGCCTAGAAAAGATTGGTTTTCCACCCAGAATGAAAAAGTTCAAATCCGGATAAAGGTACAATCCAAGGAAAAGCTCATCAAGGATCTAGAGAAAGTAATGTTCGCATATGAACATTTGATTAGTGGCATCGAGTCAATGGCCGAGGTACACCACATCCCTTCTCTAGGTGCACTTGGAGAAGAGAAAACATGGGAAGAAGTCTCCAAAGATATCCAAACATTTTTACAGCCCATGAGGCAAGCAGTCGCCTCGCAAGACCTGCTGGCGTCAAGAGAAAACATGGTTCAATTCATTGTGACACAGGTTCGGATATACAGTAAACTGGCCTCCTTGTTGAATCAGATCACAGTCAAGAGGGAAATTTTGATTCCAAACTCTCTCGAATGTCTTCATAGGTTGAGAGAAGATACACTGCAGGTCTCCCCAGTAGCTGCAGATTATCGGGCTTGGAAGACTCACCTCAAAGAGCAGCAGCAGATAGATGTCCCAAGCCTCGCAATCACCTAACTACTTCCATGATCAAGTTACATATTGCAGCAAGTAGAAAGGGTCACAGGTTGCAGCAAGTAGAGAGGGTCACAGGTCGCAGCAGCTAAAGGGTCGCAAGTCGCAGCCACAGCCGAGGTCGCAAGTCACAATTTCCCTCAAGTCGTAAAGTAGGCCAATGGTCGAGAAGGCAAAAAGTCAAGGATACCCAATTGTTAATTTTGTTTTATAAATACTCCCTTCCAGGAATTTTAAAAGACCTTTTTTTGGAGACTCGAAAGGAGCAAGAGAATTGTATAGCACTGAATGCACTTTTATGAATGAATACAAGCACTTGTTTTGATTCCATTCTTGGATCTGATGAGAAATAATGCATGAACACTGTGAATATTCTGTCTTATGTATCTGATATCTTTCTGATTTAATCATCTGCATTTTCTGCTTATATCATTTATGCATTTCAGCTCCCTAAAATGTATCAACGATGTTAGGTTGTGCATTTAGGAAATGTTGGTGACTCTGTTACTAACATTTATCTCATCCCTTGAAACCACTTAAGGAATTGACGGGTGCTCTAACCATAAAGAACTGTTTCTTCGGTGGCTTGAACAACTTTTAAAAGCATGACCCTAATGATGTATTGCTAACAGTATTTCCTTTGGCTGCATGCTTTTAAACTCATCTTGCTATTTGTAGTGATCTATGTTCATTGAGGCTCATCAACCATCTGCCTTGTACCATCTCGATAATCGTGTGTTCACAAGTTTGTAGGGCTTGTTTGTGTCCGAGAAAAGGAGTATTCTGCAGTAGCCGGACCCACACCTCGGACGGGATCCCTATCAAAAATGGTTTAAAGTCTAATTGGGACTTTTCATTGGGGAGATCCCTTACTGTTGGCCAAACATATTTTCCCATCAACAGATTTGGTGCTAGAAGGAGGGCCTAAATGGCAGGCTCCCAGCACACGAATAACATCCCATTAGAAACTCCCCAAGGGGAGATCATGTTTGAAAACACTGGTCCTCCACCCTTAGAAAATTCCCAAGAGGAGGAAGCCCCTAACTATGAGGTCACCTCAGATCAGCTAAGGGTCCTACATCCTATCACTCGCAACCTCAATAGGGGTTTGCAAATTTCCCCGGTCTCCGGTTCCCTGGTTAATCCTAGAACCCCTGTGACTAACCACACCCGCCAAGGGGCCCTCGTCAATTCCCTACCTTAGCTGGTATGCCTTATGATCGAAGATTATGTAGATGTCGTTGAGCGAAATTCTGAGCAACCCCTGGACAGTCCTCGAGGGGCTGAAGAGGGGGGTCCCGAAATCACTGAACCCCAACCAAACACCGGCCCTCAACCTGACCACACTTTGAATAACGACATTCAAACCAACAACCTACCTAAGGGAGGAGCTGGGAGAGGTCAGGGGGACCAAGGTAGGGGAAATAGAGGCCGTGGGCAAGGCCGAAATACTGTCCACCGCCATCACAACCATAATCAGAACAAATTCCCTTTCCTCTACAACCGGAGAAATATTAGAAATACGACAAACCTTAGAGGAAATCAAGACATGCACTCCCACCATGAAGGTGAGGCCTCTGGATCTAGAATGGGAAGTGAGTCTGAGACCAAAACAGGACACGTCTACATACCCTACCATGAACAAGCCCGACGGGTGCAACTGCTAGCCTGGATGGCCCAATCCCCTTTAGGGCTCCACGGTCCTCTTCATAATATGCCCAGGCACCCTGAGAAGCATCTCCCCAAGTTCGACCCTGAAAAGGGTACGCTGGTCGAGGACCATATAAGTAACTTCTACCTCACACTGCAAATGATGAGGGTGCAAGCGGATGATGTAGCTTGCTGACTCTTTCCTCATACCCTTGAAAACAACGCTGTTACATGGTACCGGTCTCTTCCTGCCCCTTCCATATTTTCGTGGGAGCAATTCCGTCGTACCTTCATCCAGAAGTTTTTGGAAGACAAGACTCCTTCCATGCTTCTCACGGAGCTTAGTACGCTGAAATGCCAGAAGAAGAAGAAATTCAAATACTTCAATCAACGGTATGTGACTATATTAAACAAGTTCCCTCCAAACATGGCTTTAGATGACTCCATCACCATTGATTATTACATGAGGGCTCTCTCCCGAGATATCGTCATGTTTTTCAAGCACAAAGCCAAAGCTACCCTTGCAGTAAATTACATCACTACCCTTGCCATCGAAAAAGACATGTTGTCCATAGGAGCCATTGACCATGAGGGTCGGGATGACCATAAGCTAGCCACGAAAAGAAACCAACCCTTCGCACACAAACCTGGAGAAAAAGACAAGAACGCTTTTGACTTCGAAAGTATCACAAAGTCACTCAAGTTGTTAACCAATGAAGTTTTTGATCTAAAGAGAAAAGGCATTGAGCCCACAGCAGGTGTCAAAACTTAGAAACCTTTCTTTAAGAAAAACAACCCCACTGTCGGTCGGCCTCCGTCCAACGCCAACATTGGTCTCAACGTGGAAGAAATCAGCAAGGAAAATTTTTGTTCTTTCCATCAAGCCTCCCACTCGGAGAAAACTTGCCCCCAGTGGATTAATAGCATGACTGCCATGTTGATTTGGCTTCTGGAAGACCAACTGCCAGAGATCTAGAATAGGAGGCTATTTCAGACAACGAGGAGGCCTCCCCCCCCCCAGATGAGGATATGGGTTCCACAGTCCTTGCTTTTGAGGTCATCCACGGAGAGTCTCCCCTTTCCACAACTGGGATAAACTTGGCTGACGACCCTAAATATAAACCCCCTCGAAACTATGGTTTGAGGAGCAAAGGCCCGGTCAACGAACAATCCTTCAAAGAAAAAAGAAAAGCTTTCTTAAGGAAAATCCTGCCACCAAATGCAGAAAACCAAAACAAGACTCCTGAGAAATTTAGTCCAACTAACCCCAGAGAAGGCCCCAAGGCTAAAGATTTTTCGGTTTCCCCTAAAACCACCACCAAACTTGCCTTACACACAAAGTTGGGATATAACATTATCGAAGATATGAAGAAGATCCAGGCCAATATTTCTCTCTACGAGCTCGCTCACATTGCTAACCAGCGAGATCTTATCCTTAAGGCATTTTCCAATCTACCGGCGGCCAAACCCATGAGCACCACATCGACCCAAACTGCTGCTAGTCCCCAATCCTTCTGGTGCATCCACGAATGTTATGCCCTTATCCGTATGCAAGAAGTTAAACATCCACCCTGAGAAAACTGATGCTAGGATCATCCAGCTCGACAGATCTCAAGTCCCTACAGTAGGCGAATTAAACAACATCATCATCCGCCTATCCTTTGATTCTAGAGTACATTAGTGCATTGACATAGTAATCGTGGATATCCCCGAAGCCTATGGCCTTCTGTTGAGCAGAGATTGGTCCATCAAGCTACAGGGGTACTTTGCCACTGATTGGTCCCACCTTTGGCTCCTGTACAAGGGCAGGAACAACCAAATCCGGATCGAAAGTGAGCCGTACATGAAGTATACTGTGACCGACCTGGACGCAACTAACGAACCAGTCAGTTTTGCATAAGAAGAGCTCGGTATGTGTTTCTTATAATCCATTTTTGGGTGCTATCAAACTCCCCATTATCCAATCACTCAAGACGTCCAGTCTGATCTACTGCTATTCACTGAAAACCACTCCGCCTCGACAAAGGACCCATTAGAAACTGCTTCCCCAAGTACATCCCCAATGTGCCCAGACATCCTTGTCAAAACAGAAGATGAAATATGGACCCTATACTATGACAGTTCCAAAACCCAAGACGGGGTTGGCATATGTTGTATCTTGTTGGACCCTCAGAAAAACAAGTTTTTGATTTCCTGTCGGCTAGAGTTCCAGTGCACAAATAATACAACTGAAAATGAGGCATTGCTGCTTGGACTCAAAAAGGTCATAGATCTAAAAGTTCATTGTTTAAAGGTAATCGGAAATTCGGATATTATCACTCGTCAGGTACGTAACGCCATCCATTGCTTGTCTCCACATCTGAAAGGTTACCAGCAAGAGGTATGGCATTTAATTTATTCTTTTGATGCTTTCGATATTAAATCCGTCCTTAGAATGCATAATGCAGTAGCTGATACACTCACCAATGCTGCCGCTAGGTTCACCCCACTTAGAGATGGATTTTATATTGAAGTTATTTACAAGCCATCCGTACCAGATAATGTCACTAATTTGCACGTTTTCAATGATGACCAACAGGTACTGGATTTCATGCTCAATACAGACGTATTTAAGGACGCAGTTATAGAAGAAGAGGATCATGATTGGGCCTTGCAAGAGGAAATATGAGATCGGAAAGAAAATCCCATACCCAAAGGGATCATGTCACTCAAAAAGTTGTTCGACCTACAGAACCGTTTCCGAGGGCCCCCAAACACGAAGGTGCAAAGTTCCACGTTAGCGCACCGGCAAATAAATCTCGGGACAGATAAGGATCCCAAGCTCATCAATCTGGGTAATGAATACACCCCCCAAGAGAGGCAAGCATTCACTGAGTTATTTAAGAAATACCGAGATGTGTTCACCTGGACATATGATGAGCTACGAACTTATGATACACGGATCATCCAACACGTGATACCCATGAAGGAAGGAGTGAAACCTTTTCAAAAAAAACTGAGAAAAGTACACCCCGCCTTAGAACCGATTATTCAAAAGGAACTAAAGAAAATCTTAGATGCACGGATAATTTTCAACGTTCAACACTCAACTTGGGTGTCAAACCTGGTCCCTGTTCCCAAGAAATCTGGTGAAATCTGTTTGTGCGTACACTTCCGGAATTTAAACAGAGCCTCTGACAAAGACAACTATCCGGTGCCCCCTATGGAGAAAATCCTTTAAGCTGTATCAGGGTCGGAAATGTTCTCTCTATTGGATGGGTTTTCAGGTTATAATCAAGTACTAGTGGCTGAACCCGATCGGCTCAAAACCACATTCAGAACTAAATGGGGAACATTCGCATTCAGACGCATGCCCTTTGGCTTGATTAATGCTGGCGCTACCTTCCAAAGAGCCATGGACATCACCTTTAGAGGCCTCATTGGGAAAAGCGTAGTAGTATACCTTGATGATGTCACCATGTTTTCAAAACACAGATTCGACCACCTACACCACCTCAAGCACAACTTTGAAAGTTGTCGGAAATACGGGATCTCACTGAACCCGAAGAAAAGAATTTTCACCGTCTCTGAAGGAAAATTGTTGGGGCACATAACAACTCGAGACGGCATAATAGTGGATCCAGAACGTGCGAAATTCATCACTCAAATACCGCCCCCAAGTGGTAAGAAAGCTATGCAGTCTTTCCTCGACAAAATCAACTTCGTCCGAAAATTTATATCATATTTCACCCAAATCGTGAAACCATTGCAAGGTATGGTTAAGAAAAACACTAACTTTAAATGGAATCCTCCCGAGAAAGAAGCATTCGATAACATCAAATGAGCCATCGCGGAAGCACCTGCTCTCCAGAGTCCGAATTTCAACAAAGGCTTTATCTTGTATACTTTTGCCTCGGATTCATCTTTGGCTGCCGTCCTCACTTAGAAAGATGACAA
The DNA here is from genome assembly GCA_034641835.2 of Pinus albicaulis. Taxonomy (NCBI): domain Eukaryota; kingdom Viridiplantae; phylum Streptophyta; class Pinopsida; order Pinales; family Pinaceae; genus Pinus; species Pinus albicaulis. Next base: position 194,483 of record MU968368.1, read on the forward strand.
CAATGATGAGCGGCCTATATCATTTATGAGGATTGGATTACAAGGTGCTGAGCTAAATTATCCAGATATTGACAAGCAATATTACGCAGTATACAAGGTAGTTAAACACTTTAGGACGTATATTTTGAAGAGTCACGTCACAGTCTTTGTACCTCACCGAGCTGTTCGCTCACTGTTCATACAGCAGGAGTTGGGCGAGAGATGAGGCAACTGGATGATGTGCCTTCAAGAATATGACATGGAATTCAAGCCAACACACACTATAAAGGGCCAAGTACTATTTTGGATGGCCACAGAGGCAGCAGACTCACGAAGCAGTGAAGAAGAGAACTGTGAACACGAGATTGACATGTACCAAGCTGATAGCATATCCTGGAAGGATACCTCCTCATGGTACGTTGATCTCCAGAAATATCTGAAACACAGTACCATGAGCCCCACTTTAACCACTCAGCAGAAATGTGCATTGAGATTGAAATCTGTATCCTATCAGCTGGTGCAGAGTAAGTTGTTTTGCAAGCACCACAGCGGTGTCCTGCTACGCTGTTTGGAGTATGAAGAGGCACAGAAAGTTTTGGCAGAACTCCACGATGGTCCAGTAGGTGGACACTATGCAGGGGATACCACTGCTCACAAAATCATGCGTGTCAGTTTCTATTGGCCTACTCTGTTCAAATATGTGCACGCCTATGTACGGAAATTCCAACAATGCCAAAAGTTCACAAATAGGGAAATACGGCCTTCTGCCCCATTATAGTTTGTCACAGTGGAAGAACCGTTTCAGCAGTGGGGGTTGGACATGATTGGGGAAATCTTTCCACACTCTTCCAAGCAACATAGATACATCCTCACCGCCACTAGCTACTTCACAAGGTGGGTTGAAGCGATACCGTTGCATCAAGTCAATGATCAAGAGGTAATAGACTTCATCACCCAATGCATCATGATCAGGCTTGGCTTTCCAACCTCCCTTGTTTTTTATTATGCAACATACTTTTCATCTTTTAAATTATATAAGTTTTCTCTAGAAAACGGTATAGTGCTGATACATTCTGCCAATTATTACCCTCAAAGAAATGGGTTAGCTGAGTCAACTAATAGGAACCTCATCCGCATCATCAAAAAGACTTTGCTATCCCAACAACGAAATTGGCATAACCCTCTCCATAATTCCCTATGGGCTAATCACGTCACCACCAAGCCTTCTTTGGGGACCTCCCCATTTTTTCTTTTGTACGACAAAGAAGCTATTCTTCCTCCCAACTTGTCTCTCCCAACCCTTCAATTGTCACAAGAGACTCATGGCACCCCTTGCCTTGCCTTACGGGCCCGAATAGACACATTATTGAAGCTGGAGGAGGAAAGGCTAAAAACCCGGGAAAAATTCGTCGTCCACCAAAGTTGAATAAAACAATGCTTTGACAAGAAGTCTGCCGAATTTTTTTTTTTCGAAGTAGGTGACCTGGTCCTCAAGTGGGACAAGGCTCACAAGGATAAAGGAAAACACTCCAAATTCCAGGCCCTGTGGACAAGCCCCTTCCAGATTAAATAAAAGATCGACTCTCATACCTATAGGCTATAGACCCTTGAGGGGAGAATTGAGGTCCTCTTGATAAATGAGCATGACCTTAAACACTATTTCACCTGACAGCCCTGAGGGGGCCATCATCATACCCTGTACCATATGTCTATTATTTTTTCTTTTCGTTTCCTTTGTTTTAAATTTTTTCCTTTGTTCTCATTTTTTCTTTTTTTTCAATAAACCACTTGTTCCAAGCAGGCTCCCATTGACTCTGTCCCCTGTAGCATCCCAAGTTGAAGGAGAAATGTAGAAGTTACTCAATTGGAAATGTTATGCCAGAATATAAGCTGGTGTGGAATCACCCCTGAAACACAAAAGGGACACAAGATTTCCTGAAATATGCACTCAATGGGGAAGCACAGCCAAGTAACAGGAACCAAGCGCAAGTAGCCTACCTAGTATGCTGCCCAGGGGACTGTTGTACAGAAGAAATTCTCACTGTGATCGGTCTCTGGATGGAAAGAGGACAGAGCTGACAAAAAGAGACAAAAGGACATCCAAGAAAACCCAAAAGTCCTCATATAGACCAGGAGCAACCTCTCTTGCAAGAAAAATAATTCAAGATCCCTCATCCGCCCAGGAAATAAATGCCACAAATCAAATAAGTGCCTTGAGCACAATCAAATAAGTGCCCTGAGCACATTTAAAATAAGTGCAAACTAGCACATGAATAAGGGTAAAGGATTGAGAAAGGCTTCCTGCGCAGAGAGGCGATGCAACGACTCTGTCGGGGTACTGACCAGGCTCGCTGGCAGTGGAGCAACGTCCGTGACTCCTAGGCAGTGACTTTGTAGGGACCACCAGGTTCACTGGCAGCAGAGAAACATAATGAGGACGAAATAATTATACTAGATCCTGGAAATATCTGAGGTTACTCCAACCTTTTTCGTCCGGTCTCTGGAAATGAAATATGGTTAGACCTGCACCCTGGGACACACAAATAGGTGGAGCAAATATGCAAGGACCGAGAACAAAAGTAGTGGGACCCATGGAGTGGAAGCATCAGTAAGTCCCCCACCCCCCACCCAATGAAGAATCAGTAGAGATCCTAGGTCCTACCAACGAATCACCATTTTTTGTAGCTGCTACAACACCCTCCAAAATTTTTCTTTCCTTAAATTTTTGAGCCTCCTAATACTTATGAAAAAGGGGAGCCAGGGATAAATTCACCTCTTCAAAACCTCAGGTCACTAAGTTGCAATTCTGGTTAACTCTTCTAAGTCGCGACCCCGCGACCTTGCGACCCTTCAGGTCGCAAGGTCGTTGGGTCGCACATCAATCCGAAACCAAACATCATCGACCCGGTGACCCAATGACCCTTTAGGTGGGAAGGTTGCAGAGTCACAAGGTTGCACATCGCATTAGCTCATCCCTTCTGCGACCTTGCAACCCTCATTTATTGCTCACACGTGCGACCCCTTTATATATAGAAGGGTCGCATAGGTCGCATTCAACCTGCCTGACAGAGAAAGAAAACGCCTCTGACAAGCCAGCTGGAGCGCAATTTTCCAGGGAAAGTTGCCTAATCCTCCTACTATTTCTTTTCTAAGGTATTTGTTACTATTTTCCTCCCTACCCTAGCCTATTTTAACCCTGTTATGATCTTGACCATGCCCATTGGCAATCCCTCTGCAAACCTCCCCTCCTTTAGTTTCTTTCCAAGCCATTAAGATTTTGTGTGAAGCTTATCTGCCCCTTTCCCCTTCCAAGGACCTTGCCTATCACACCAATGAAGACTCCTACAACCATGTACGACGATCTTGTGGAAGCCATGTGTGTTTTCTATGCCTTTTCCACCGCGCATCCACCAAAGCCCTAGAGCGACCTTGCGACCTCGGTTGCCAAGTCGCAGAGCCGCTAGGTCGCATATTATAGAAAATCCAGAATGACGCGACCCCGCGACCTTACGACCCAATCACGAGTCGCTAAGTCGCTAGGTCGCAATTCCGTAAATATTTTGGCCATTGCGACCCTGTGACCCTGCAACCTTGTGACCTAGTCGCAAGTCGCCAAGTCGCTAAGTCGCTCCTTTATGAAGTTTTAAGCCCACGTGACCCTGCGACCGAGCGACCAAGTTGCAAGGTCGCTAGGTTGCAGGTTAACCCACTTCCTTGAAAATGATTAAGCAGAGGTAGGAACATCCCACATATTTATAAATAATGGCATCTGTCTTATCATGGGATTGTCTTATGAACATGCCAGGGGATCTTGAAGCCAAGCTAGAGTGCGTATCCATTTCATCAGAATCAAGTGACATGGGGCCGCCAATAGTTTGCAAGAGGAACAAAAGTCTCGAGATAGAAATCTCAAAGGAGGAAAGACCTGTTTCTTTTCCCCCCATCTATGGAGACATAGATTTCATTTTTGGTAAAGGGGACAGTATGAGATGGTACTAGATTTACAAAGATTTTACGTTGACCAAATTTTCGGAGGACCTCCCTGAACGACAGATATATATTCAGGTTAAACGATCCAAGTTGCAATACGCGGGAGCCCACCCACTTATATTCCCATGTGTAGAACTGATTGAATGGATCTTGCAAAGGGTTGACCCCAAGATCTGGGTTATTCGAGATCACACCGGAAAGTCATTTGCTAATATAAAAGGACAAGATACGGAAGTCTATTATGCACTGCCTCCCTGAGAGTAGAGCTTGAGTGAGGAGTGGGCCGTTACTCATGCAGTTACCATACCTGAAACTTTGAGAGGATGGTGGGAGGACCCAGAAAAGTTCCGGGTCGAGAATGACTAGGAATATCAGACAACAAGGCTCAAGAAAGTCTACAAATTAGTAGCCACAATTCTATGCAAGATTTACGGCCATCCAGATGCAACCTTTTTTAACGGTGCTTGGGTTTCTCTGATGTACGCTATCACCGTGTACGGTACCCGCTTCAACTGGGCCAACATGATAGTGGCAGCCCTCAGGTCGAACATATTTGCGGCATTAGCACCTGATGAAGGGTATGCTTCAGAATTTTATATGGCATCCTATCTCCTGGATGTGGTGTGTCCAAGGTGCCATTTTGAGGGGTGGTCACACAACTAGGACCCAGAGCATGGCGGTCCGATTCACAAAGATCTAATGGTGTTCTGGGATTCCAGGTACAAGCAAGACATGGAGTCAATTGCACGCAGCTCCATCCCTGCTCTCTACAGGAAAATATTTGGAGCAGACGCCCCATGCATGTCCTGGTGTGCCATGGAGACAATAACCCAAGTAGCCCACTGGTTCCCTAACGCGGAGGGTACTTTCATCCAAGTTTTCAAGTCGCTCAAGGCTCCTCATGTGTTGCCCTAGTTCATCACTGACAAGCTCCTCCTCCAAGAAATATGCTACCAAATGTGAGGGGGATTTTCAAAATTTCTAACTAAGGGTAAGAAGAAGCCATGGCCCACTCTGCCTCTTACTATCGGTGCATACACAGTGAAGGATTTCAGGGAAGTGGAGATAGAAGCCAAACAAATCAGAGGATTTTGTTTACCCCCTTTAGCACACCGGACATATGATCCTGAGAGAATCATTCTGGCCCACTGTAAGTAGGAAAAGTTCAAATGGAGTTACCAGTATATCGAGTTCCCTGCTGAGGACAGAATCAGGAACTGGTATAACAAGGACAGAGAGGCCACCCCGGAAGAATCAACTAGCCAGGATGACCAGACTCTAGAAGAAAGAATCCATACGCTGGGAGGAGCATCATCATCAAAGGCCAAGAAGCCTAGGACCGGTACAGGTCTTCACCCCTCCTCCCAGCAAAAGGGAAAAGAGGCTAAAGCTCAAAAAGAAGCTGAGGAAAGGAAAATTAAGAAGAAGACAATCGAAAGAAACAATTGAAAGAAGAGAAGAGGAAGAAGCGGGCAGAAGAAAACCGTAGAAAAAAGGAAGAGGAACATAAGAAGAAAGAGGAGGAAGAAAAGATGGAAGTTGAGCACCAGTTAAAGTTAAAACAGGATAAGGCAGAGGCCGAACGCTGGCTAAAGGAAGAACAGAACAAAGCAGAAGCATAGCACTGGCTGAAGGAGGAATAAGACAAAGCAGAAGCCGAAGGAAGTAGGACTTCATTTTTAGAAACAGAGGAACAAACAAAGTTGTTGCCCATCGAGATACCTCTGAAAACTCCTGTCTGTTTCACCCTCTCAGAATTGGGTACCTCCGAAGATCTAGATGAGGGAGTGCTCGATCTCACCAGACTCACCTATGAACAATTCACACACAAGATTGGGCAGGAAAAGAGGAGATGTTTGGCACGAGACCCTGCGATGCCCCTCGCAGTCACTATAGGTAAGGATATAGTCTTGGACACTAGGACTAATCCGGTCATGATTTCCTTAGCCGGTACCGCTTTTGTGGCATCTACAGAGGAGAACGTGAGCAGGATGAGAAGAGAAATTATGTCCTTACAGAACAGACTGCAGACCTCCGAACTCAAGATGGCCAAAGCAGAGCAAGAAAAGAAGGCGCTACAAGAGGAGGTCAGATAATTTCAAACCAGGGATACCCCTAGTAACGAAATCTCACTCACTATACAGGGAGAGCTAGTCAGTTTAGAGGCCTCCATGAAACAGGTCTATGAAGAAATGTTTACCATAAAACAAATGGTAGCGCCTCTACTGAAGGCACAAGCCAAAACTAAAAGGAGAAACACACAGCTAAAGGAAGCCTCTACTACATTGGACAAGATATTGGAGTGGTCTAACAGGTATCCAAAAGCCCCGGCCATGTTGCCTAGAAAAGATTGGATTTCCACCCAGAATGACAAAGTTCAAATCAGGATAAAGGTACAATCCAAGGAAAATCTCATCAAGGATCTTGAGAAAGTAATGTCCGCATATGAGCATTTGATTAGCGACATCGACTCAATGGCCGAGGTACACCACATCCCTTCTCTGGTTGCACTTGGAGAAGAGAAAACATGGGAAGAAGTCTCCAACAATATCCAAACATTTTTACATCCCATGAGGCAAGCAGCTGCCTCGCAAGACCTGCCGGTGTTGAGAGAAAACATGGTTCAATTCATTGTGACACCGGTCCGGATATACAGTAAACTGGCCTCCTTGTCGAATCAAATCACAGTCAAGAGGGAAACTTTGATTCCAAACGCTCTCGAATGTCTTCACAGGTTGAGAGAAGATACACCGCAGGTATCCCCAGTAGATGCAGATTATTGGGCTTGGCAGACCTACCTCAAAGAGCAGCAGCAGATAGATGTCCTGAGCCTCGCAATCACCCAACTACTTCCATGATCAAGTTACATATTGCAGCAAGTAGAAAGGGTCGCAGGTCACAGCAAGTAGAGAGGGTCGCAAGTCGCAGCAGCTAAGGGGTCACATGTCGAAGCCACAGCCGAGGTCACAAGTCGCAATTTCCTTCAAGTCGCAAAGTAGGCCAACAGTCGGGAAGGCGAAAAGTAAGGGATACCCAAGGGTCAATTTTGTTTTATAAATACTCCCTTCCGGGAATTTTAAAAGACCTTTTTTTGGAGACTCGAAAGGAGCAAGAGAATTGTATAGCAATGAATGCACTTTTATGAATGAATACAAGCACTTGTTTTGATTCCACTCTTGGATTTGATGAGAAATAATGCATGAAAACTGTGAATATTTTGTCTTATGTATCTGATATCTTTCTAATTTAATCGTCTGCGTTTTCTGCTTATATCATTTATGCATTTCATCTCCCTAAAATGTATCAATGATGTTAGGTTGTGCATTTAGGAAATGTTGGTGACTTTGTTACTAACATTTATCTCATCCCTTGAAACCGCTTAAGGAAGTGAAGGGTGCTCTAATCATAAATAATTGTTTCTTCTGTGGTTTGAACAACTTTTACAAGCATGACCCTAATGATGTGCTGCTAACAGTATTTCCTTTGGCTGCATGCTTTTAAACTCATATTGCTATTTGTAGTGTTCTATGTTCATTGAGGCTCATCAACCATCTGCCTTGTACCATCTGAATAATCATGTGTTCACAGGTTTGCAGGGCTCGTTTGTGTCCGAGAAAAGGTGTATTCTATGGTAGCTAGACCCACACCCTGGATGGGATCCCAATCACAAACGGTTTAGAGTCTAATTGGGGCTTTTCACCGGGGAGATCCCTTACTATTGGCCAAACATATTTTCTCGTCAACACACTCCAAAGGGCCATTTACTGCCATTTTCATATAAATTATAATTTGATTCTACAAACAATATCTCTAGAATATGAAGCTCTGATTCTTGGGTTGCAAAGTGTCGAACAATTAGGAGTACAAAATATATCTGTTTTGGAGATTATGAACTAATGGTAAAATAGATTAAAAATCATTGTCAGGCAAGACATCCAAGAGTAAGAACTTACAAGAATGAAGTGTGGGATTTAGTGGATAATTTATTCCTTTATTTTAATATAAATTTTTTCCCTAGGGAAGGGAACCAACTAACAGATTCTCTGGCAGTTGCAACCAACACTTTTAAACCCCCTCTAAATCCAAGGCTAAGATATGAAGTAGAAATAAAAAATAGACCTTCAATTTCTGATATTGTGAAGCACTGGCAGGTTTTTGAAGATGAATAATAGATTAAGGATTTTTTGAGATGATAGGAGAATTTTATAATTTAGAAGTTGACAAATATGAAGATGTTAGAAAGCACCAGGAGAGAGCAGTTTCTTTCAAAGATTCAATTGGTAATTAGAATATTTTACAACTCAAAGATAATATAATACCAAAAGGATTGGTACCTCTGGAAAAATTATTTAATGTTGATGATGTTTCTAATAATCCAAAGAAAGAAAACCTTGAAGAGGATTTAGAAGATTGTAATTTGGGTACAGATCAACAACCCAAGATGATGAGATTATTTAAAGGTGTGCTTGAAAATTTTAAACATAGATATATAAGCATGTTCAAGAAGTTTGTTGATGTTATTGCATGGTCATATTAATACTTGAAGACATATGCCACTAATATCATCCATCACAAAATCCCTTTGAAGCCAGGAGTCAAAGATTTTAAACAAAAGCTAAGGTAGATCAATCCCTTGTTGTTGCCTTCAATTGATAAAGAAGTTAAGAAATTATTACAGGCTAAACTATTTGTTCCTTTAAGGTATACAAATTGGGTGGAAAATATTGTACCACTAAGGAAAAATAATGGTGAAATAAGGTTATGTGTGAATTTTAGGAATTTGAACAGTACATCTTTGAAGGATAATTATCCTTTGCCCTAGATGGACCACATTTTACAAAAATTAATAGGTTCATAGATTGTCCATGATTGATGGATTCTCTGGCTACAATCCGATTGAGTAGAGGAGGATCATAAGAAAACAACATTTACAACTCCTTGGGGCATGTTCATGTATGCCAAAATGCCTTTCATATTGATGAATGTTGGCACCACATTCCAAAGAGCTATGGATATAGAATTTATAGGAGAAAGGGATAAGTTTGTGGTGATTTATCTAGTTGATATAAATGTCTTTTCTAAATCAAATGAAGAACACTTGGAACATCTACAACAGACCTTTGAGAAGTGTAGGAGGCATGGTTTATCTTTAAACCCAAAGAAATCTCACTTTGCTTTGAAAGAGGGAAAGTTTTTGGGACATATTGTTTCAAAAGGAGTGAAGATAGACCATGCAAGAGTGGAAGAAATAAGTAAGATACCTTTGCCAAGAAGAAAGAAAGAGATACAAAGTTTTTTGGGGAGAATTAACTTCCTCGGGATATTTTTTCCAAATTATGTTGAAATTGTCAAATAAATCACTGATATGCTGAAGCAAGGGGCGAAATTGAAGTGGAATGCATATGCAAGGGATTCCTTTTCAAGAATTAAAGTAGATTTGCAAGAAGCTCCGGTGTTGATAAGTCCTAATTATGAAAGCCTTTTCATATTTTTTATTTTTCTTTTGACTGTACTATTGTAGTTGTACCTTTGCAAAAGAATGAGGAGAAGAAAGAATAACTTGTAGCCTTTTTCAGTAAAGTGTTGAGAGATGCAAAGCTAAGATATAATATTTTGGAAAAGTAGGCTTATGCCTTGCTTAAAGCCCTCAAAGATTTCAGAGTTTATGTTCTTCAGTCCCAGGTGGTTGCATATGTGCCAAATACCATTGTTAAGGGTGTTTTGGTTCAGAGTGATGTAGAATGTAACAGAGGTAAGTGGATAGGTAGGATACAGGAATATGATTTAGACATAAAACCAACAAAACTAATAAAGGGTCAAGGTTTGGCTAAAATTCTGACAGAAGCAAATTTTCAAGCTTTGGGGATTAATTTGTTGGCTGAAGTTGAAGAGAAAGAAGATGTTGGCAAACAAATAAAGTCTGAACAAGGTGATAAAATTCAATATAAATTCTTCTGTTCTGAATGGTACAAATATATTGTGCATTACTTGTGTTTTCTTTATTGTCCTCCTACCATGAACAGATTTAAATACAAGGTTCTTAAAGTAAAAGCTCTGAAGTATGTGATTGTAGATGGAAAGTTATATTGGAGAGACCCTATGGGTATCTTACTGCTTTTTCAGACAGAGGGAGAATTTGTTGAGATAATCAAAGAATACCATGATAGCCTGTGTGGAGGTCATTATAGTTGGAATATTACAACTCATAAAATTTTGAAAGCTGATTTCTACTAGCCTTCTTTATTTTCAGATGTTTATAAATTAGTGAAGAATTTCCAAAAATGAAAAACTTTTGCTGAGAAGAAGAAGTTGGCTCCACTTCCTGTAATTCTTGTGTTTATAGAAGAGCCTTTTAGGCAATGGGGACTATATTTTTTGGAGAAATTAACCCACCATCTAGTGGTCAATGCAGGTGGATTTTGACAGGGACATATTATTTTACAAAGTAGGTTGAAGCAGTGCCAACAAGAAAGGAAAATGATTTGGTGGTAATGAAATTTCTAGAAGAAAATATTTTTAGTAGGTTTGGGTGTCCAAAGAAGTTAGTAACCGATACTTCCCAAGTCTTTAAATTTGCTAAACTGATTGATTTTTTCCAGAAATACAATGTTAGTTTATCACATTCAACTACTTATCATCCTCAAAGGAATGGGTTAGAAGAACCTTCAAATAAGACATTGGTAAGGATTTTTAAGAAGATAATAGAAGAGAATAAGAAAGATTGGGATTCAAAACTGAAGTTTTCTCTCTGGGAAATTCAAGTAACTACTAGAAGATCAACTAGCAAACCACCATTTTAGTTGGTGTATGGTGCTGAAGCATTGTTCCGTAGTCAGATGATAAAGCCTGTGGTAGCATTGATTCAAGATGTCCAAGAAGAACCAAGTCCTCTAATTAGAAGGATGAACAACTTGGTGGAGCTGAATGAAACTAGAGATAAAGTCAGAGAATATCTAATTAGCTATCAAGAGAAGATGAAAACAATTTTTGACAGAAAAGCCAAAGATGTTCTTTTCCAACCATGTGATCTTGTTTTAAGTTGGGATGTTAGAAGAGAATATAAAGGTAATCATGGGAAATTCGATCCCCTTTGGTATGGTCGCTTTAAGATTACTGAATCCAGAGCCAATAACACTTTTGTCTTGGAAAATTTGGATGGTGAAATGCTACCATTACTAGTGAATGGGAAGTACTTGAAGCACTATTTCCAGCACTGAAGTTTCATTGAATCATTGTATATATCAGTTTGATCATTGTACATAGGTCGGTGAGTAATTCATTGCAATGTGTAAGTCACATTTTGACTCCATGCCCGAGGTGAAGGCACTGATCTACGGTTCTTAGTGTTCTTTTCCAAAGAAACACTATCCCCAGGTGGAGCTAGATGTTGTGGCCTGTTTTAAATTTCTTGTATGTTGTACATAGGAGATTGTGTACTTTGAATATATATATATATATATATATATATATATATATATATATATATATATATATATATATATATATATATGCACTAAATGAAATTTTGAAAAACGGCACTAAGCAGTATTTGAATTTAATGTGCAAGATAGTGAAACCACTTTGGCGCGTTGGGTTAAAAGACACGCCATTCATTTCTTGGATGCCACCAATTGAAAATCCTTCCCACGATGGAATGTCAGTGGAGTCACAAAGTAATCGGAGGTTAACCGACGAGATGCCTCCACTGGAATCTTTGAACCCCGCCAGTTGACCGGAATGAGTGGTCCAGATCATTTACGGGGGCACTGCTCTATGATAGAGCCCATACTACAGAGGCCCCCCACAGTGATGACATTCTAACGACAGCTGATAGACCCCACAATGCCAGCAAGCAAGCCAGGTCAGCTGATGTTGATGTTAATCACATCAACATTTAATTCATTTCCATATGATTTTATCTTGCCCATTCATTTTATTTCACTATAAAAGGGAAGATTGTCTTCATTTGTGTCCATGTTTGCCTCGTGAACTGCTAAAGTCTTCCAATTTTCGTACAAGTTTCCAAATCAGTAGCCACTTTGACACAACTAGGTAACCCATGTGACTATTCTTGTAAAATTGTTCAAAACGATGAAGAAAGATGTCATTCTCAGGTATTCCACTCATATCGCACTAATGAATAAACAAACAGACATTGTAGATACTATCTTCATAGTAGACCACCCTCTCTTTTATTAGCATGTCGTCCTAAACCAAGCAAGGTCCCCAATTTACTCTGCTTTGATTAAGTCTCGAGTCCTGTCATTGTTTGTTCCACAGAACTACCTATTTCGAAAGTTTATCCATTGGTTGGTTTCTGCCATGTACCCTCAGAAATTATTTTTCATGAACCAATTAGGGGAAAATGTATTCCAGGTTTCAGCTCAGTTGATAAGGCAATCGTTTTTCTACCCCTTTAAAGAGTCATATGTGAGTTTCAGTGATGAATCCCTCTCTTCATATTTTCAAGAATTTTTGGGCCTGAGGTTACCCAAATTGTATTTTATCTCATGCCTAAAAAGGCAAAGTTATCCTTGGAGTCAGATAGTTTTCCTTTAAGTACCTTTGCTAAATATGTACTACCAATTCTTCAAATTTTGGCCAAATTCCTAGGGAGAGAAGATGCCATGGTGGTAGATAAGTCAATTTTGGGAACGTTTTCTTTAATGATGAAGCCTGTATTAGTTTTGGATATTCCCACTTATCTGGAGAATGTTATCAATAATTAGTTTATGAGTTTTTCAATCACTGGAAGTTTCAGGTTTCCTTCTTTTGTCACCAATTTGATTCTTTACAATAACATGGATAGCTTTACTCAGTTGGGGTTGAATATTTTTGATGTGAATAAAACAAACAGTCAGTGGTATGTTCGACAGACATGGTGAGAAAGGAGGTGGGAAATGAAGGGTTGTTTGAATTTACCTCTTCTTTCCTTCCTATTGTCCATGCAATTTTAAATGGGGTGTATGCACCAAGATTCTTGCCTAAAGCTCAATCCTTTTTGAAGTTAAGTAAAGATGTGTGATATGGAGATTGGTTTTCTCATGAATACCATATTGAAATTAGATTATTTGGAGTGGATATAGATCCTTTTAGATTGCATGTATTTATTCCTATGATGTTGTTTGCCCTGGAGTTCATTAGGCAAGGTCTTAATGTTGATCATGTCCATATTGTACCAATAAATAAAGGTCATTTGTTTAAACTAACCAGGACAGTAGGGCCATTTATTGTAAACACCAGACAAGCCCTGGAATGATCCAGGTGGATATTGGTGGCCACCCGCCTATTCCACTTGGGGCCCCACCATTGTCTCTTTCAGTTTTTCCCAACTTACTATTTTTAGCATTTTTTCGGGTCCTGAACTTCCGGAGCCATTTTGAGGCCTTAAATGACGTTTTTTGGGCATTGTTTGTCCAATGAATATGATTCCATTTTGGAATCAATATTTGTAGCAATAGTTGTAGTCCTTGGATAGATATTTCTAACGATGTATCTTGTGCGTCAAACAGAGATAGTATGCCGAAGTTACGTCCTTGGGAAGTTGAAACACCAATTTACCCAAACGGGGCCCATAGTTTTGGCGCTTCATCTCCTAGGGTTAGGTTTTTGGACATTTAGAATTCTCCATTATTTCTCCATATTAAATAGGCCCTCGAGCCTCATTGTAACACAACTCAATGGTCTGTAGCCGCCACATCTCTTCTCAGAGATTCACTACCAACACCATAGCTATTTTATTTCCATTATGTTTGTAAGCATATTTTTGTTATTTGATATTCATGAAATGAAGCTTTATTTCTACTGCATCTCTATGTTTATGGTTATTTCTATATTCTATTGTGTTCCTGCATAAATCCGGATCAGTGGTTTCAGAGCGGTCTGCTTTTTCTCGATCCTTCTTTGCATGTCCCCAACGAGGTCGGGGTATAAGGAGTTAGGGCTTGATCTGGTGGAACCATTGCAAGATCAGCCTCGCAAACTCTGATGGACACCCATGGGGGACGAAAAGAAAGATGAGGGAGTAGGAGATCCTATCAAAATATTGCTCAAGGAGGCCCTCAAAAAACAAAGGAACACGATGATGGATAACTTTGCCTAGATCCTTCAACGACTGCCCACTGGCAGTGCATCTACATCCAACAGCCACTCTAGAGGCGCGACTCGCTTTAAGGTACAAGTAAACTTTGACATTCCCATATTTGAGGGTAAAATAGATGCAGATGCTGTAGATAGATGGTTGAATCTATTAGAAGGATATTTCTCAGTTCATGACTTTTCTAACTGGGAGAAGATTATTTTTGCACTCCTCAAAGCTACCCCCCATGTCAAGGACTGGTGGGAAACCTACTGTGAGAAAAAGGATGAGACAGAACCCTCTCTGTTCTCAGCCGTACCCACTTGGAATTCTTTTCGAGATGCCATTAAGGAATAATACTATCCCATGGGGAGCTATGAGGACAAGTACATACAATGGACCACGCTGCAGCAACAAAGGGATCAAGATGTGCATGAGCTGACGAATCTGTTCCATACCCTGCACACAAAGTTGGGTATCAAAGATTCAGAGAAACATTTGGTGCTAAAGTATCACAGTTGTCTACACAGAGACATTCAGGAGGAAATGGAGTTCCTCGACATCTCCTCGCTTGGTACGACATACCGGTATGCTGCCAAGATTGAGCAGAAATTCAAACAGAAGAAGCAAGAATTTGGATCTGCGAATAAAAAGCAAGGGAAAGGTGCCCCCAAACTGCAAAGCAAAGGAAAAATCCCAGGCATGGCGGCCCAAGACAACCTGCCAAAGCCACAAGCAAAGAACAACACCGCGAAGCCAAAGAAGGACACGGGAAAGTGGTGTGAGTTCCATAAGAGCTCCACTCACAACACAAGTGAGTGTCGGCCAAGCAGTTGCTGGTGGCCGAGATGAGGGCTTCTGAATTAGATGCATGCTCCGACTCTGAATCAGAACCTGACAAGGGGAATGAAAAAGGGAAGCAGATTATTGATGCGGAGCCCAACGCCACTGTTGCCACTATGAAGATCCAGAAAGAGGAACCAGAATATCCAGAGGAGGCAGAGCATCTCTTCCACTCCCAGATGTGGGTAAAGGGTTCCCCGCTATGGTTCATTGTCGAAAATGGGAGCCAAAAGAACCTCATTTCAGCAGATGTTGTGAAGCGATTGGGCTTGCCGACCATAGCACACCCACAACCATACACCATCGGGTGGCTTCACCAAGGACGGGATCTCCGCGTCAGCTAGCAGTTCCACCTTCCCTATAGCATCAAGCCATTCATGGATGACGTATTGTGTGACATTGCTCCTATTTATGTTTCTAATGTATTATTAGGCCAACAATACTTATGGAAGTGACATGCTGTGTATGAGTCCCAACCTTGTGTTGTTATTGTTACTTTAGGAAATAAGCTGTACAGGATATCAAAGGTACCACCACCTCCCACTATCTCTTTGGTTACTACAAAACAATGCAATAAGCTCATTTCCCAAACCAGGGAATTTGTTTTCCTGATGATACGCCCCCAGGGCAAGAAGAAGACTGTGGCCACGACCTCTAGACATGGCTCCTCTGCACGACAAAGAAAAATGGACAATGTTGTGGAGGAGTACGGGGACATCTTCACCTCACCCACAGGGGTGCCTCTACACTGTCAGGTCAAGCACCTCGTTGACTTGACCCCAGGTGCGCCACTACCCAATGGACTAATCTATATGCACTCTATTATGGAGAATGATGAAATCAAGAGGCAGATTCAGGAGTTGCTGTAGAAAGGTCACATCCGGCCAAGTTCATCGCCCTATGGGAGCCCGATCGTGTTGGTACAGAAGAAGGATGGGACTTGGAGACTCTGTATTGACTATCAGGTGTTGAAAAAATCACTGTCTGGAATAGGTACCCAATCCCACAGATTGATGACCTTCTGGACCAACTCAAAGGGGGAAAATATTTCAGCAAGATTGACTTGAAGTCTGGGTATCACCAGGTACCAATTGAACCCTCTGATATCTGGAAGACTGCCTTCAAAGCTAAGGAGGGCCTTTTTGAATGGCTCGTCATGCCTTTCGGGTTGAAAAATGCTCTCGCAACCTTCATGAGGTTGATGGATGACATCTTGCATCCATTCACCAACTCATTTGTAGTGGTATATTTGGATGACATTCTGATCTTCAGCCAGACTTGGGAAGAGCACCTCCACCACATCCGAGAAGTCCTCCAAACACCGCGGCAACACAAGTTGTGTGCCAATTTGGAGAAGTGCACTTTTGGCATGACCCAGGTTCAATATTTGGGATACATTATTGATGAAAGGGGGGTGCATGTGGATCCAACCAAGATCCAAGTCATTCGGGATTGGCCAGTCCCAAGCACCCTAACAAAGCTTCGCAGATTTCTGGGTCTCACTAATTTCTACTGCAGGTTCGTGTTGCGATTCTCTCATATCACTTGGCCCTAGAGTCAAGTCACCAAGGGAGGAGCGAAAGCAAAATTATTTTGGTCGGAATCTCAACAGAAGGCGTTCGTAGAATTGAAACATCTCCTATGTTCTGCCTTAGTGCTCACATTACCAGACTTGCAAAAACCATTTGAGATCAAGCAGATGCTCTTGAATGTGCTATTGGGGAAATTCTTACTCAACAGGGGCATCCAGTGGCATATCACAGTGAGACATTGTTCGACACAATTCGAAAGTATCCCACTTATGACAAAGAAATTTATTCCATTGTGCAGGCTTGTTGACAATGGAAGCATTACATTTTGGGGAAGGAGACAATCATCCACACAGGCCACCGACCCCTACAGTTCATACAGACACAAGGGAAGTTGCAGAAT
Organism: Pinus albicaulis; assembly: GCA_034641835.2. Lineage (NCBI taxonomy): Eukaryota > Viridiplantae > Streptophyta > Pinopsida > Pinales > Pinaceae > Pinus > Pinus albicaulis. The sequence goes on from MU968368.1 coordinate 211,305, forward strand.
GATTGCCATTATAAGTGGTCCACATATCTGCAACAATTTCATTTGAACATCAAGTACAAGAAGGGTAGCACCAATAATGTTGCAGACTTCCTCAGCCGACCACCGATCGTGGCCATAGCCACCATTCTCAACTCTTGTGGGCATGAGACTTCTGATTGGCCGCTTATCTACAAGAGTGATCCAAAATTCAGCTACACATACAAGGCACTCTTGGGGGGTACACAAGTTCCAAATTTTCACCTCCAAGATGCACTTTTATGTCACCCAGGACACCTTTATGTTCCTTCAAGCGAGCGTGCCAAGATGATATGGGAAGCGAACTACAGTCGAGTCACCGGGAATTTTGGGGTCAAGAAAACAGTGGCAGTACTGCAGAATTATTTCTATTGGTTGAAACTTTGATAGGATGTCGAGAAGTACATCAGATCCTGCATTGTTTGCGCCATTGCCAAACCGACCATCAAGAAGCAAGGGCTCTATACTCCACTACCTACCCCTAGTCTACCTTGGGAATCCATCTCCATGGATTACATGTTAGGCCTTCCTTCTACTAAGCATGGAAATGATTGTGTTTTCATGGTCGTCGACAAATTCTCAAAGATGGCCATTATGGCGTCCTGTAATAAGAATATCACAGTAGAAGCCACTGCTAGACTCTTCTTTGAATGAGTATGGATGCACTTTGGGATACCACAGTCTATCATATTAGATCGCGACAACGGGTTCCTCAGCACATTTTAGTCCAGCCTCTAGTCAATGTTGGACACCGAGCTCACCAGGTCCATAGCTTTTCATCCCCAAACTGATGGCCAGATAGAGGTCATCAACAGGATGATTGTACACATTCTACACATGTACAATTAAAAGCATCCACGCACAAGGGATCAAAGCCTCCCCAATGTACAACAAAGTTATAACTAGGCTCTTCACAGCTCAGTTGGCCACAACCCCTTTCAGGTGGGCTAGGGATTCCAACCACTATGTCCCATTGATGTAGCCATGCCATTTGCGACTACTCAGGCCGATTCGGCTCATGTCCAGTCTGAAGCTGACAAAGAAAAAAAATTCATCGAGCGCATTCAACACATTCGCCAATAGGTTCATGACATATTGGACAGAGCCAATGCTAAGTACAAGCAATGACATTATTAACATCGAGTGCCACACAACTTCCAGGTGGGCAAAAAAGTGTGGCTACATTTGCAGAAGGAGCACCTCACTGGACCCCACCGCAAGCTTCGCCCACTCTGATATGGGCCGTACACCATCACTAAGGCTGTAGGGAACAATGCCTTCAAGCTCATTATTCCACCATTCCTTGGTATGCACCCAATATTCATTGTAGACCGCCTTCGTCCCTACTTCCCACCTCTACTGGACACCTCTGACATTGCAGAAGAACTCACACCAAAAGAGTGAAACCCAGACTGCATGGAACATGCCACCACAGACTGTATCATGGACATGCAAATCAAGAACACTCGCCAACAGAAGATCCAACTGTATCGGGTTGTCAAAGCTGGCCAACTCTTGCACCAAGGCAAGTGGCTCACTGGTTCACCGAGGACCAAGTTCAACAGAAGTTTCCTCATCTCATGGAGGAACTCAATGCAATGGGGACCATTGCTTCCTAAGGGGGGAGGAATGATCTAGGTGGATATTGGTGGCCACCTGCCTATTCCACTTGGGGCCCCACCATTGTCTCTTTCAGTTTTTCACAACTTACTATTTTTAGTAGTTTTTCGGGTCCTAAACTTCCAGAGCCGTTTTGAGGCCCTATACAACATTTTCTAGGCATCATTTGTCCGACGAATATGATTCCGTTCTGGGATCAATATTTGCAGCAACAGTTGTAGTCCTCAGATCGATATTTCTAATGATGTATCATGTGCATCAAACGGAGCTAGTATGCCAAAGTTACGTCCCCGAGAAGTTAAAACACCAATTTACCCAAACAAGGCCCATAGTTTTGGCGCTTCATCTCCTAGGGTTAGGTTTTTGGATGCTTATAGTTCTCCATTATTTCTCCATAATAAATAGGTCCTCGAGCCTCATTGTAACACAGATCAGAGGTCTGTAGCCGCCACATCTCTTCTCAGAGATTCGCTACCGACACCCTAGCTATTTTATTTCCATTATGTTTGTAAGCATATCTCTATTATTTGATATTAATGAAATGAAGCTTTATTTCTGTTGAATCTCTATATTTATGGTTATTTCTGTATTATGTTGCATTCCTGCATAAATCCAGATCATGGAAGCAACTCAAAAAATGCTAACAAACACACATTTAACTTTGGAGGGTGTTATCACTCCACCAGATCTCTAAGGCTGAGAAAGAGTGCAAAAAGAGGTAACCACAAACCAATATTTTAGCTTGGTAGCTAGCCCTACCAAACCAGAGAGGGCTCTCTCCACAAAGTCACAACCAAGAGGGTTGGATGAATTAGGGTTTTAGGCTAGGTATGATTACAGGGGTTTGTTTATTTTAATTGGTTTGTTGGATGGGTGAATGAGGTCAAAGAGGCTAGGTTAGGGAAAATAATATTAGGATTGTAGTCCATTCAATGGGGAAATATAGGTAGGAAGGATAACACTTTAGGGTTTGTTAGGGTCCCGTGATTTGGCTGATTGGCAAGCCAAATGATAGTGTAACATCAAACCAAGCTTTGGAGCCCAAGGACCTAGCCTTCCTGGACTCAGAGAGGGCTCTCTCTATATGCGTAAGGGATATCTGTGTGTTTGTTTATTATGTTTTGATTTTAGGCTAGTTATGAAGTAAGTTTTTTATTTTTGATTTTTTAAGTTGTGAGGGATGAAACTGATCAAAGATATAAAATAGATAACAAGATGTTAGATTAACTGGGCTATGGGGTCAAAAGGTCAAGAAAGCTATTAGATGACGATACAAGGCTGTTGAAGGGCCGATTTGATTCAAGGTAGAAAGGATCTTTGGGCAAAATGGAGTAAATGGACATCAATTTTGTGAACAAAAAAGAGTTTCAAGCATCACTGGTTCAATAGATAACATAAACATGGTAGGGAAAACCATTAATCATGCAAAATGTAACTATAAACTAATCAATACATAGAAACAAACATTCAAGCCATGCATAGAAGTATAAGACCCTCTAACTTTGGGAAATGGCTATCAGACTTTGGGGAAAACACATAAGACGGACTAACAACTCAAAACACTATGCCGGAACGCCTAAACACAGTACTTCAAGTTATTGGGCACTTTGAATAACAAGATTCGCATAGTTTAGGAAAAGGGCTAGATCGGAACTAGGCCTCCTTGGTTCAAAAAGATGATAATCTAATCAGTCAAAGAGATAGTTTCATGGATGGGACTATGGACAGTCATAGGTAAGCAGGGCACACCATACATCCTACTTAACATGCATAGAAATATGAATTAAACTAGCAACAATATCCTCAAGTTGTTAAAGAGCAGTTAAGAATTCTTTAATGCAACTAAGGAAGAAGAAAACATAAAAGCTATGAAGGTTCAGGAAATTTGAGGTGCCTCCATGGGCATATCTCAAATTTTTTCTCTACTGATCTATAGAAAGCAAGAAAAATGTATTCATGAATGAAAACTAGAAGACAACAACAAATCAAGAGACACTATACCATTCTACCAAGTCATGGAATCCATCAAAAATCCTTCATCATTCATCCAAGAACATCCAAGAGGTAATCCAAAAGCATAACACAAGTATTTTCTTCCAAAGCTCATATGACCATATATTGCTTCTCTTCTCAAGTTCAGCCTTCTTTACAAATGAGAGCTTGTGGAATAAATAGGCTCAAGTGAGGTAAACCTCATGTTTCAACCTCCTCTCCTATTGGCCTACTCAAAATATCTAAACTTGTCCTTGAGGCTTTGCAAAGCCCAAGGCACAAAAATATCTCATAAAATATCTAAAAAGTGCTAAAAAAGGAAAAATAATTGACTTTGCATCATTTTCCATGTGCAAAAATAGCTAAACGCACATTTGGAAAAAGCAGATTTTAGAGGTTCAAAAATTACAAAAATACTTCAAATTTTCATCAGCAAAAGGTCCCCTGACTTGCCGGAAACATTTGACAGCCTTCCTGGTGTCAAAATGAGGCTCATGATAGCTCGTTGGAAATATCTGAGTGTCTAATTTCCGGAACAACTGAAATTTCCCCAATCCGATGCCTAGAAGTCATTCAAATCTGCACCTGTGTGTAAAAAACCAGAAATTTGTAGTATGTTGATAGACCGGGCAGAGTGTGCAAAAATAGAGTGTTATTCGCCATTTTGAGGGGGAAAATGATCTCCAAATGTTATGAAAATCACTGAGGGCATGCTCATGAAATTATGGCATCCAATGATACCATCCTCCTCCTTTGTTGAATCCCCAAAATGAAATGGCGAATTTATGAGTTTTTGATCAAAAGCTCAAAAATGCCAAAAAACCAAAAGTTGTCAAAATGGGCCCAAAATTGGTGTGCATGACCCTCAAGGGTCCTTGGTAACATGTTCTGAAGCTTGGGCCCAACTCCAAGTTTAAAGGTGTCTTTCTTCTTTTCTTCTTGAAACTGCTGTCCTTAATCATCATCCTTATGCTGCTGCTCAAACTGCTGAGTTGCTGCTGTTCAGCACTCTCCTCCTCTGGTTCCTGCTGGTTGCTCATCTTCGCCACTGTCATGTTGCTCTTGTTGTATTTCCTAGAGGCACATCTTGATCTAGATGTGCTCCTGAAACAATAAACTGCTTCCAAGTCTTTGGAATGTCTTCTTAAGCTAATCTCTATCAACCCACTGTTTTGATAAGGAAACAATGTCCTTGGATGCTTGTGCAAAATGTTCTCTCTCAATACAAAACCCTGCTCCTTGAAAAAGTGGCCTTCCCACCTTGCTCTATGCTGTTTGGAGCTCAAAAATCTATTTTTTACCTTTGGCTAATGGTAAAAATTTCAACTTCACAATCCTGCCTTTGTCTAGTAAGCCAATCAATCAACAAGGCTCATATCATATACAGCCATCTTTAGTGCAGACACATTCAATTTCACTGTTTTATAGAACAAAGGTGACAAAATGTTTCAAAGGTTTTCAAGAAAAACTGTAGGAGTTTTATTCTTTCAACAATCAAAGTTCTCTTTTCAATATAGAATCCTAGTCCTTCTAGAAAATCACCTTTGCAACCATCTGAATATCAACTTACAGTGAGCTTGAAGAACAGAAAAAGCAGTCAAAGTATATATAGTGAACAACTGTCTTTTTCTGTGGTTGATAGGGGTAACCTGCTTTTTTATGTTTTGAAGATATAGGATATCTTTGTTCTTTGATTAGGAAGGTGAACACACACAGTTTTTTGTTCAACATATTCTCTTTTCCCTGTAGGCACCTTTATCATCATATCAAACACTCTAGCACAGCTTTAAATAACAGATATTCACACAGCAGAGCACTGTTTTTCATATATGGTGATGTAGCAGTTTAAATGTGGATAAGCTCCCCTTTGTTTGAACCTTAACCCTCATATGCAGCTCAAGAGATATATGATGATATATAAACTTAGTCAAACTCAACAATCTGTCTTATTTAACTCTTTCATTCTTTGCACTTATTCGAATCATATACCCTCAGTCAAAGTCATTATTTATAAGATAGGTTAACAGGGCTTGTTTTTTTTTCTATGATGTGGTAAAAGAGGCCTGTAGCTTTCAACCATAAAAAAATCCCTTCAAACAAAAACTGCCTTTTTATGCTCCACTGTCCCTCATATCAGTTTGACAATATCTTGAACTACCAATGGTGACTTCATTCGCTGATTAGGCTTGATGGAATGGGGGGTCACAATACTGCTTTTATTCTTTTAACATATAGAGGATGCCCTTGGAAGGTCACCAAAGTTCATCTAATGACCATTGTGTAAGAAAAATAACCCACTGTTTTTCCCTTTAAGCTCTATGCTCTTATCTTTTCTCAGATAAGCTTCAACACAGTTTGAGGGTAGTTTCATTGTTTTTCTTACCAACAACATTTCAAGGCTTTTAATGCTTCATCTCTATCCACCAGAAACTACAGAAAAACTTGTTTCTTCAAATAAAACACAAACCTCAAAATTGTGATTTTACCCCACGAGTTCCATCCCTTTCACTCTCTCTTAGCAGTCTTGAAGAAGAGTAAAAAGATACGTAGAATACCTTTATAATTTGATGACAAGCTCGGGCAGGAATTTCGAGCAACTTAGAAAAACCTTTGGAGGTGTTTTGGAAGTTTAAACCATGCGCGATGCGTTGGCTGTGGAAAGTGCCGCGCAGAAAAGGTTTCTTTGGTCATTGGTCAGGCCGACATGACCCAAACCTACAGGCGCGCCGCGCGCACCTACAGGCGCGCTACGCAGCCTTGTTGCCTAGTGTAAATTCTCCGCCTGAGCGCGCCGCGCGCTTTTCCAGGCGCGCCGCGTAGATCAAAAGGCTCCAAAATTGTGCAAATTAGCTCGAAAACTCTTTGTTTTGGTCAGTGAACAGCAAGGGAGTATTTGTTTGTGTTTGAAATGCAACATAACTCTTGGAAACAATCTTTAAACCCTTTAACAATGAACAATTTTAATGCCTCCTTGGGATTACCTTTGTGAGGTTTTGTTGAAATTTTCGCCTTCGAAACAAATGCCTTTGCTCCTTTTGAAATACACAGTGCCTTTAAATGTGCTATAAGGGCTCTTACCTTTAAATATTGTTGGCAAAAAAGTGGCATACATTTTGGCTAGTTTTGGTGAGTATGATTCTTTATAATAACAAACCTCCAGGATTAGATTCTTTTCACTGTGTTTTAACATTAGGGAAATAACCTCTGCTATTGCTGGCCCTTTTTGGTGACATTTTCAACATGGAAGGTCCACTTAGTAATACACCAATGATTGATGGGGCATCTTTTGAAATTTGCAAGGAAATGACCTATCACTTCAAAATCTGATTTGGCATTTTTCTGCTCCATATACCTCCACCTGCTTGCTAGAGGAAAACTGGATCAAATCTACCTTAGGACTGTAGCTGCATGTCTCCAACTGATGCTTCTTTCTGACTGTGGGTGAGACCTAGTGTTATTGTCCGAGCTCCTACTATTCTCTGTCTAATAAGAGGGGCATTTTCTTCTAAGAGCTTTCCTTTATTCAAAATGTAACAGCAGGGTGTTTTGAATTGTTTCATGGGGAAACTACCTTCCTTTGTAACAGTGAACTATCATCTCAATAACCTTTTAAAAATTTGGGTGCTTTGCTATGAAAAGAGGACACCTGTAGAGGATATTTCATGTTGCAGGGGTATTCTTTGACATTTTGACAGAGATTCTTTTTCCCTTTCTTCAACACAAAATAACATCTTGCTCTTAATGCTTTTTGGAATTAAATGATGCCCACTGTGAACTGAATTTTGACTATAGGTGTAAAATGTAGTTGTACCCACCCAGGTTTGATCATCCTTTGTCTAAGAAGGTGCTTTCTTTTACAATCTTTCATCTGCTCCCAGTGCTAATATGATACCTCTGACTTTTTATAGGGATTTTATTTCATGTGGAAATGAAGACATGCCTGATTAGCCTTACATACTGTTCTAGGGTTTTAAAACTCAGATCATAACCTGTTGATATGTTTGTGTTGAGGAGACAAACCTATGAGGTGTAGAATGACTTCTGGAACATTTCATAGATACCAAGGCTTTTATTAGCCATCTTCTTCCTAATGAAACTTTGAAATCACCAACCCTACTGCATCTGAAGGATACATTTGTCTTTGTGGTGATGTGTAGATTGCAACAACTGGACTTACACTGGCGCTTTGACTGATACCAAGATGTCTTAGGTCTGGGACTGTATACTACTTGCCTGCTTTTTGTCTATGTTTATCTGGAAACCATAGACTTTATCCCACAGCCTAACAGAAACATAAGAACACACAGAGGTTCTTTTACTGAACTGTCTTCTTGCTCAACATTGATTTGAGCCATCCATATAAACACCCCTGCAGAGATAATTTGTCATGATAGCTTTGATCAATGGAGTATTTTTCTGTTGCACCATGATGATGATGCTGGCAATTTCAATTTATTTTATTTCTTAGGGCATAAGACCAAATACTCTGCTTCCTTTTGTTTTTCACATCTCAGATCTTAGCCCTGTTTTGATCATCATTTTCCTTCAGAAACCTTGAGTCACTGTTTTACTGTCTAGTAAAAAACAAACCTGTGCTTACAGTCAATTTTGTAATTTCTTCAAGTCAACATTGGCCATCGCCCTCTGCTTGTAGATGAAGGAGGCGCCTTAACCCTCTGCTTGTAGATGAAGGAGGTTCTTGGCCATGACAAATTACAAGTCTGTTTGACAGTGTTGTCTTTCTTCTACTGTGCTATCAAGCTGAATGAAGCTGCAAGAGTTTGATGAGTAACTCTCTGTCTTGCAAATATATCTCAGGCTCATGTTTACATTGAGAAGCAGTTGTTCTTCTAAATGTGGATTCAAGAATTTTCTCCTGAGATGATGACATGTTTCCTGTGCTTGTAAAATCCATAAACAGTGTAAAACACCTAACAATCAGCTTGAGACTGTGGTCTATGCAGTGCTGAGACTTAGGGGTGTGTAAGTGGCGTGACTTAGAGCTGTGACTAACTTCATTAGCAGAGTGGGAGGTCTATTATGATTGGTCTGTAGCAGATGGAGGTTTTTTGGCCTTTTGATGGTTTCCAAGGGTAAAATGCCTTAAAGCGCCACTTCCTAACTTAGGGGAGACTTTTGAAATAGACTTGGATTGTCCTTTAGAGCTGATGAGTAGACCAATAGGGCTAAAGCTAGATAGGATAGTGATAATGAGGTTTAACCTTGACATGGGCGGATTGAAAAGTAGGAGGGCGAGAAAATTTTTATGAGGGTTTTCTAGATGACAAATTGACATATGGAGATCAGCTTCTAGAAAACTCAGCTATGGATCTAGTCATCACCAACAAGTGAAAAATACTGATGACTAACAGGGTTTTAGGGTGAGATGGATCAGACTGATAAGGAGATAGAAAGAGCAAGGCAATGCATGTATTCTTTCTAAACTGAAGAAAATGAACAAATTATGAAGATTTTTCCAAAACAGAGCATGAGAGTTGTATTCTGCTTATCAACTTGAAAATCAACATATAATAGAGATGAAATGTATCATGAATACAAAACATTCATACATATGTAACAGAAGAAGAAACAATGTTAAATTTCCATACCACGGGTATTCCAAAGAAATAGTTGCAACTCATTCATTAATTTCCTGCCAAAATAACGATTACACTAGAGTCTCTGATCATTGCAACAACATCAAACCTGTGAAATGAGTCAATAAAGGAAATATATAGACATCAAAAAACTTCTCCCATCCTCAGGGGTCGAATCCATGAGTGGAGGATCAGTGCCACAAAAAACTAATTGAAACCTAGAGTGTAGGGAGGTCAAACTGACTCATCCCTCACTTTTTGGAAACTAATTCATTACATATTATCAAGAGTTTTTACCTACTGTATTTACCCTAGGTAGCTTTAAAAAATCAAAATTACATTTACATCCATGAATTACATTGGTAAAAACATCATTTTCCAAGGTGAAACTGAAAAAATTGAGAAAATTTACAAATATCGGGAAACTCAGAAAATTGGTAAAAAGTGCAATGCCAACTTAAGCTCCACTTTTGAAGGGGTTCCCAATGTCCAAATTGAGCTCATGATAGATCCTTTGAAATCTTGTCCTGTCTAGTTTCCATATCTATGCCTAGTTTCCAAAATGGTGTTGATTTTACCCTCCAAAACTTCATTCTCCTAAGACTGGTCAAAAGCGCAGTGCCAACCTCAAAAATAGGGCAGAAAAATGTTTTTTGAGGTGTTTTTTGACTTTTTGACTGACCACTTGACCCCAAAAAACTTGGAAAAGTTTCTAGGGTGACTTTATTTGGCCTTCTGAATCCAACGGTGCTTTCAGTTTTTCCATTGGAGGTCCCTAGAAAAAGCGCAATGCCTAGGGAACTACACTTTTGACAGTGCAACTGTGCAAAATTGCCAAAAGTGCAAAAAACTTCAAAATTTTCAAACTTTTCTCAAAATTCTCCAAAATTTGTTATGTGGAAGGATGGTGAGGTGTGTTAGGCAATGGGTGATGCCTCAAAAAGGATATAAAGCTTCCCCCCTTCTTTTTTCTTGATTAGGTTTTCATGTCTTTATTTGACCTTTTGGAGCTTGGACCTTGCAATTTGATTTATCCTGCAATAGTGCTTTGCCATCTTCCTCTGTATGTCATTGTCATTCTTTTCCTTTTCTAGGAGATTCTCAAGATGCTCATTGACCCTCTCAAACCAATTCTCTCGGTTCTCATTTACCATGATGAAAAATTTCTCATTTAAGTTTAGTTCATTGGCAAGTTCAACCTCTTTTTTCCTCTCTAGTTCTAGAGCTCTTTTTAGCCCTCTAGACCTAGGAATATTTCTTGGAACTTGATCTTCTTCCTCATTAGTTTCACCATACCTCTCATAAGCCTCATCAATAAAATCCTTTTCCTTGTTTTCTTCTCTTGTTGCCTTGAGAAGTTGCATCTCCATGATTTCCTGCTTGGTTTGGAGTTGTTGATTTTCCTGCTCATAGTATGAAATCACAAACTTATATCTCTATAAGTTGGTATGAAGCTCCCTAAATCGGTCATCCTTATCCTTGATAATCAAGGAAGTGTCATCATCATCAATTTGATCCATGTTAACAAAATCAAATTCTGCCTCTGTCTCATGAAGGTCTTCCTCCTCATTAATTTCTTCATGAACATCTCCGTCTTCCATCTTTTGTTTCCCCTTCTATACCTATTTTGATGATGAAGAAGGCAAGTTCCCTTCCACTTTCCGTGGAGAAAAAAATTTCCTATACCCTCTCTGATATGTTCTAGCCAATGTGCCCAATGGCCCTTTTAGGCTTGCTGATCATAAATATGCTAGGTGACTCAACCTGGCCCTGAAACGGTGATGATGGTGGTGAAATGTGTGTAGCAGGCTGAGCTGATGAAGGAGTAGGTGTTGTGGGCTGAGATGGAGGAACAAATACAGTAGGATAAGATGGAGTGGGGAAATATTCAGCATGATGATCAGTGGGATGAGATGAAGAAGGCATATCTTCAACATGTTGAGCTTGTGGAGCTGTGAAGATATCATTGGCGATGAAGGTGATGTAGGAGCATATCATGTTTAATTTTTATGTAATTATTTAATTAATGAATCTATGAGTTTCTAGAATTAGTGACTCATTTTAGAATTAATTATGAGATAGGGAAGTTAGGATAAATTCCTAAAGTTGAGAGGATAGCTCTCAACTTCCTCCAAATATCTAGGAGGAAGTTTATCTTGAAGAGATTCGAGAGACTTCTCTCCTCTAAATAAATAGCCATGTAATATTTTGGAAGAAGAAATGTTTTGGAGTGTGATTTTAATTAATTAAATATATGTGTGTTTTAGTGTTCACTCCTCTACACCATTTTTGGTATTAGAGCACCAAGTGGCAGTGTAGTGAACCTATGCAATTCAAATACTGTTGGGGGCGAAAGAATGGAATGCGAGTCTGGGTGAAAGCAAACGGTAGGAGAATCAATATGTTGTGTGTTATTGTAAGAGAAATATTCCTAGAATGTAAATGATGCTATATCATTTTTGCAAAAGAATTTAAAATTTATGTTTATAGCATCGAATAGAAGTCCAAACTTGAAGCATATTTTTCCAAGATAATTGTTTGTGAGTCTGCGTAGCTGTCAAGAGATTTATGCATGAAGAAATATTAAATTTGTTGGGTGCGTTGAACATTTTCCTGCATTGAAGAGATGCTGCAAACGTTGAAGATCTGCAGGTGAAAATCTATGAGGAAAACCACTGTGAAATGTTTAAAATAAAATTTATGCACTGGAAATAAAGATTTGGGTGCATGCAGCCAGCATTGGGAAAAGGTTAAAGCACAAATCTAAATTACATTGAAGATTATTTGATTATGTTGAAGTTCAATTCACCATATTTCCTTTTTATAAAGGTTGAAGTTGAATAAAGTTGAATTCACGGTGGTTTAAAAAAAGATGGAAAAGGTATTTATATAAGGTGAAGGTCATTAATGTTTAATATCAATTTATATCAGTGGAGATTACATAAGGTGACTTATTATAAGTCTTAATGTTGGATACTTTATAAAACAATTTTAATATTTAATTCTTGTTTATAAAGTCATAAAATTTATAAATTGCTTTGAGAATTTAGGTAAAGGTTATTGTCTTTTTATTTAAAAATAAAGATAAAAATGGCCCATAGTGTAAGAGGAGCTAGTGGAGTTGGAATTGGTTAAGGAAGACCAACTGCAAATCAAGTCTTGATTGATGAAGTAAGACATATTAGAACTAGATTGGATGCATTGGAGACAAAACTTCAAAGAGATGTCAACATCGGTGATGTCAGTGAAGAAGAAGAAAGCTCAGAAGAAGAAGCTCAAGAAGAAACTCCAGAACAGAAGATGGTCAAAATGATCGCGGGAATTAGTACCAAACCAAGATTGGATGTGCCTATGTATGAAGGGAATTTAAATCCTGAAGAACTAATCGATTGGATCAGTATCATGGATAAATATTTCGACTATGAGAATGTAGCCGATGATAAGAAAGTTAAGTTCGTGGTGACCAGATTAAAGGGACATGCTGCACTATGGTGGGATAACGTGTAAGCTGAAAGGAGATATAGAAACAAAGGGAAGATCACTAGCTGGGATCAAATGGTGGCCAAGCTCAAAGGTAAATTTCTTCCTCGATATTATCAGTTGAATATTTTTCGCCAAATACACAATCTTAAGCAGAAATTTATGTCTGTAAAAGAATATACAGAAGAGTTTTATAGATTGAGTATAAGATTTGGTCATATGGAACCAGATGAAGAAAAATTATCAAGTTATATTAATGGCTTGAGATTTGAAATACAAGATGAATTTAATATTTTGTCTCTAAAAATTATTGAAGAAGCCTACTAGATAACCCTTAAGATTGCCCATGTGGTGTAGAGTATTTGATGATGGTGTGCACTGTTAATGTACTCCATCTGCAAGGTCACCGGTTTGAAACCCGTGGGTGATTAGGATTTAGTCTAAACTACCAAAAAAAAAAAAAAACCCTTAAGATTGAAAAAAAATTGGCAAGAATCAGAGTCAAAGAGGAAGAGGAATAAGCATGATAAGAAGCAGAGGATCATCAAGTCGAGGAAAATCAAGCAGAGGATATTCCAGGGGAAGATTTCTGATTCAAAGAGGAGAAGGCAACAATTTGCAACATGCAGAACCAGCAAGAGGATATTTTAGGTATGAAGGCCTTATCAAAGAGGTAGAGGACAATCTTATATCGTAAGATGTTATATATGTAACAAAGTTGGTCATAAAGCTAATGAATGTCCAAAAAGATTTTCTAATCAAGGAAGCACACATATAACACAAACTGATACAAAAAGTGTATAATCCTCTACACATGAAGTTCACCTGAAATTGGTGAATATTTAATGATGAAAATAACTTTATTAAAGGCTATTGAAGAAGTAAAAGAACCCACACAAAGAAAAACATTGTTCAGAACTATTTTCAAATCAGGAGGAAAGTGTTGTAAAATCGTTATTGATAGTGGGAGTACTGATAATTTAATATCCACAGAAATGGTAGAAAAGTTGAATTTAAAGAAAAATAAACATCCTACTCCCTACAAAGTTTCATCGTTGCAAAAAGGAAATAAAATATTAGTTAATGAATAATCATGTGAAGTGGAGTTTCAAATAGGATGTTATAAGGATAAATTTCTTTGTGATGTTATGCCTATGGATGTCTGCCATATCTTTCTTGGAAGACCATGGAAATATGACAGGAAAGCAATGCATGATGGAAGGAACAATACCTACACTTTTGATAAGGATGGTAAAAAGTAGGTACTTTTGCCTTTGAAGAATGAAAAAGCACCAAAAGAATACCAATCCAAGGTAATGTTACTTAGTGGGAAATAATTTCTCCAAGAAATCAAGCATGAGGAGGTAAAGTTTTCCTTGATTGGTAAGCCAAAGGTAGTTCTCACAAGTACATATTTGAATGGTCTTCCAGAAGAAATTAAAAACATGTTGAATGAATTTATTGATATTGAAGTGGATGAATTTCCTAATGAATCGCCTCCCAATAGAAGTATTAGCCATCATATTGATCTCATTCTAGGTGTTAGCCTTCCTAACGAAGCAACTTACAGAATGATTCCAAAGGAGAATGGAGAAATTAAAAATCAAGTGCAGAAATTGTTGGATAAAGGTCTCATTCGAGAAATTTTAAGTCTGTGTGTTGTTCCAACACTATTAACTCCAAATAAGGATGGTGAATGGAGGATGTGCACAGATTCTTGATCAATCAACAAAATCACAATCAGGTACAGGTTTCCATTACACCGTATTGATGATCTTATAGATTGTCTAAGTGGTGCTACATATTTTTCTAAAATAGATTTGAAAAGTGGATATCGTCAAATCAGAATCAAATAAAGTGATGAATGGAAAACAACATTCAAAACTAATAATGGTTTATATTAATGGTTGGTAATTCCCTTTGGACTTACCAATGCTCCCAGCACTTTCATGAGACTAATGAATGAAGTGCTAAAAGAATTCAGTGGAAAATTTGTTATAGTTTATCTTAATGTATCCTAATTTACAATCAATCAAAAGAAGAGCACCTAAGACATCTTAAGATGGTTTTGAAGAAACTACAACAAGAGAAATTGCTAATCAATCTAAGGAAATGTAGTTTCATGAAGAAAAAACTATTATACTCGGGTTTTGTAATTTCAAGAGAAGGCTTAAAGATGGATCAGGAGAAATTGAAGGCCATAATCAATTGGCCAACTCCCAGAAGAATTTGAGAGGTAATAAGTTTTCATGGATTGGCAATTTTTTACAAGAAATCTGTTAAGAACTTCAGTGGAATATGTGCTCCAATTGTAGAAACTATTAAAGAGAAACATCGAACATTCCATTGGACGAAATCAGCTAATAAAATCTTCCAATTATTAAAGAAAAATATCACAGAACAACCTGTTTTAGCATTGCCAGATTTTAATAAGTTGTTTCAAGTTGATACTGATGCTAGTGGGACTGCAATAGGAGCTGTCTTAAATCAAGAAGGAAAACCAATTTCCTACTTCAGTGAAAAATTTAATGAAGCCAAGAAAAAATACTCTTCTTATGATAAATAAATTTATGCCATCATACAAACTTTAAAGAAATGGAGATATTATCTTATACCAAAAGAGTTCATCCTCTACACAGATAATCATGCTTTACAGTATATCAACAATCAAACGAAATTGAGTCAAATACATGTTAAATGGGTTGAATTTTTACAAAATTTTACATTTGTCATCAAGCATAAAATTGGCCAATCAAATAAAGTGGCAGATGCATTAAGCAAAATCAATTCAATTTTGCAATAATTCCAAGTAAATGTCTTAGGATTTGATGAGCTTAAAGATATGTATAAAGATGATCCAGATTTTAAAGAAGCTTATGAATCTTGTAAAAATCCTGTAAGTAGAGATAGAACTCCATGGTTAGACTACATTACATAGGAGGGAATTTTATTCAAGGGAAAACAGTTATGCATTCCAAAATGTTCAATGAGGAAAAATTTGTTGAAAGAAAAACATAGTGGGGGATCAGCAGGTCATTTTGGGTAAGATAAAACTCTAGCACAGTTACAAGCATTTTAGTATTGGGCTCACATGCAAACATATGTAAATAAATTTTTTGAAAGATGTAAGATATGTCAATATGCAAAAGGAAGAATTCAGAACACTAGACTCTATCAACCCCTACCAATACCAAATCGACCATGGGACTCCATAAGTATGGATTTTGTACTGGGATTGCCTAAAACCCAAAAGGCAAGTGATTCAATATTTGTAGTTGTTGATAGATTCTAAAGAATGGCTCACTTTATGGCTTGTAAAAAAACAAATGATGCAACTAACATAGCAAACTTGTTCTTCCAAGAAATAGTTAGATTGCATGGATTACCTACAAGCATTGTTTCTGACAGAGACTCTAAGTTTGTAGGTCATTTCTGGAGGAATCCATGGAAAAATTTGGGAACTAATCTCAGTTTCAACTCAGCATATCATCCCCATATTGATGGTCCTACAGAAGTGGTAAATAGGAGCCTTGGAAATATCTTGAGAAGCTTGGTAACTGAACATCCTAAACAATGGGATCATGTTCTTGCTCAGGCAAAATTTTCATATAAAGATTCTCCCAACAGAAGCACTGGATTAAGTACATTTCAAATTGTTTATGGGATGCATCCAAGAGGTATTTGTGAGTTGAGAAACATAGGAAAAAAACAACTCAGAAGTGCATATGGTGAATATTTTGCAGCAAGTATTCAAGAAATACAGGACAAAGTCAAGCAACAACTACAAGAAAGCAGCAACAAGTATAAACGAAGAGCAGATTCTAAAAGAGGATAGTTATACTTTAATGTTGGAGACCTACTTAGGACACATATTCAGAAAGAAATATTTCCAAAGGGGCATATAATAAGTTAAAACCGAAGAATGTACCATGCAAAATTCTAAGGAAATTTTCCTCGAATGCTTATGAAATAGAACTACCCAAACACTTTGGTATTTCACCAATATTTAATGTTTCTGATATATACCCCTTTAAGGAACCGATGGATGATTCTACAAATGAACTGGTTCATGATGAAATTCAGTGGGAGAAGCAGCTACCTTCAACACCATCAAAGCAAATTGAATCCATCATCGAATTGTATTTTTTCTTCCCCGGTAGTATGATGCAAGAGCATCTCATGTTTAATTTTTATGTAATTATTCAATTAATGAATCTAGGAGTTTCTAGAATTAGTGATTCATTGTAGAATTAATTAGGAGATAGGGAAGTTACGATAAAATCCTAAATTTGAGAGGATAGCTCTCAACTTCCTCCAAATATCTAGGAGGAGTTTTCTCTTGAAGAGATTCGAGAGACTTCTCTCCTCTAAATAAATAACCATGTAATCTTTTGGAAAAATCAATGTTTTGAAGTGTGATTTTAATTAATTAAATATATGTGTGTTTTAGTATTCAATCATATACACTAGAAGGTGTCCCATGAGATATGCATCTGATTAATTTTATGGAGGAAAATTATCTTGATGAGAGAGTGGTGAAAGAGGTTGTTCATCTACTGTTCATAATCTCTCCTTTGCACAATGTATGCCATTTTGTCCATGCTCCTGAATAGATAGTATGGAATATTAAGCAATTTGACTCTTGTGAAGTGCATAAGCAGTCTAATATGATATGTATAGAGTCTGGAGAACCTTCCTTCACAAGAGAAGTACTTCATGATGATCTTCATCATGGGGGTATACCTGTCAAGAAGGTAGCTAAAAGGAAAAAATTTCCTTCTCTCATTTCTGTACCTTGGTTTGATGAATGGATCATAATATTGATCATCCAAGTCTTTGGATTTAAACCACCTTTCATCAATGTTTGGAATCCTTGTGGCAACAGAAATGATAGATGTAGATAAGGTGAAGGTTACACCTGCAAGGGTAACCTGATTGTCTTTGAGGTTTGAAATGAAGAGTCTGCTCAAAATAGGGTGGTGTTTAACTTCTTCAATCATATTGCTGAAATCAAGGCAACCAACATATTTTAAAGAAAGAGACTTTCATTGGTGAAGCCATCATTTCTCTAGTGTTGGTGGGTTCAAGCCTTAGGATTCTTCCTCCTTTATGTGGCATTCTCTCTTGTTTGTCCTCCTCTCCCTGTCTCTCTTCCTCCTGACTATCCTCCTCCTCTTCCATGTAATATTTGTCTTCTTCCATGGTGTCTTGGTCTAGAAACCCTAGGGGAGGGAAATGGGAGTGGGGATAGGTCTAGGGAGTAGGGATTAGGGTAGGAAAATTTATGGAGATGAGAGAAGGGGTTAGGAAACTTTGGGGACTGATAGGGGTTCAAAATACTTAGGGAATTAGGAATAGTAATTTAATTACATTTTTTGGGTTTGTGTGCCTAGGAAATTTGAAATACCTAGGACTTAAGGTTTAGGGGAAAATGGATTTAGGGAAAGGGATATGGTGTTGTAGGGATAGGGATAGGGTTTACAGTGATGTAGGAAGGGAATGAAGGGTTTATGGGCACCAAGTTGGGAATAAGGAGTGAATTTAGGGTTTGTAGCTAGACAAACTTCCAAATTTGCATAGAAACCAAAAAAACCATGAAAATTCCTCTTGAAGACTGCAAGGAGGTGGAAATTAGTTGTTATTTACTTGGAAAGAGGTGTTGAAAGCCTTTGCAAGAGGCTTGAAGCAATTTGAATGAGTTTTGAAGCTTGGAGAGCTTACTGGGAAAAAACGCAGCGCAATGCCTCACATTGAAGCGCAACACCCTTCAACAAAAAGCGCATCGCCAACTACCAAAAGCGCAACGCCGCTTGCAAAAGTGCGGTACCTCCCTGAAAAACACATTGCCACCCACAAATTCCAGTTTTGACCCTGCAAATTGGTTTTTCGAGCTGAGGGAGTGTGAGCTTGATGTTTGCAAGAGAAAATGAGTTTATTTTTTTATGTCTTGGTGGTCTTTATACTTTATGAATTTTGATGTTCTGTGCCTTGGGGCCCACTTTATCCTCTTCACATTCACTTCTTCACATTTTGAAACTATACCCTTTTCACTTGACTTTTTTCTTTGACAAAATGATCATTTAATGACTTTGAAAACTCTTTGAATTTGAAATTTTTGATGCTTTGGCATGTTGAAACTTTGAGTTAGCAGCTCTGAGAAGCATGAAATTATTACATTTTAAATGACATAAAATTACATAGTGAAAATATAGAGATTACATTTGAAATCAAAATTACATGCTGAAATAAGAATTTCTCTTTACAAATCATATTCACATGGTGAAGAGAAATTATTGGATCACCCTTTACTTGCTAGCCTTATGCAATGGAAATTAAGTTTTATTGGACCTTGAAAAACCCTAAAAACCTAATGATAACCTTGATTGACTAGACTTCATGATGACATGACTGATGTGATGGCATGATTACATTAACTTTATGGATGATGTACAGTCAGCAAGGTATGAAAATATGCCAGCAAGTAATCAAATCTAAGGAAGAGTGATGTTTTTGGGCTAGGGCTATCATCAGTGACTAAATTTTTGAATTCAAACCTAGTGGAATGATAAAATTTCTGAATGAGACCATAATATGATATGAAAAGAGGATTTTTGTTCACTGATGGAAGGATGCAAATACTGACACTAACATTGGCCTTATTGGGGATGATAGATCTGAAAGAGGTGTCAAGAACACCGTAGACCAGAAAGCCTTATCCATTGGGCCAATACGGTAAAAAACTCAAACTAATAAACATGACTGAAAACTGATAACTCAGATGAAATAGAATGACTCAAGACAAACTCAAAATTGACTCAATATTGACTTACTTGACTGAAAACTGAACTTTAAAAATAGCATAAAATCAGTGAAAATCCATGGCCTTCACTTCCGGTTGCGAAATCTAATGATTCTCTACTTCGCACTTGCTTTAGTATTAAACTGATATATACAATGGAATCGAAAAATGTTTGAGAAGTGTGTTTCAGAAAATATAGTGCTTAAGGAGCCTACCACTGACTGGTCCTCCTAAGAACTCTTTTCCATTCATTTCTTCCAGGATAAAATAATTATGTCCTCGAGAAGCTGAAATTTGATATGGCCCTTTCCATAAATTCCATGCTTACCTTTATCCTCATTTCTGGCATCCCAGCAGAGTACTACATCTCTAACCTTGAAGTTGTCTTCCTTTGTTTTCCTATCATAGATTTTATTTATTTTGTCATGGAGTTTTGAGTTATTTTGAAATACCTCATCTCTCATCTGCTAAAGGTGGATCATTTGATTAATCCGGTGTTGTATGTCATTTTCCTCAGTCCCTGCTTCTTGCAAAAATTTCATAACTGGGACTGCTAATGATGAAGGAAACACAGTATCGACACCATGCATAATTTGAAAAGGAGACATTCAAATAGACTTATTACTACTCACCCGTTTTTCCCACAATGCATTGATCAACTTCCTATGCCAATTTTTTTTTAAATTTTCCTCTAACATTTTCTTAATGATACTGATCAAGGATTTATTAGAGGACTCTGCCAATCCATTACCTTGTGGGTAGTAGGTTGTAGAGTGTCCCAACTTGATGTTATATCTGTCACAAAACTCAGTCATCTTCTTAGAGTTGAATGTTGTCATGTTATCTGTGATAATCTTATTAGGACAACCAAAACAGGACACGATATTAGTTTCCAAAAACTGAATGATGACAGAATATGTTGCTTGCATGGTAAAGATCACTTTGATCCACTTTGTAAACTAATATGTGGTTGTCAATATCCAACTATGTTGTGTAGAAATTATATAACTTATGTGTTATATATCCAAGATTCTCCTGATCACACACTATTTTAAATTCATGCACAATACAAAATCTATTCCACCATTGATCATCACATGCGGAAATTAAATCAATTGCAATGCACACATGAAACAATAAAAAAACACACACACTAACACAGTGATTTAACGGGAAAACCTGAAGCTAAAAACCCCAACTATATTTATATAATATATGTCATAGAGATCATGTAACAATCCTCATACAAAGCTGAACATGTCAAGCTCTCAGTACAATATAATCGCTACACACTAATCAGGCTTGATCTTGCAAATCCATGCACCGATTTTTGCCACCTGCTAGCCCGTCTCTACTGCGCAATCCCTTCTAAAGAATGGCTCTGAATGCACTCGAATCCACCAATATTTCACTGCGCAATCCTCATTGGCATCTCCACTAAGTGTTGGATGCAATCAATGCATCAATATAGTCACAACTGATAGTCACACTTGTTCTTTCACCTACCTCTCCACTGGTCTCCATTGAAACTGCCATGCACTGTAGTTAACTGATGTATTCTTCAGTTGATTAATGAGTTATTATTTAGTGAATTAATTAACTAATTAATTCACACCACTCTCACTAGTGTATCAATCAGCTAGACTAGATACAACTAGCTCAACTGAGTCTAACTGAGTTAAACTAAATACAACTCCACCAACTACTTCTATAACTCCACCAAACTCTGTCACATGAGTTCTAACTGAAGTCCTCATGCATTAGCTCCAATAAACCCTCAGGAATAGCGTAATTCCTTCTGTCAGCTGCTGTGCCACATCCGTGCACTTAACTGAAGTGCTCCAAGAGAATAAGATAATGTTTAGAGTCCAAATATTATTAAGAGCTAATAATATTCGACATATCTATTTTTAGACTAGCAATCTAAAAATAGATTCCACCCAATATGTCTAAAAATGGAAGTCCATCTATTTTTCCAACTTGACCAACCATCCACAAATAGCATCCTGCAACTCATAGAATATGATCGACATGTCTAAAAATAGACATAGTCTAAAAATAGACTTTGCGCCAAAAATAGCCTGCGGGCCCACTTAGTGAAGGTGACTCTTTTCACTAAGCTCATCATCTTGTTGAATCTCAACACTCCCTCTCAACAAAATAGGGATCATCTACACCCCGATCCTATCTCTATGGTATTCGAATTTGCTCCTGGTGAGCGCCTTCATCAGAATATCTGCATCCTGATCCTCCGTGGGAATGTAAGATAGCAACATGATCTTCTGCTGCACACAATATCTGATATGATGGTACCCGATGTCAATATGTTTAGATGTATCATGAAATACTGGATTAACCTAGATTTTAATGCAACTCTAATTATCACAATATATCATAGTAGGATCTAAGTGTGAACCGAACAACCCAACCAAGATCTTCCTCATCCATATAGCCTCGCATGCAACCAAACTTGCTGCCATGTACTCGGCCTCTGCTGAACTGAGTGCCATTGATCTCTGTTTGCTGCTGTACCAAGAAACTGTTGTAGATCCGATACTGAAAATCCCTCCAGATGTGCTCTTTCTGTCTGTTGGGCTTCCTGCCCAATCTGCATCCGTGAAGCCATGCAACTTCAACTCATCCGACTGTATGTACCACAATCCATATCCCAATGTGCCCTTGAGATACCTCAGGACATGCTTGCCTGCCTTCCAAAAGAGCTTGGTAGGCTTAACCATCGCTTGTGAAAGCTGGTTCACCACATAGCATATGTCTGGTCTTGTATAGACTAAATACATGAGCGAACCAACCAACTGTCGATAAACAGTGGCATCCACTACCTCTGCCAATGTAGCATCCTCTTTCCTCCAACCACCAGGAAGAGGAGTGTCGATAGGCTTGCAGCCTTGCATGTTGAAATTCTCCAGTATCTCCCGGGCATACTTGCCTTGAGACACAAACAGTCCACCCTTCCGCTGCCAAATTTCCAATCCCAGGAAATAATGAAGGAGGCCCAAGTCCTTCATCTCAAACTCCTTTGCAAGATCTTCCTTGCATAAGTGTATCAACAGCTCATGACCTATTAGTATCAAATAATCTACATAAAGTACAATGATCAAGAACTTACCCTCCACCACAATCTGGTATAGGTTCGGATCCGCCTCACTCTTGGCGAAACCAAATTCGGTGAAATAACTGTCTATCCATGTGTACCAAGCACGAGGTTCTTGTTTCATCCCATATAGCGCTCTTTTGAGCCTGTACACATGTGACTCGCTGCTGAAGATTTCAAATCCTTCAGGATGCTCAATGTACACCTCCTCCTCAATGAATCTATTGAGGAATGCAGTCTTCACATTCATCTGATGAATGTGCCAACCCATCTGCGCTGAGAGAGTAAGGATGGTCCATATGGAAGAATACCTTGTGACAGGTGCAAAGGTTTCTTCATAGTGAGAAGCCCCGGGCAACAAATCTTGCCTTATAATTCTCTACACTCCCGTCAGTAGCTTGCTTCACTTTGTAGATCCATCTCAAACCTACCACTGATTTCCCTTCCGGCCTTGGGACAATCTCCCATGCATTGTTTCTGACAATCGAATCATACTCTTCCACCATGGCATCTACCTTACGGATTTCTCCACAAATTTCCTCAAAGAGGATTGTTCACACAATACACTTGCTATGATCATCGTAGCCATGTATCCAATGTACGGCCAGGGATCGTCTGTCACAGCGCTATGATGTGGGGGTGCCCTATATTCTCGCGCTACATCAAGATTCGCCGCCACGCTTCGTAGTGCGTCGTCAGCTTACTGCTCGCGCTGCATGAGTGGTTTCTTCCACTCCATGAACCTCATCTTATGGCTAATCCACATCCTGAGGCTCATCTTTAGGAACAAGTAGCTCCTCATCTGCATGCAAGTGTAGCTCCCTCTCAAGCGACAACTTCATGGCTTTCTCCTCATGAAATTTGATATCCTGTCGCACAACAGTCTTCTGACTATCTGGAAAATACACACGATAGTTGTGGGGTGTTTCTGTGTACCCCACAAATATCCCAACCTCTGCAGTCGGCTCCATATTCTTCCTGGCATCCTTCATCACATGAATGTAAACAGGTGAGCCAAAAATCTTCAAATGAGAAATATCAGGCTTCTTACCAGAAAACACCTCTTCGGGTGTACTCATGTCAAGTACTCTATGAGGACAATGGTTTTGCACATAAACCGCAGTGTTGCATGCTTCAGATCACAAGTGTATGGGAAGGCCCTGATCATGCAACATCACCCATGTAGCACCCACGATCGTTCTGTTCTTTCTCTCCACGACCCCATTCTATTGTGGGTTATGAGGCGCTATGAGTTCTCTTTGAATTCCTTCTATGCTGCAAAAGTCTTTGAATTCGCCAGAGATGAATTCACCACCATTATCGCTCCTTAGAGCTTTCACCTGCTTCCCCGACTCTTTCTCAACCAGTGCCTTGAACTCACAGAACTTTGAGTATGTCTCGCTCTTCTTCTGCATCAAGAAGATCCAGCACTTATGAGAAAATTCATCAACAAATATCACATAATACCTGTGCTTTGCTGTTGAAGCTACTGAGAAAGGTCCACACACGTCTATGTGAATTCTCTCAAGGATCGTCGTGGTGCGACTATCCTTCTCATGAAAAGTGGTCTTCACAAATTTTCCCAAAGTACATCCCTTGCATTGATCTGACTACGCAAGTGTACCCTTGGGAAGTACGGTATAAATTTGCTGCAAAATTTTCAAAGTTCCATGGTGAAGATGCCCAATCTCCAGTGCCACAATTCACCCTCATCCCGGCTCACCACTGCTTCTGCCTTGCCTGCCATTGTTGCGCAGCCATCTACCTACAATTGATAAAGGTTCTTTACTCGAACCCCTATCCTCCTGGTTTGACCAGTTGTTTTACTATGCAATAAAGCCTTTCCCTCGCTAAAAACAACATCATAACCCTTGTCTTCTAACATCGCCACAGAGATCAGATTCTTCTTCAATCCTGGAACATGCATGACATCCTTCAATATGAAAGGTTTTCCAGACTCCCTCTCAAAGGAAATGGTCCCGATACTAGTCGCACTGTATCTACCATCATTTCCCATCTCGATGTGCACTCCAAGATCCTTTTCATCCAGATCACTAAACAAATCTTTGTCTTCGGTCATATGGAAAGACGCACCACTGTCAAAAAAACACACTGATCCCATCACACTTGAAACCAAGCATGCGATTAGCGAAAAATACAGCTCAAAACTGCGAGGCTAAGGCCTCTCTAGCTGCAGATCCAGCAGCCTGCTTATTTTTCTTCTTCTGTGGACAATTAGTGGCGTAATGTCCGTGTTGGTGACAGTGAAAGCACTTCACCTTGGACAAGTCCTGCTTCTTTCCTTTCGCACTGGATTGAGAAGGATTTTCTTTCCCTTCCCTTTCCTTGCTTTGGCAGCCAAAGCGCAATTTTCTTCATCTTCATTCATCGATGAAGATCCATCCTTGGTACCCCACCTTATCTCCTCCTGCACAAGATCCGACCAAAGTCGCTCCCATCCCAACAGTTTCTCCTGACCATTGACAGAGTCCTTGTAGCTATGCCAACTCTTCGGAAGCCCAAGGAGAGCCAAGAACACCAAGTCTTCTTCATCAACAGTAACCCCCACACTTCCCAGCTCATCCTTGCAGTGGACAAACTTCGTGAGGTATTTTGGTATACTGTCACCTTTCTCCATTTTTATTTTTCTGAGCTTGTCTTTAAACGCCAACTTCCTCTGGTCGCTTCTACTTTGGAACAAGTTTGTCAAAGCTTTCCACATTAAGAATGGACTAGCTTTACCATGAAGCCTAGACACTATGTGATCCTTCACACCTTCCAATAGAATCCTTCGACATTTTTCTATCTTCTTTTGCCATGCGTCAAGTGCGGCTGCATCGCTAGAAGCAGGTTTTGGAATTTCTGCATCTATGAACTCCTTCAACCCATTATCATCCAGCACCGCCTCCATCCTATCCTTCCATGCAATATAATTTGAGTTTCCATCAAGGGAATACTCCAATAATAATCCGCTAAAAGAAATTTCAATGAATGCTCAACTTCGACACCAAGAAAACACTGCAACAAATTCGAATTCCACCAGCACAAAACTCAACCGCTTCAATAATTGCAATCTTCTCCAATGATCAACAGCTCTGATACCATGTAGAAATTATATAACTTATTTTTTATATATCCAAGATTCTCCTGATCACACACTATTTTAACTTCATGCACAATACATAATCTATTCCACCATTGATCATCACATGCAGAAATTAAATCAATTGCAATGCACACATGAAACAATAAAAAATCACACACATTAACACAATGATTTAACGGGAAAGCCTGAAGCTGAAAACCCCAACTATCTGTATATTATATATGTCATAGACATCATGTAACAATCCTCATACAAAGCTTAACATGTCAAGCTCTCAGTACAATACAATCACTACGCACTAATCAGGCCTGATCTTGCAAATCCATGCACCGATTTTTGCCACCTGCTAGCCTGCCTCTACTGCGTAATCCCTGCTGAAGAATGGCTCTGAATGAACTAAAATCCACCAAGCTTGAACTGCACAATCCTCATTGGCATCTCCACTGAGTGTTGAATGCAATCAATCCATCACTATAGTCACAACTGATAGTCACACTTGCTCTTTCACCTACCTCTCCACTGAAACTGCCATGCACTGTAGTTAACTGATGTATTCTTCAGTTGATTAATGAGTTATTATTTAGTGAATTAATTAACTAATTAATTCACACCACTCTCACTAGTGTATCAATAAGTTAGACTAAATACAACTAGCTCAACTGAGTCTAACTGAGTTAAACTAAATACAACTCCACCAACTACTTCTCTAACTCCACCAAACTCTGTCACATGAGTTCTAACTGAAGTCCTCCATGCAATAGCTCCAGTAAACCCTCAGGAATAGCTTAATTCCTTCTTTCAGCTGCTGTGCCACATCTGTGCACTTAACTGAAGTGCTCCAAGAGAATAAGATAATGTTTAGAGTCCAAATATTATTAAGAGCTAATAATATTCGACATATCTATTTTTAGACTGGAAATATAAAAATAGATTCCGCCCAATATGTCTACCATATATTTTTCCAACTTGACCAACCATCCACAAATAGCATCCTGCAACTCATAGAATATGATCGACATGTCTAAAAATAGACGTAGTCTAAAAATAGACTTTGCACCAAAAATAGCCTGCGGGCCCACTTAGTGAAGGTGACTCTTTTCACTAAGCTCATCATCTTGTTGAATCTCAACATGTTGTGTGGATGATGCTGGGTGAATCTCACCTATGAAATCTAGGCCCCACTACTGAAATGATGCATGCACTAAAATAGGTTGTAGAGGTAATGGGAGAAGCTTTCTTTTACCCTGAAAAACTTGACATTCGTGGCAACTCATTACTATTTTGTACACATCTGCAAAAAGTTTCGACCAATAATATCCCTCTATCAATAATTTATTGGTCGTGGTCTTCCAATATAGGTGGCCCCCACAATCTCCTTTGTGGAAGTCATTCATCACTTCTTTAGATTCTTCTTCAACCAAAACATTCATCAAAACACCTCTGGGATCCTTCTTGTAAAGTGCACTATCCAATATGAAATACTTGGAAGCTTTGAGCTTCAAAGACCTAAATTTACCCTTAGACATTCCTGGAGGAGGTTTTAGATGTTGCAAAACATAAATAATATCATAATATTGTGGAGATGACAAAAATATATCAGATACCTGAATGAGATTTACTTCTTCTTCCTTATCGGACAAGGCTGAAATCAGGTTGATGTCTAGAGCATGGAGGTTTGACTCAGCCATGAGCTTGGCTAAGCCCTAACCTTTGATCAACTTGGTGGGCTTGATCTCAAGGTCATATTATAGTAATGATGCTATCCATCTCCCTCTCCTACCTTCTGGGTTTGTCTGCATGAGAACTTCTTTTACAACTGCATTAGGAACATAGGAAAGAGTATGTGAACGTAGTATGTAAACTCTGAAATCTTTCAGCGCTTTAACCAAATCCAAAGCCTATTTCTCTATAATGTTGTACCGAAGGGCTACATCCCTGATATTGTGATTGAAAAATGCAATTGGTAGCTCAGTTTTATCCTTTTTCTGCATCAAGAATGCTACCATGGTGTGCTCATAAGAAAATGAAAATATTAAGAAATCAATATAATAATCAGGACTTATTAAAACAGGGGTAGTGGTCAAGGAAAAATTTACTGAGTTGAAGGAATTCCGGGCATCTGCAGACCACTTCACATCATTATCTTTCTTCAACATATTTGTCAACTCTCTAAGATGCTCAACCAAATTAGCAATAAATCTGCGTAAGAAATTTGTCTTACCATTGAATGCTTGTATTTTCTTTTTGTTGCGAGGGAAATCATTCTGTTGAATTGCTTGAACATGATAAGGGTCAATTCGGATCCCATCCTTGGAGATGATGTGACCGAGAAGTTTGCCCTCCTCCACGGAAAAATTGCTTTTCTTTGGGTTGAGAGAGATTTTGAACTTCTTGCATCTCTCGAAAAAAATTCTTAAATGATGCAAGTGTTCATCATAAGAATGTGAAAACACTATCAAGTCATCTAAATAAACAACCAATAAAACATCTTTTTCATTGGAAAATTCTATGTCCATGGCCCGCTGAAACGTGGGCCTTGAATTTTTCAGACCGAATGGCATCTTTGCATATTTGAACATGCCCCAAGGTGTAGTAAATTATGTCTTGTCGTGATCATCATCGTGCACTAGAATCTGATTGTATCCTGAATAGCCATCCAATAGGGACATTCGAGAATACCCAACAACTCTTTGAAGGATATGATCCATTTTTGGAAGTGGATAATTTCCCTTCAAAGATACTTTGTTTAAGTTCCTAAAATCTATGCAGAGCCGTATCTATCCAGTCTTCTTTCTTTCTAAGACCAAATTTGGAATCCAATCAGAAAATATGATAGGAAAAATAATACCAAACTTGAAAATTCTGTTCACCTCTTTTTCAATTGATGGCAGAAATCTCAGGTTTATCGTTCGTAAATGTTTCCGAAAGGGATTTTGATCGGACTTAATCAGAATGGTGTGTTGAATGATGTTCTTGTCATAGACCTTTAAATCTAAATCTTCCCATGCAAAAACATCAAAAAATTCAAACAATAAATCAACATATTTATCCTTTACCTCAGGAGATAAAGACTTGGAAATTTTAACCATCTTTGGCTTGTCTACTGTCCCGATGTTCACGTCTTCCACACCTTTTTTAGTAGAAAGCAATGTAAGCTTCCTTTCTACGTCATCATGGTTAAACAATTCTTCCAAAGGTATGAGACCTTTTGGAATATTGTTGTCTTTCAGCTGTCGTACATCCACCTGAGTTGCTTCAATGTCCTGGTCATCTTTGTTGCAATTTTCATCTATGGAACCATTCTCGATTTCACCCTCACCTTGGAGAAATTTATTTACCTGCTTATCATCCCAGAATACTTGCCAATACTACAAGTTATCGAGAAAAATGGGCCGATGTTTCACATGAATCTCAAATTTCCTCTTTGAAAAGATGGGGATTTTGAAATTTCTTGCACCTGTAGCTAATGAATCTGCCATAAGATCCTGACTCCTTGGCACAACTAAAAGTGTATACTCAGGAAACATTTTCAAAATATCTAGTACGACATTCCTATAAGCTCTCATCTGTGGATGGTTAGATTGATATTCACCTTTAACTTGCTTGATCACAAGTTCTGAATCACCATGTACTGAAATTCTTTTTGCAGCTAGTTTCTTCAAAATATTTAGGCCAGTAATCAGCGCTTCATACTCCGCCTCATTGTTAGTGTAATCAAAAGCTAACTTGTATGAGCATAATCTAACATTTGTAGGCACTTTAGAAGGTTGATGAAAAGGGTTGCAGACCCAACTTCCAATGCCTTCCCCATATTTCCCCAAGGCACCATCAAAGTCCATGGACCATAGACCATTTTCATCCTCCAAGTGCTGGAACTTTGATTTTGTTTTCGATTAAATTTTTGAACTGTTTCTTCATGTTGTTCTAAACTTTCTTCTGCTTTATCTAATGGTTGTTTTGAGTTTTTCTCTGCCTGATTTGATGGCTATTCTGATGAACTTGATAGATACTCTTTTTACTTTTCTATAACTTTTTTGATGCAATTATGAATCTTTGGAACATCTTCTACTTCTACGAGATAGATATATACATCATTTAAGATGCTATCATTAAACAAAATAAATGACTCTAAATCTGCATGTACAACATTTGTCGGATGATTATTGGGATTTTCTTTGCTTGTGATCATATATTTCATCTTTGTTTCACGATACAAATTTCTCAATTGTCCGGAAACTGGGATGGTTGCATAAGAAAAGTCTAATTGCAAAGTGCCCCTCAACTTTTCTCCCCAAGATCTTGACAGAAACATACCAAATTGTGGCGGTATGTCAGCTACCACCACGTCCATTAAAATATTCTTTGCTGGAATCTGCTCTAGGGAGACTACCAAATCCTTAATGAGGCCAATACAACAGACTCTACTTGAATCGAAGGAGTATAATTCATGGTAAGGACGAGTGATATCAAGGCCCAACTTCTCCATAATGTATTTTGGCATTAGATTATGGGAGGCTCTGAAGTCTAATATGGAATTATGTAAAATGCATTGGTGGATTCTTAGACTCAAATAGAATTGGGGAACATCGCTATCTTCTAGCTGACCATCAATAGCAGGACCAAAAATAAGTTTGGGTTGATCATCTTCGACATTTACCATGTTGGAAAAAGGATATAATTTAAGCATTTTGGCTACATGGGACTTATACTGGTTATTCTTAACAAGCTCAGTTAAAGGTATAGATACTTTCAATTTTTTAATTTTAGTTTCTAGGTTGAAAGGAGTAGATTTGTCTACCTCTTTAATGATGATGTCTCGTTTGTCAAAATGGTCCTTTGATGGGGCTTCTTTCTTCTGCCTGTCATTTTCCTTAATTTTTGAACTTGTAGATGGCTGATTTACCTTGCTCTGATTTGTGGCTACAGGCTCTTTTCCTTTGCTCTAATTACCCGGAGTATTCTGCTTTGTTTGAGTATATTTCTACTGAGATGACCTTTTCTGAATGGGATTAACTGGCACATCTCTATTCTTAATGAGTATTCCTTTTGCTATGAACTAAGTGCATTCAAGTACCCCCACTGATAATCATCTGATTCGGTCTCCAATTCATGATAATTTGCAAGTAAGAAATCATCATCCTTAGGCTCATCTTTCTTTTCAAAATACTCTTCATCTTTTGTAAAAAACATGGGCTAATCATCTGCCTTGAAAAGGAGTTTCTCCTCAAAAATATGGTCTTCGTCTTCTTCTTTTATTCCTTGAGCATATTTTAGCTGCAAGGGTGTCCTAATTTGTTGTTTTTATGCTGGTTGCTCAGGAGCCCGTTGTTCTCTCTGCTTGATCCTTAATGGAGGTTTTTGTTGGCCTCTGAAGTTAGGATTTCTGACCTCAGGCTGTCTTTCATTGATGGACATCCTTTCAATTGTCCTTATAAAAGTGTCCATCTTGGAATCGGAATATGAGGTAGATGGTTCATCTTTAATAATGACTTTTCTCTCACCTATAGTTATAGCTCTTTTCATCAGTGGATTTTCTTCAACGTTCATCGCGTTATTTTGCATATCTTCCAATGTAGCTGGACTCCTTTCTCTTAATTGGTACGCCATGTCTGGATCAAATGCATCTGGATAACGTATAATATCTAAGCCTGGAGGAGGCTTGATCTCAACGAGAATTACATTATAAGTTCTATTGAAGCGAGTATTAAAATCTTGGACTGATTCATTGGGATTTCTATTTATGTTCTCATACTCAAAAAACAACTATAAATGTTTTTTCTTCACCTCCCATCGGACTATAAATGCATCAATCAACTGGTTTGGAGTGGCAATGTAATTTGCAGTCATGGATCTAAACCAAATTTTGACATCTCCAGAGAAGCTCTAGGCTATGATTCTCATTTTGGCGTTGCCAGCATCTACTTCCTCCAAGTCTATGACGTCAGTGACCTTGAAAATGTGTTGTTTTTCAGTTATGGGAGAATTTTCATCAAACAGGGGGAGTCCCTGGCCATAACCCTGTAGTAAATCATTGAATTGAGCAGGTAAGATAAGTGGGGAAAATCTGGCCATGATTCCAGCTAAGTGAAGTGTTGGATTGAAAAAGGGATGAGTTGGTTGAATAGGTAGTGGAACAATAGTTGTAGGTATTGAAGTAGTAAGTATAATGATGAGGTCTAGGGTGTAGATGAAAAAGAAACAATTGATTGAGGTTGAGTCCAGAAAGGTATTGAATCTTGCTAGTAGAATTGGCTCTAGACTTTGATGTCAAGGTCTGGTTCAGGTTTAAGCTCTTCAAAAAGAAAATTGTCTTTAAGTTTCAGAGAACTAAGATCTAACTCAAATAATTACTTGACCTCAAATATTCTTAGAGGATCAAATACTATGTCGGCTAAATAGGTTTCAGACTTAGAGCTAAACAATGACAATTCAAACTTTATATCAAATGGTATATCTTCGAGAGATAGTATTTTAGTAGGAAGTGAAGAAGATATTACCAATGGGATTGGGCCTGACGGAAACTATGTATATTGATATCTATGCTTCCAGACAAGATGATCTAGATCTTCGACTGGATCAGTTGGATCAGGATCAGGATTTGCTCTAGTGTATCTTCTTGAAGCTAGCTCTACAATCTTCACACTCCAATTATCAGGTCAACCTTTCTGAAACTTAATCCTATCATCCAAATGACCAAATTCCAATGATTCTTGTCGCACACCCAGGGAAAATAAATATTTCGTTCCCCAACAATGGCACAGTAGGTTATCACTCCATCGGATCTCTAAGGCTAATAAAGAGTCCAATAAGAGGTAACCATAGACCAATATTTTAGCTTGGTAGCTAGCCCTACCATCTCCACAAAGTCACAGCCAAGAGGGCTGGATGAATTAGGGTTTTAGGCTAGGTATGATTACAGGGGTTTTTTTTGTTTGAATTGGTTTGCTGGATGGGTGATTTAGGTCAAAGAGGCTAGGTCAAGGCAAATAAGATTAGGATTGCAATCCATTCAATGGGGCAAGATAGATAGGAAGGCTAACACTTTAGGGTTTTAGGGTGATATGGATTAGACTGATGAGGAGCTAGAAAGAGTAGTACAATGCATGTATTCTTTCTAAACTGAAGAAAATGAACAAATTATGAAGATTTTCCCAAAACAGAGCATGAGAGATGTATTATGCTTATCAAATTGAAAATCATCATATAATAGAGATGAAATGGATCATGAAGACAAAAAAATCATACATGTGTAACAAAAGAAGCAACAATGTTAAATTTCCATACCATAGGTATCCCAAAGAAATAGCTGCAACTCTTTCATTAATTTCCTGCCAAATACTGATTACACTAGAGTCTTTGATCAATGCAACAACATACAACCTGTGAAACGAGTCAAGAAAGGAAAGATATAGACATCAAAAAACTTCTCCCATCCTCAGGGGTTGAATCCATGAGTGTAGGATCAGTTCCACAAAAAACTAAACTGAAACGTAGAGTGTAGGGAGGTCAAACTGACTCATCCCTCACTTTTTGGAAACTAATTCATTATATCTTATCAAAAGTTTTTACCTAATTTATTTACCCTAGGTAAATTAAAAACATAAAAATTACATTTACATCCATGAATTACAATGGTAAAAACTTCATTTGCTAAGGTGAAACTGAAAAAACTGAGAAATTTTACAAATATCAAGAAACTCAGAAAATTGGTAAAAAGCGTAGTGCCAGTGTAAAAAGTGCAACACCAAATTCACCTTCACTTTTGAAGGGGTTACCAATGTCCAAATTGAGCTCAGGATAGCACATTGGAAAGCTTGTCCTATATAGTTTCTAGAGTTGTGCTTAGTTTCCAAAATGGTGTTGATTTGACCCTCAAAAACGTAATTCTCCCAAGACTGGTCAAAAGCGTAGTGCCAACCTAAAAAACATGGCAGAAAAATGTTTTTTGAGGTGTTTTTTGACTGACCAGTTGACCCCAAAAAACTTGGAAAAGTTGCTAGGGTGACTTTATTTGGCCTTCTGAATCCAATGGTGCTTTCATTTTTCCATTGGAGGTCCCTAGAAAAAGCGCAGCGCCTGCTTTTGAAAGTGCAACTATGCAAAATTGGCAAAAGTGGAAAATACTCCAAAATTTTCAAATTTTTCTCAAAATTCTTTTAAATTTGTTCTGTGGAAGGATGATGCAGTGTTTTAGGCAATGATTGATGCCTCAGCAGGGATACCAATCTTTTCCCCTTCTTTTTTCTTTATTAGGGTTTCAAGTCTTTATTTGACCTTTTGGAGCTTGGACCTTGTAATTTGATGTGTCATGCAATAGTGCTTTTCCATCTTCCTCGATATGTAATTTTCCTTCTCTGCCTTTTACAGGAGCTTCTCAAGATTCTCATTGACCCTCTCAAACCAATGCTCCCAGTTCTCATTTACCATGATGCCAAATTTCTCATTTAAGGTTAGTTCATAGCAAGTTCAACCTCTTTTTTCCTCTCTAGTTCTAGAGATCTTTTCAGCCCTCTAGTCCTAGGCCTCTTTCTTGGCACTTGATCTTCTTCCTCATTAGTTTAACCATACCTCTGATAAGCCTCATCAAGAAAATCCTTTTCCTTTTTTTCTTCTCTTTTTTCCTTGAGAATTTGAATCTCCATGATTTCCTGCTTGGTTTGGAGTTGTTGATTTTCTTGCTCATAGTATGAAATAACAAACTTAGATCTATCTAAGTTGGTATGAAGCTCCCTAATTTGGGCATCCTTCTCCTTGATAATAAAGGAAGTGTCATCATCATCTATTTGATACAAGTTAACAAGATCAAATTCTTCCTCTGTCTCATGGAGGTCTTCCTCCTCATTAGTTTCTTCATGAACATATTCCTCTGCCATCTTTTGTTTCCCCTTCTTTACCTATTTTGTTAATGAAGAAGGCAAGATCCCTTCCACTTTCTGTGGAGCAAACACTTGCATGTACCCTCTCTGATATGTTCTAGCCAATGAGCCCAATTCAACACTTTTAGGCTAGTTGATCATAACTCTGCTAGGTGACTCAACCCGACCTTGAAAAGATGACGATGGTGGTGAAATGTGTATAGTAGGCTGAGCTAATGAAGGAGTAGATGTTGTGGGCTGAGATGGAGGAATATATATAGTAGGATGATATGGATGGGTAAAATCTTCATCGTGTTTATCATTGGATGAGATGAAGAAGGCATATCTTCAACATGCTGAGATTGTGAAGTTGTGAAGATATCATTAGTCATGAAGGTGTCCCATGAGGTATGCAACTATGTTGGAATCAGGTCTCCTACGAGCTGCGAAACTGGTCCAATTTTGAATAATTTTGATTAGATTTAGTCTAGCGTAGGGTTTTGGGGTGGGTCAAAGCCCTGAAAGAATTGTAATGGGAAAAGGGTAAACCATGGGTTCGAAAACCACGGTTTGCGGGCCATAGGAAAGTCTAGGCTAGATTATTATAAATAGAGGAACATTTTGTATTGTAAGGTAGGAAATGAAGAGCTATTGATGTGAATTGTGGTTTAAGTTGTCTATTTGGGTTTTTGGGGAAAGGAATCCTACTGGCTGTGTGCGTGGAGATCCAGAGTCCAGCTGTGTGTGGACCCTGCTACTGTGTGCGCAGGCTGCAAAGGGGATTGTAAGAAGGAATTGATGAATTGATGAATAAGAAAGGTTGATAGAGAACTGAATCTGTGAGTACTCTTTGTGAGAATAATCGGTAATTACTGCATTGTGTGCTTTCTATATTTGAGTTGCGAAAGATCTGTGTAAGTGTGTTTTTTGTATCTTGGCTCTGTTCTGTTCTGTTTATGCAATATTTTTCTATTATCATAAAAGTACATAATTATAGATCTAGCGCACGTGGATGAAAATAGAGACCTACTTGGCCCTACGCAGAACAAGGCGATCTGGGTATCACAAGGCTGAACGCAGCTCTGCTTGCCTTACCTATCCTTTCTCAGGGTGCGGAAACCTGGTTCCAGCACCCATCCATACTACTTCGGGTGAGACTTTGACCTGCGCAAGTAGGTCATTGTCGAAAGGTCCAGTAGTATAGGGGTTTGTTGGCAAACCTTGAACTCCAAACCTAGGTTAGCACCCCTCAAGCCAAAAAATGGTTCCATTGCCGGGACCTAAGAATTTTGAGAAAGGGATCAGGTACTGACAAGCGAATACTGGAGATATAACACCAAAGTGAATGAGCACCACTCTGGATGAAAGTACAACACGGAGTGGTAAGTACTATCGGACCAATCAAGAAAGGTATCACTCTCCCCACAGCCCACTAAGAAGATAAGCTACACAAGGTCCGCCAGTTACCCCAACGTCAGACTCACGGGAGATCAAGCCCTCAACCGAAACTTCGCTAGAAGGAGACATGGTAGTACACTTGAAATTACCTACCTTTAAAGGTGCGGCTGATGAGGACATGGATCATTTTTGGTTCGTGGCCAACTCGGTATGGACTGCGCAGGGGGTGGTAAGCGATACTGTGAAGAGAGCACAATTTTCCCTAGCCTTCGAAGAGAGAGCTCTGGACTGGTATATGCGGTACATATCTCAAAACGGGAGCGCATCTCTTCAAGATATTAAGGACGTCGTAAAACAATAGTTCCAGAAGCCAAATTCTTACTCTCCGTTGGTAGCAGAAGTAAATGAATTCAAGCAAGGTGCGTCTGAATCAGTGTGGGAGGTTGATTAGTGATTGAAGAAAGCAATCAGGGAAGGAGGGTTCAAGTACGAAGATAGACAACACACTGAATGGTTCATTGCTATGTTGCTACCTCACTTGCGTATACCGATGGGACACCAGACCTTCGAGTCGCAGGAAAAAGCCCTCAAAGCTGCCATGAAACTCGAAGCCGTGCCCAAAGACAACACTTTGGGAGGAGTACAGCAAATTCAAGAGCAGCTCGGAGCCATGCACATGGAGATTCAGAGCTTACGGATGGAACGGGGAAAAGGAGCTAGCGCAGACCTCTGGTGCATACGATGTCGGGTATGTAGCCATACAAAAGACCATTGCCCTCTATTGACAGATTACATGCAGGCAAGAGGGCCTAGTCCACTACGTCCCGGCTCCAGTGGGTCTACGTTATGGTGCGATGATTTCCGGGTAGCGGGACTACATGATACGGCCCAGTGCCCTCGGCTAAGTATGGGCGAACTGAAGCAACAGTAGTGTAGGTTCTGCCGATCGGTAGGGCATGATGAGCAGAACTGTCGCACATACACTTGATTGTAGATCGAGGGAACTTTTATAGGGTATAATCAGAACGTGCGTCGCCAAGATCACCTGTGAACTTTGGTGGCTCCCCAGCCAGGGGCAGGGGAGGTCGGGGAGGAAGCGCAAGACGGGGACGGGGGCAGTTGATCTACTATAACTACAGAGAATTAGGGCACTTC
Source organism: Pinus albicaulis (assembly GCA_034641835.2). Classification (NCBI taxonomy): domain Eukaryota; kingdom Viridiplantae; phylum Streptophyta; class Pinopsida; order Pinales; family Pinaceae; genus Pinus; species Pinus albicaulis. Next base: position 248,434 of record MU968368.1, read on the forward strand.
GCGAGGGACTGCCCATACCCCACCAGGAAATCCTGCAAATATTGCCGACAGCTGGACCATGAGACTGAAGACTACCCAATCCTGATAGCAAAAATGCAGGAAAAACAACCCACTCCTACGCAGAATGTGCAGAGAGTTAAAGCTGAGCTAAGAAATATAGACCCAAATGTAAAATTCATAACATGCAACGGGATGGTCACCCAGGGAGCAAAGGAAGTGCTTGCCAGGGATCCTACCACCTCTCAGGAAGGATCAAACATCAGCTGGAAACATGAAGCAATAGCGGCTACTACACAGATGCCGACACACCTCAAGGTAGAAGAAGGAGTTAGTTACTTGAGCAGCGGAGTTTGCTATCATCGCCGGTTAATTATACAAGCTAGGCACAGATAAAATACTACGCAGATATGTCCTGGAACATGAACGACCTACCGTTTTGGCAGAAGCACACGAAGGTGTCGCAGGAGGCCACTATGCAGGGAGAGCAACGACACAAAAAATTTTGAGGGATGGGTTATGGTGGCCTACCCTACATCAGGATTCTTAAGCCTATTATAAATCATGCGACAATGCTAGCGAACTGGATGGCCCTCACGCTGAGATGAGATGCCATTACAGCCTCAAATGGATTTACAGGCTTTTGACAAATGGGCCATGGATTTTATAAGACCCATCAATCCACCAGGCAAGAAAACAGGTGCGGGATACATTATTACCGCCACTGACTACATCACTCGATGGGCAGAGGCACAAGCGGTGAAGGATTGTACTGTGGATAATGTTGTGCACTTCATCTTTGAGCAGATTACGACTAGGTTTGGCTGCCCAAAGATCCTAATGAGTGAGAGAGGTATGCACTTCGTTAACCAAACGATTCACGCCCTGAATGAGGAATTTCGGATCTACCATATGAAGAGTACACCATACCATCCATAGGAAAATGGGGTGGTTGAAGCTTTTAACAAAATTTTGGAACAGGCATTAACCAAGGTTTGCAATGCCGATCGTAGTGACTGGGATGTTCGCATCCCCTCTATTCTGTGGGCCTACCTAACAACCTGCAAGAAGCTGACAGATAGGACCCCCTTTCGAATGGTCTATGGAAAGGAGGCCATTATGCCCATAGAATACATTGTTCCTAACCTACGCATCGCAGAATTTACAAATATGGCGGAACCAGATATCATATAGGAGCGCCTTGCGCAGCTTTTGGCATTGGAGGAAGATCGTTTTATTGATAACTTTCATCAACAGGTTCAGAAGGCCCGTGATAAAGCCTGGCATGATCGACATATTCGCCAAAAGACATTCATAACAGGCGACTGTTGGCCGGATAAATCGTTCTTGTGGACAAGACCAATCTCCCTAGTGTCAGAAGACAATCTAGCAATAAACGAACAACTAAGTTTGTCTTTCTCTAGATATATTCGTTTTACAAATAAATGCTATGAAGGTGTCGATCCTACCTTAGATCCAAATGCTTATTTGTGGTCGTAGTGTTTCCGTCGTATCGATAATCCTTCGTCGCAACAAGAGCTCTTTTGTCGCAACAAAGTATCATCTTTCGTTGATCTGCAATCACAAACAAGAAAATATCAATAGCACCTGTATAACAAATAATCATAAAACATACCTATCATAGTGATCAAGGAATCTATGAAATAAATGATCAAACAATAGCTTATCGAAATAAACAATCGAACGACAATTTATTGAGAAAAACAGAACTTGATTGTATTAATCTTAAAATATACGGAAGAACCTTACAACCTTAGCCTTGATGTTCGAAAGGTCTTCCCGGGGTCCGAAGCAGGAGTCTCCTCTACTTTGATAAGTCTTGCACTCTTCCTTCAGGAGAAAAAAGAGGTATGTGATCTTTCCTCCCAAAAGCTCAGCAGAAAGAAGACTAAATCTCAACAGCACTTCAACTCAAAAATATTAACTTAACTTCTTCAATCCTCCATTAGTTCACTTCACTTTTCTTAACTTAACTTAACCCTTTGAGGCTACCCAATGCCTCCTTTTATAGAGCAGATGAGGAGGTTAGGATTCCACCTTTAAAGGGATAGAACCCTCCTTCAAAGGGATAGGCTCCTCACATCAAGGGATTAGTTCCTTAAGGCGTGGGATACATGCATCTTACTAAAGTGTACTCATCCCCAAAAAATCTCATCCAGAACCTTCTAGAATTGACCAAAATTCAACTTTTTCAGTTTAATTTCACGCTTTTTTGACTTTACAGGGGTACCGCAAGCATTACACTGGAAAAATGCGTTCTAGAACGCAGTTTCTCTTCACATTACCTGCGTACCATAGCTAAAAATGCATGCAGGCTTCATGTTACCTGCGTACCCTGAGTTTTAGAGATTTTTAGGGTTTTTCTTCCAGTTCTGAGGCTTGGAATGAAGAACAAAGGTTGTAAGACTTGCAGAGGAGGCATGTATGAGTGTTAATGAGCTCATACAGTCATCAGAATGTCAAGGTGACATTTTTTAGTGTAACAGATTTCCCCCTAAAGTGCGAAGTCTGGAATAGATGAAGATGAAGTCTGTCATATATGAAGATTGAAGTACTTTATCATTTCAAGGATCATCCTGTGGACACCCCAGTCAGAACCTGTAAAAACATTCAATGCAAAATATATATATGTAATCATATCATCGCTGAGGTAGGCATTCCCATACTCAGATAAAAACTAACTAGAAAATAACTCTAAATTGTTCTGATACAGGAATGATTTTGAATACATCACAGTATAGACATGTGTAGACACAGTATGGATGCAGCCATCTGTTTATAAATAGTCTACTGTATAAATGAATAACAAAATTCCTCGCAGCCTGGATGGTAGAAACTAGATCCAGGGTCTTGATTTCCGCTTCTCGAACTAGTACGATTCTATCCATGTGAATAAATGTGTTGAAGTCGAACATGGTAGAAACCACTTGATTACCAGTCAATGATGTAAACTGTTAACAAGTGTGAGAGTAACCACCAATAATGTCAATGGCTCTCAAAGTACCCAGTACAATCCATGAAATGTGAATGAATGAGCTGAAGTCGAACATGTCACGGAATCATTCGATCGAAGGTCAATGATGCAACATGTCGTCGAAGGCGAGAAACCTGCCATTGAGGCATGCAGATTTCAAGGTACTGACGATTTCTGGATCAACTTCCTAGATAATGAGCTGTTGTCGATAGAAAGTGATCTGTCGTAGGCAAGCCCACAACACGAAATCATAGATCAAGTTTTGAAAATATCATGGCAAGGACTGACTCAGGGATGGTCAAAATGGATGACAGATATTTTGCAGATGAATGGTTTATTTGAACTGTCCTCTTGAACACATAACGACACTGCAGATGGCTTGGTGACAATTGACCTAAAGCTAATACCCAGAAACCGGCTGAAGACTTTCAATGTGGTTTGATTAACTGTTAGGCAAAGGATTTCCCAACCCAGGTGGACAAAAAGTGTCGTGTTCAAGAGTGGTTAACGGCTTTTCGAATAATCAAGATGTAACAAACAGGTTCGTTTTTCTCTCTTTTCCCCCACCATTTCTGGCAAGTACCTCTTTATTTTTGACAAGCTTGAGGAGGATAACATTTGCTTGTTTATAAGCTCATCCTTCGGATGAGTCCAACTTAGTTTAATATTCGAACCCTAAGAAGGAGTGGTTCGTTCCTGTTGAAAATTAAACAGGTCCTTTACTGTTAAGTTTTAACGAGTCCAGTATAGGAGAAACTCGGTGTTTTTCAGTTTTAGGGAGTCAGAAGAAAAACTTAAGAAAACTTCGTGGGTGTACTTTTTCGTAAATTTAGTCTCTCGAGCCTGAAAGAGGATAAAATAATGCGGGAGAGAACTCTATTGACCGTAATTAGTCAACGTATACCTTTTTCGTAAATAGTCCATTTCAGTCTGTAAAAGGGGTAAACTTATACTGAAGGGACGACTTTTCATTTACTTTAACGAGTTCGAATAGTCGAGTACTCGGCAATATTTTCATATTTAGAGAGTCTGAAAAGGGCTTAAAAGATAACTCCATGGTTTCTCTTTTTCTATAAGTTTGAACGAGTTCGAAAAAGGGATAAAAATGTACTCATATGGCCGACTTTCAATTTAATTTACAAGCAGGAAAAGACGGAAAGAACTCGGCATTTTTATATGTTTTACGAGAATGAAAAATAGCAAAATGATCTCGAGATTTTCATGAGTTTAACGAGTCTTGAAAATAACCGAAATTGACTCAAGATAGGTTTCATTTTTACAAAAGCTTGAAACAGAGAAAAACTATGCTTTAGAGTAGTTTCATTTTTACACAAGCTTGAAACAAAGAGAAAACTGTGCTTGATGCCCCCTAAGCGTAACTGCTAGAGCGCATGCCCCCCCAGCTTCATTTCATTCAACTAAGTACACTGCTGGTAATTAATAGCTGGATGGAATGAAGGTTCATTTACGAGATCATATGAAAGACCCGACCTAAAAACTAACCTAAATATATTACTTAACATTTACGAGGTCTATTCAAAGACTCGACTCAATTAGGGGAGGATTTGTTTCATTTTTTAACGAGCTCGACACAGGAAAAGAACTATGCTCATGGCAACGTGTTTCATTTTTTTAACGAGGTTGACACAGTAAAAGAAACTATCCTCAGAAAATACTTATTTCTAATCTACCTACATAACCTACTGATTCATTTTTTAATGAGGTTGACACAAGAAAAGAACTGTCCTCATACCTAATTCATTTTTTAATGAGGTTGACTCAGTAGAAGGAACTATCCTCTGACCAACTGATTCATTTTTTAACGAGGTTGACACAGGAAAAGAACTGTCCTCATACCTGATTCATTTTTTAATGAGGTTGACTTAGTAGAAAGAACTATCCTCTGACCAACTGATTCATTTTTTAACGAGGTTGACACAGGAAAAGAACTGTCCTCATACCTGATTCATTTTTTAACGAGGTTGACTCAGTAACAGGAACCATCCTCATCTACCTACTGATTCTAATCTATCTTCTACTCTCTACAATCTATCTACTGATTCATTTTTTAATGAGGTTGACACAGGAAAAGAACTATCCTCATAGAAGCTTGTTTCATTTTTTAAACGAGCTTGACACAAGAAAAGGAACTATGCTCTCGACCAACTGATTCATTTTTTAATGAGGTTGACACAGTAAAAGGAACTATCCTCAGACTCACTGATTCATTTTTTAACGAGGTTGACACAGTAAAAGGAACTCTCCTCACCAGCCACTGATTCATTTTTTAACGAGGTTGACACAGTAAAAGGAACTCTCCTCACACTCACTGATTCATTTTTTAACGAGGTTGACACAGTAAAAGGAACTTTCCTCACACTCACTGATTCATTTTTTAACGAGGTTGACACAGTAAAAGGAACTCTCCTCACACCTGTCGATCATGGCTTCCAACAGAAGAAACACATGTCAATGGACACACCTTGATCATGGCTTCCAAGAGGTCTTCATCAGAAGGAAGAATAGTTCTCTGGAAGGAATACATGTCAAGGGACTCAAAAGGGATAAGAACATCACGTTCAAATAATCCCATAGAGTTTTTCATGTCAATTACCGGATCTAAATCAAAAGAAGACGAGCTTACAGTGAGAGGCTCACTTACATCGATAATTGAAAACATGGGACTAGTTGCCACATAATTAACCCGTGGTGGGGTAGATACCACTTTAGAAATAGGAACATTTAGGGGTGTCATATTATTGGTAGTCGAATCAAGACTATGGAACGAAAGCTGGTCTACAGTCACAATATTCCCATTGTGAGGGAAAGACATCACGCGAAAGAGTGTCGATACGACAGCTTTCATTGCATAGACATAGTCTCGCCCAAGGAGTAAATTCAAATCCAAGGGGCCTCGAACTACCATAAGATCAATACAGATAGTTTTACCTTCCAAAGTAATAGAAAACTTAGGAAGGATCCCTAAAGGTTCACTAATGGTTCTGTTAAAAGCTTTCAGATTCTGCGTTATAAGCACAAGATGAGGGGAACCCAAAGCTTTCCAAACAGTTGAGGATAAAATACTAACAAAAGCACCTTCATCTACTTGTGTGTGGTGTATGTCCCTACCACCAAACTTCACAATGATTTGGAAAGGGATGGAGGAAGGAAGATGAGGTTCTGTCAGTCTATATCAATCAAAGGAAAAGACCTCAGTACTTGGAGGGGGTTCTGTAGAAACAGGTGAAATGCCCCTCAGCATAGAAGAATCTGATGTAACAAGAAGAACTTGAGCGATATGAAGTTCACTCTCTATAGGGAGAATGGGATTGACCGAATGTGAAATAGAATTGAGCACTTGATCAACTAATGGATCATCAACCTGAGTGAGATGAGTTTCACTCTCCAATGGAAGAGTGGGATCGATCGTACTTGAAATTAGATCAATCACTCCGCCGCTTGACGCGTAGGTTGGGAGAAATTTTACAGAACGCTTGGAAATTTCATAGGAAACGCAAGGTTTTCCAACAATTTTGAGGCTTCATCCATGTGAGGGCAAATGTGAGTTTGATGACTCCCTTTGCATAACTTACAAGGAAACCTAACTTTGCCCTTTTTCCCAGGAACCTGACTATCAATGGTTGATGGATCAACGGAAAGTTGATGAGATGTTTCTGACCATACTTCCAAGAACTTTGGAATACCAAGACAAGTGATAAGGAAGTGGTCACCCTTACAAAGTCTGCAAGGGTATTTGGGTTTACGATGCATGTTGGAGGTTTCCTCAACACAAATAACACTTACAACCGTGGTTGGTTGGTTGACTTCGCTTTGTTGGCAATATGATGAAGAGTGTTGTCCTTGATGGCAACCCACTGAATGAAGATGAAGACATGCGACTGTTGACATGTGTTGTCCTTGATGACAATACACCTGATGAAGTTAGTCTTGACTTGTTGGACTTGGTAGATGATGTAAATCTGATATGAAATGATGTTTGTTAGCAATATGATGCTGAGTGTTGTCCTCGAATGGCAACCCACTTGATGAAGATGATGGCAACTTACTCGATGAAGTTGTGCTTGATAGAATATGTCTTGATGAACCTGTTTAAAGATGAAAATCTGATGTATCTACAGTGTATACAGAAGGCAATGAAGAAAGGATTTCAGCATGTGCTAAATCTTGATGAAAAGAGTATGTATCTAGGCATACGCAGAGTTGCCTATGGGAAGTCGCGTATGCACGCGGAAAGTAACGTTCCAAGTAGCGTATGGGCAAAAGCGCTCAAAAAGTGCAAAACCAGGGGTAACCACCATGGTATTGACCCATTGTATTGGGTAATGATTCGCCTAATTGACCCCGTCCAGGAATGCCATCGGAAGTAATTTTGTTTTGGATCATGGTGTTGAAAAAGGGGCTCATGGTATCGAAAAAGGGAAAACCTATATAAGGAGAAGAAATTCATTGTGCAAAGGAAGAGCGTGGGTGCAAGATGTCTGAGCTTGAATGAATACTTCTCTGTGAAGTATATCTGTGTGGAAAGGGTTACACTTGAATGTTAGATCCGAATGTATGATGCACCAATGATGAAGAAGGCGATATCGATCTGAAAATGTAATTTACTCCGCTAGACTATGGAAGGCGTAACTCAAATAAGGCGAACATCTGTTCGAAGTAAAAGGTAACTAACCGAATATCTGACCAAGAAGTATGCCGCTTCTTATAATAGTTGAAGATCTATACGCTAATTCACCGCAGAGGAAGCGCGTATATACGCGGCTTCTCTGAAGAGAAAGCGCGTATGCGTAATAAAATTGACTTTGTAATTTATACTGAAGTATACGCTGGTTTATGTGAACGGAAGCACGTATATACGCGACATCAGTGAATGGAAAGTGCGTATGCAAACTAGGGTTTGCTGATGGAAGGGGTATGAAATGTCTGATCTGTTCTACTATGTTTCTGCTATCTGATCTGCATTGTCTGAATTGATAAGTATCTATTGGTGATGTATGTTTGAGCTTAAAAGTATGGAAAGGGTCCAAGCCTGAAATATGATGAAACAGTGGCTCGCAAGTGGTGTCCTAAAGGAAGCTTTGGATCCAAAAGAGGAAAATTTAGAAACGTGGTCCATAGAGGTGCTTCGAGGGTTGTAGCCTTCGCCGGTGGGGGTTGTAGCCTTCCGTGAGGCTATTAAACGAGAGTAGGGGGTCGTAGCTCTTCCAGAGAGGCCGGTAAACGAGCCGGGGTTGGAGCTCCTTCCAGAGAGAATGGTAAACGAGCGTAGGTGGGTGCCTCGCGTGTCAGTAGAGTCCGCACTAAAGACATATGTTGTAAGATGTTTTCTCTATAATAAATATTGAAGGCCGAGAACCACGCCGGTGGTTTTCTCCCGACTTGGGTTTCCACCTAAAATCCGGTGTTCATGTGTGATGCTTTGTGTGATGGTTATTCTCGTTTCCACGCACATGTTTATCAAGTATAGAACATCTAATAAATGAATGATGGAATGATATAAGTGAAGAACTAATGGCATAATTAGATCTCTGTGTATACGCGAGTTTTATGAAGGATATCCGCGTGTATACGCTAGTTGGCTTCAGCAAAGTAGCGTATGGGTTTTAGAAGAGTGAAAAAAGTAAAAAGTTTTGAATATGCTGTAAATACTAATTCACCCCCCCCCCCTCTCAGTATTTTTCCCAACAATTGGTATCAGAGGCAGGGGATCCGTCGCAATGGGAAGTCAAGAAGGAGTGATGTCTATAAAGCCACCTCTATTCAATGGAAGCAATCTGATATTCTGGAAGGTACGAACAAAAGCATATCTGCAAAGTCTTGGTGCAGATGTATGGGCAATCGTGGAAGAAGGTTATCAATACCCAGCAAGTATTCCTACCGATGCAGCAGAAAGGAAGAAGTATGAAATCAATGCCAAAGCAGTGAATGTCTTATTAGGAAGCATGTCTGAATCAGAATTTGCTAAAGTGATGCAGCTACATTCAGGAAAAGAAATATGGGACAAAATCATTCTGAGCTATGAAGGAGATACAAAGGTAAAAAGTGCAAAACTCCAAACTCTTAGAATTGAATATGAAAATTTGAAGATGCATAGTGATGAAAGTGTTGCTAGTTTCTTTCTCCGTCTAGATGATATTGTAAATCGGATGAGAAATTTGGGTGAAACCATAACTGATACTACTCTGGTAGAAAAAGTCTTAAGATCCTTGACTTCAAGATTTGACTCTAAAGTTTTAGCTATTGAAGAAAGGCAAGATCTGCAAACTCTTACTATTGTTCAATTACATGGTATTTTGACTTCTTTTGAAATGAGACAAGGAGGTCCTTCTCAAATCAGAGAAGCTGCTTTTAAGGTGTCTGCAAAAGGAAAGGAAAAGGAAGTTGTCAAAGAAACCAACTATATATCCGAAGAAGAAGAAGCGAATTTTGTGAGAAAACTCCAACTAGGTACTGGAAGATTCAAAGGTAAGCTTTCCTTCAAATGTTTTGAGTGTGGAAAAGTTGGTCACTATGCTGCTAAATGTCCTTATAGAGAAAAACATGGTAAAGGGAAACAATTTGAAAAGAGGAAGAGTTTCTATGCAAATGAAGATGATGATGAAGTGTCCAGTGAAGATGAAGAAGATTTTGACCATGATCTGAAAGTGCTCATGGCAAAGAAGCAAAAGAAGAAGGCTACTCGAAGCAAGCAGATATCTCAGAAAACATGGATAGCAGAAATTGAAGAAGATGAATTAGATAGTGATTGGGGTCCTTTGAATGATCTTCGTTGTGCTAGCAATAGTGAAGATAGTGAAAGTAAAATTGTGGATCTAGAAGAAGCACTCAAAGTTAAAATTGAAGAACCACAAAGTTCATCTAAGAAGCAAGAATCTATCAAAAAAGAGATGATCTCTCAAATGGAAAAACAAATAGAAATTCTGAATGGACAGGTGGACAAGTTTCAAAGGTTTCATACTTATGCATCCAATCGAATTAAAGAACTAGAAGCAGAAATCAACGATCTAAATACAGATCTTGAAAGATCAAGCAAGAAGAATGAAGGACTTGAAGCTGCAATCATCTCTCTACAAACAGATCTTAAAGCATCAAGTAAGAAGAATGAGGAACCTCTACAACCATTTGAAAAGGAAGGCCTTGAAGCAGAAATAATCTCTCTCAAAGAAGATCTGGAAAAATCAAATAAGAAGAATGAAGAGCTGCAACAAACATGTGAAGAAAACGAAAATTGGTTGAAAGAAGAGATTCTAAATCTGAAGGATCAAGTAGAAGATGGAAGAAGAAAAGAAGAAAGCATGACAAAGCAATGTCAAGCCTTGGAAGTTGAGGTAAACATTCTCAAAGGTAAATTAGAAGAAAAGGTTAAACTTTTGAGATTTCAAGATAGTACTAATATTTTGGACAATATTCTGAGTAATCAAAGGTCTCCTACTATCAAACTTGGTCTTGGTTTCCATGAAACTGTTAAAGGAGAATCTATCTCATAAGGAAGTGCCAAAAATTCAGAGAATGTCAATGCAAAACCTGAAGTGTTGAAAGAGACAAAAGATCAACCAACAATCATGAATTCTCAAAGGAATTCATTCAAGAACGTTGAATGTTTTAAATGTCATAATTATGGGCATGTTGCAGCAAATTGCAGAAGCAGAACAATTCAGCCACAAACAAACAGATTCTACTTAGAAAGGTACTCTGGTTTCTTCAAGGGATATTGTTTTTCATGTAACAAGTATGGACATAAAGCAGCTGATTGTAAAAGGAGGAAGATTAGAAATACTCATTATGATTCTTATGCTTATTTCTCTGGACACATGAGATGTTATTCTTGTAACAAGTATGAACATGTAGAAAAGGAATGCAGGTTGAACAGATATGAGAAATTGGATAACTTTCAGCACACAAATAGAAAGTTCAAACAAATCTAGAAAAAGATGGAGGACCGATCAGAAACATAGGGAATACTGACCCTACTGCAGTCATCCGCTTCTGAAGCTGACTTTTCTTATTGACTGCAGGAATGATGTGGGATACATTATGAGATTTAGTAATGTATCGTCACAGGGGGAGCAATGTATGATGACTCTCATGGTTGATTTGATAACTCTGGTTATGTTTACTTCTGACAGCGCATCTGATGTGGAAAAGACAGGTACAGGAGGTACAAGTTCAGGAGGAGATGAAGGAAGATGAAAAATTTCTACACTTCACTTTCCATACGCGGGTTAGATGAACAAAAGTCGCGTATACACGCGAGTTCCATCAGACACAGTCGCGTATGCATTGATGATAAGAGAATTTATATGATAGCTGAAGATCTGGAGTAGAGGTTCAGGGGGAGCATCAGTCTGACTGTTAATAACTGTATTATTGACTCAATTTCAGCTTAGTTTCTCAGTTCCAAATAATAAGGATACGATACATGGTTTCTTGTGTTGAAGATTGTGGATGAGTCTTGTTTGCTTGTTGATGAAGAGTATTCATTGTTGAGATGAAAGTCCTATAATTCGGAGATAAGGGCAGCCCATGCAGAGATTGTTGCTGATGACTTGCTGATGAACGTTTTCAGGTTGCACAAGAAGGAGCACTGGTCCAGGGGGAGTAGCAGGTTGAATACTAATGATTTCATTGTTGGCAATATGACTGCTTATTCTTGGTTTTTGTGATACTCATGCTCAAATGATGATGACTTGGTACATGGTTTATTATGATGAGATTTTGAGCCCTGGTTGCTGATAAATATCTTTTGTGCTCACAAATGGATGAGTTGGATGTCGTTTGATTCAGAAATAAATCATGCAGAGTTTGTTACTATGGTTGAGATCGTTTGCCTACATATGTTACTTCATGTTAAATCTTAAAGATCTTGGTGATATTGGACCACATGGATGATTGACACATATTTGAAGATGCTGTTCGGGGAAGCATTCAAATATCTTAGAAAGAAGCTAAACACTGTCTTTTTCTCACTGAGGATTAGTTCTGGTTAAAATATGGAAGATGGCATTGGATACGCGGGTTTCCTGAAACACAGTCGTGTATATACGCGAGTTCATGCACAGAAAACCGCGTATGTCTGATTGCTGACAAATTTTCTGTTTGGAGTCAGCTCTCTTCAGCACAGCTGCAGTACTGTTTGGTATCTCTGGTGGTTTCCAGTTCTCATAATTCTATTTCTAATGTTTTGATAAAGATGCCTTGATGATCTGTTGGTGAAAGTGTTCAGGATGCACAAACTAAGGGGGAGCCTTAGTCATATGGAAAGATTGCTTGGATGCACAGATTCAGGGGGAGCATTAGCATTGCTGAGTATAAGGCATTATTGGCATTATGATGGTTCTGAAATATGTTCTCTTTCTTGAGGACTTTTTGGTGTTGGTCTTAAAGTCATATTTGTCATTTGATAAAAAGGTCTTGTTAAGACCCATGATGAAAAATTGTAATATTCAGTCATGTAAGGACTTGTCGAATTTGTAAACCCACTTGGTTGGGTAGCTGAGTCAAATTTTGTAAACCCACTTGGTTGGGTAGCTGAGTCAAATTTTTAAACCCACTTGGTTGGGTAGTTGAGTCTCATATGTAAATCCTCTTGGATGAATAATTGATGTAAGTATGAGTCTTTGGTGATAGGCAGTTCATAGAGTCATGTACTTTATTGAAAAATATGTTTGAAGATTCTGCATGAACTCAGGGGGAGCTTGGTCACTTCAGTATATATCAGATCTGCAGAACGCTTCTCCTCATGAGGAGAATAAGGGGAGAATATGTTGGTTTTGATCCACCCTTTTCCCTTGATGTCAAAGGGGGAGAATGACATGGTGTTTGAATGAAGAGAAAGAATGGTGTCAAAAATGGGGAGAGTGACATGGTGTCATTGTATTCTTAATGTACCTATCTGTTGTGGTAACCAAACACCATCGTGGTTGCCATCAAGTCCAAAGGGGGAGATTGTTGGCAATATGATGCCGAGTGTTGTCCTTGATGGCAACCCACTGAATGAAGATGAAGACATGAGATTGTTGGCATGTGTTGTCCTTGATGGCAATCCACCTGATGAAGTTATTCTTGACTTGATGGACTTGGTAAATGATGTAAATCTGATGTGATATGATGTTTGTTGACAATATGATGCTGAGTGTTGTCCTTGAAAGGCAACCCACTTGATGAAGATGATAGCAACTTACTGGATGAAGTTGTGCTTGATAGAATATGTCTTGATGAACTAAATATGATGTATCTACAGTGAGTACAGAAGGCAGTGAAGAAAGGAATTCAGCTTGTGCTAAATCTTTGATAAAAAGTCTCTAGGCATACGCGGATTTTCTAAGTCCGCGAATACCATGCATTCCAAGGTTACGTGTGCGACGCTCAAAAAGTCTGTAAACCAGGGGTAATCACCATGGTATTGACCCATTGTATTGGGTAATGTTCCGCCTAATTGACCCCGTCCAGGAATACCATTGGATGTAATGTGGTTTTGGGCTCATGGTATTGAAAAGGGTAAACCTATATAAGGAGAAGAAATTCATTGTGCAAATCATGAGTGTGGGTGCAAGATGTCTGAGCTTGAATGAATACTTCTCTCTGAAGTAGATCTGAATGGAAAGGGTTACAGTTGAATGATAGATCTGAATGTATGATGCACCAATGATGAAGAAGACGATCTAGATCTGAAATGTACCTGTATCTGCTAGATCTGCTTATGGAAGGCTTAGATCTGAGATGAGGCGAACATCTGTATGAAGTAAAAGGGTAAATCCGAGCCCGAATATCTGATGCGAAAAAGAGAGTATGCTCTATAATAGTTGAAAGATCTATAAACGATTGTGCGGAAGAAACACGTATATACGCGTATGAAAGAGAAGCATTATGCGCAGTAAATGAACTTCTGTAATATGCTCTGAGTATACGTTAGTTTGTGAAACGGAAGGCAACGTATATATACGCGACATCATTGAAGAAAAACGCGTGTAAACTAGGGTTTGCTGAAGCATAGAATTATAAAACATCGATGCATTTTCTTGTATTACTACTATAAAGTCTGTGTTGTACGTGTTGATAAGTATACGTTGGTGATGTATGTCTGTGCTTAAAAGTATGGAAAAGGTCCAGTATGAAAATATGATGAAATGTGGCCTGCAAGTGGTGTTCTATTGAAGTTGTTGGATCCAGTGTGAAAATTGATGAAACGTGGTCCAAGGTGGTGCTGAGGGTTGTAGCCTTCAGTCAGGGGGTTGTAGCTCCCTTCCAGGTGAGGCTGGTAAACGAGATCGGGGGGTCGTAGCTCCCTTCCGGGAGAGGCTGGTAAACGAGTCAGGGGGTTGGAGCTCCCTTCCAGGAGAGGTTGGTAAACGAGCGCAGGTGGGTGCCTGCGTGCTGGTCAAGTCTGCGCCAGCACATATGTTGTAAGATGTTTTCTCTATAATAAAATATTGAAGGCTGAGCAACTGCAGTGGTGGTTTTCTCCCGACTTGGGTTTCCACCTAAAATTCCTGGTGTTCATGTGTGATGCTTTGTGTGATGGTTTATTCTGTTCTTACTGCACATGTTTACTATTTATAGAACATCTAATGAATGAATGATGGAATGATATAAGTGAAGAACTAATGGCATAATTAGATCTCTGTGTATACGCTAGTTTTATGAAGGATATCAGCGTGTATACGCTAGTTGGCTTCAGCAAAGTAGCGTATGGGTTTTAGAGCATGAAAAAGTAAAAAGTTTTGAATATCTTTAATAATCACGATTCACCCCCCTCTCGGTATTTTCCCCAAAACTTCCCTATTCTGTCTTCTTCTTCTTCTTCTTCTTCTTCTTCCCTTTCTTCTTCTTCTTAGCTGCCTGGTTACTAGCGTCAAGGCTTTTACCAAGCGAAGAGGAAGAAATGGAGGAAGAAATATTAAGCGAAGAAGGTAAAGGGTCAATAGAAGGTTGGTGATGTTGAGATGGTGAACTCTGTTGAAGTGAAGCATCCGGTTGAGGTGGAACAATTGGAGTATTTGGGGCCAACGAAGTTGAAAATAACCATATCGATAAACCTATTGTAAATCCAGGTAATGACAATGTAGCCATATAAGGAGGACCAACATTTCCAAAGCAAGGAAAAGTACTAGGATTCTCATGAAGAGGGGTTCCTTGGTTGGTAAATTCCGGAACAGTTGCCATTATATTCAACTTCAGTGAATTTTATTAACAATTTAAAACTAAAATTAACAATTCACAATCCACACCTAACAATTAAAATTCACAATTCACACCTATGGTCTCAAAAAGTAAAAGCAAACAAATTAACACGCGCTATCAAATCTAGGAGTCAAACCACACACAAACAGTAACTTCCCGTACTAAAAACACTAGTTGGTGATGAAATCCAACATCGTAGAATTTAATACAGAAAGGGCGGTTGGAACAGTTACCCCGACAACCTGCTTAATGAAACAGACTGGCACAAGTTTCTTCACAAAACCATCTCGAGTGAAGATAACCCCCTAGAGAGTCCAAGTGAGTCTAGTCGACGTCTGCTCCAGGTACAGTGGGATCTTCCCTCCACCGTCACCTTAGGAAAGAACCCTATATATTATGGCCACTAAGGTTACCAATAGAAAAAAATATACCTGAGGGAACAGTCTACGATCCGATACACACGCAAGGGCAGAGTAACAAAGCTCAATCCCCTTGAAGGCTCCTTGACATAATCCAAGGTTTACCGACAAGTGACCCCAGGCTCCTCGACAATGGTCTATCCGAGGTTTACCGTTGTTAATACGTGTATATCTTCTATCGTTCCCAATGAGGAAGGATTGATTACCTCACTGGTTCAGATATGATCTCGTGCTTAACTCCTTTAGGAGGAGCTTCCCAGAGCATAGATGTAACAATTGGAATTTTTCCTACCGCAAGATCGACTACTTGTTTGTTTTACTGTCTTGGAGAGTTAACTAAAACCTATTCCAAGACACTAGCCTAAGTTATGTTGGTGATAAGAGCCCTATAAATGTAAAAATTACTAGATGAATTTTAATTAAGCGTTGTGTTATTTAGGCTGTTATTACTCAAAAGGGTAAATGGATATGAAACCAATGATGTTATGACCGGAACCAAAATTGAATGCAATCGAATATGATAATGTAATATTTTCAATTTGATGAATCCTAACTAAAGTAAGGAGAGAGTTTCCATTCACTTCCAACAATGCAAAGATTGATTACTAAGAGAAAATATAACAAATTCTCTAATGCACTAAGTTTATCAAGAAAAACTAATGCAAATCAATCCCAAAACAGTTTTTTATTTTTGTGTTTTTAAAACAAGAATAAAAACATCTAAATTCAAATCAAAGAAAATTGATCTAAATCTATGATTGATTTTTCAGAATGTAAACTATGCAATTGTAATCTATGCACAATTCCCTTGAAAAGTATGCAAATGTAATCTATGCACATTTTTCATTTATATTCTGAAAATGAGAATTAAAATTATGCAAATGTGATCTATGCAAAAGAATTCTCAAACACAAGATGATTCTAATGTAATCTAAGAACCAATCAAGTGGAAGTCAAGAAAATTGGGTGAGAGTTCCAAAGATCAAAAAACACTCAAAGGCGATTAACACTCATACACAATTTAGCCCCCCCCCCCGGCGAATGAGGGGGAAATTTTTTTTGCAAAAACAAAAGCAAAAAGATGAAAAATTGTGAAAAGACTGAGACAAACCTCCAAGTAATGAACAAAGGAAATCAAATTAAGAATTTCTCAAAAAAGAGACTCAAAACACCCAATTAACTTAATGGAGATTGATGAGATGAAGAATTGCTGAAAGAAATTCAGAAACAAGAGATTTTTGACAGAAAAATACAGATCTGGGTAGATGCTAAGAATCTAAATTAAATCTAAACTAAACTGAAAGAAGACATCTAAGTTTTTCAAGACTTTTAACAAGGTCCGCAGGTCCCAGAAGTAACAGGTGCGGTCCCGCACTGGTTACTTAAGGAAAGTGCGGAGATGCCCGCACTGTGTGTGAAGACAAAGTGCGGTCCCCTGAAAACTTCAAGAAAAACATAAAAGATTTCGAAATTTTCAAAAACAGATAAAAACTAAGCTACCCAGGCAGATATCAATCAATCAAAAACTAGGAAAAACTTTTCCTCAAATCAAAACAAAAGAGAACCAAAAAACAAGTTCCTTTCCCCAGCGGAGTCGCCAATTTGTTGGCCGGATAAATCGTTCTTGCGGACAAGACCGATCTCCCTAGTGTCAGAAGACAATCTAGCAACAAACGAACAACTAAGTTTGTCTTTCTATAGATATATTCGTTTTACAAATAAATGCTATGAAGGTGTCGATCCTACCTTAGATCCAAATGCTTATTTGTGGTCGTAGTGTTTCCGTCGTATCGATAATCCTTTGTCGCAACAAGAGCTCTTTTGTCGCAAGAAAGTATCATCTTTCGTTGATCTGCAATCACAAACAAGAAAATATCAATAGCACCTGTATAACAAATAATCATACGGACAAGGTCCTGGTCTTCAGTGTTTTTCATAGTCTGTAAACAGTCGTTGGTTTTAAGTGTCAATGTGCAGCAGTGTAACGCTAGAATGCCACATCATTGGGCTAGCCACTCGGAGGCCTCTGCCTCGTTGTAATCTTTTTTGTATCAATATAGAAGTAGACTTATTCAGAAAAAAAAAAAAAAAAAAAAAACAAATAATTATAAAACATACCTATCATAGTGATCAAGGAATCTATGAAATAAATGATCAAACAATAGCTTATTGAAATAAACAATCGAACGACAATTTATTGAGAAAAACAGAACTTGATTGTATTAATCTTAAAATATACAGAAGAACCTTACAACCTTAGCCTTGATGTTCGAAAGGCCTTCCCGGGGTCCGAAGCAGGAGTCTCCTCTACTTTGATAAGTCTTGCACTCTTCCTTCAGGAGAAAAAAGAGGTATGTGATCTTTCCTCCCAAAAGCTCAGCAGAAAGAAGACTAAATCTCAACAGCACTTCAACTCAAAAATATTAACTTAACTTCTTCAATCCTCCATTAGTTCACTTCACTTTTCTTAACTTAACTTAACCCTTTGAGGCTACCCAATGCCTCCTTTTATAGAGCAGATGAGGAGGTTAGGATTCCACCTTTAAAGGGATAGAACCCTCCTTCAAAGGGATAGGCTCCTCACATCAAGGGATTAGTTCCTTAAGGTGTGGGATACATGCATCTTACTAAAGCGTACTCATCCCCAAAAAATCTCATCCAGAACCTTCTAGAATTGACCAAAATTCAACTTTTTCAGTTTAATTTCGCGCTTTTTTTACTTTACAGGGGTACTGCAGGCATTACACTGGAAAAATGCATTCTAGAACGTAGTTTCTCTTCACATTACCTGTGTACCCTAGCTAAAAACGCATGCAGGCTTCATGTTACCTGCGTACCCTGAGTTTTAGAGATTTTTAGGGTTTTTCTTCCAGTTCTGAGGCTTGGAATGAAGAACAAAGGTTGTAAGACTTGTAGAGGAGGCATGTATGAGTGTTAATGAGCTCATACAGTCAGCAGAATGTCAAGGTGACATTTTTTAGTGTAACAGCGACCTCGTCCTTTTATACGATAGCCAATTTGCGAAACACCCAGGGAAATTCCGACAGCACAGGCTTGGTCCCTACACCGTTAAGGAGATCAAGAATGGTGGAGCAGTCCGGCTGGCTACCCTGTGCGATGACATCGTACCTGGCTTTGTCAATGGTAGTCGACTCAAGCCATACATGGCTAAATGAATATATGGCCGCCACAGTGACTCGGGACGAGTCACAAGATTGTGTTGGGGGACTGTTGGAACAAGGTCTCCTACGAGCTGCGAAACTAGTCCAATTTTGAATACTTTTGATTAGATTTAGTCTAGCACAGGGGTTTGGGGTGGGTCAAAGCCCCAAAATAATTGTAATGGGTAAAAGGGTAAACTAGGGGTCTGAAAACCATGGTTTTCGGACCATAGGAAAGTCTAGGCTAGATTATATAAATAGAGGAACATTTTGTATTGTAAGGTAGGCAATGAAGAGCTATTGATGCGAATTTTGGTTTAAGTTGTCTATTTGGGTTTTTGGGGAAAGGACTCCTGCTGGTTGTGTGCGTGGAGATCCAGATTCCAACTGTGTGCGCAGGCTGGGAAGGGGATTGTAAGAAGGAATTGATGAATTGATGAATAAGAAAGGTTGATAGAGAACTGAATCTGTGAGCATTCTTTGTGGGAATCATTGGTAATTACTACATTGTGCACTTTATGTATTTAAGCTGCGAAAGGTCTGTGTAAGTGTGTTTTCTGTATATTAGCTCTATTCTATTCTATTTATGCAATACTGTGCTATTATCATAAAAGTATATAATTATATATATATCGCACGTGGATGCGAATAGAGACCTACTTGGCCCTGCACAAAACAAGGCGATCTGGGTATCATAGGGCCGAACGCAACTCTGCTTGCCTTACTTATCCTTTCTCAGTGTGCAGAAACCTGGTTCCAGTACCCACCCATACTACTTCGGGTGAGACTTTGACCTGCGCAAGTAGGTCATTGCCGAAAGGGCTAGTAGTATAGGGGTTTTTTGGCAAACCTTGAACTCTGAACTTGGGTCAGGACCCCTCGAGCCAACAAACTGGTTAAGTTGATGCAGGAAAATGATCTTGATGAGAGAGTGGTGAAAGAGGTTGTTCATCTGCAAGTCGTAATCTCTCCTTTGCATAATGTATGCCAATTTTTCCATGCTCTTGAATAGATAGTATGGAATATTAATCAATTTGACTCTTGTGAAGTTCATAAGTAGTCTAATATGATATGTATAGAGTCTGGAGAACCTTCCTTCACAAGAGAAGTACTTCATAATGATCTTCATCTTGGGGGTATACCTGTCAAGAAGGTAGCTGAAAGGAAAAACTCTCCTCTCATTTACGTACCTTGGTTTGATGAATGATTCATAATAATAATCATCCAAGTCTTTGGATTTAAACCACCTTTCACCCATGTTTTGAATCCATGTGACAGAAACAATGATAGATGTAGATAAGTTGAAGGTTACACATGCAAGGGTCACCTGATTGTCTTTGAGGTTTGAAATGAAGAGTCTGCTCAAAATAGGGTGGTGTTGAACTTCTTCAATCATATTGCGGAAATCAAGGCAACCAACATATTGAAAGCAAGAGACTCTCATTGGTGAAGCCATCAGTTCTCTAGTGTTGGTGGGTTCAAGCCTTAGGATTCTTGCTCCATTATGTGACCTTCTCTCTTCTTTATCTACCTCTCTCTATCTATCCTCCTCCTGCCTATCCTCCTCATCTTCCATGTAATCTCTGTCTTTTCCATGGTGTATTGGTCTAGAAACCCTAGGGGAGGGAAATGGGAGTGGGGATAAGTTTAGGGAGTAGGGATTAGGGTAGGAAAATTTAGGGAGATGAGGGAAGGGGTTGTTAGGGTCCTATAATAATAGGATTCGTAATTTTTGAATTGACCTTGATTAGTCTTGAAATATGTACATACTTTGCTTTCTATAAATTGTTTTCCCATATCAAAAAATAAAATAAAAAATGTAAAGAGGGTAAAAGTCCTAAAAGAAAAATCAAAGGAATTAAAAGAAAAAATATCAAAAAAAATAGAAAAATGGACCCCAAACAAAAAGAGATAAAAATAAAACATGAAAGTGATGCAAATATAAATTCCACTACTATTTACTTTTACTACAAAATAAAGATTGTGTGCAGCTTGTTACAATGCCACAATCCATGAAGGTTAAACAACTTAATCTTAACCTCTCATGTTTTAAAATTTCATGCTATTAGATAGAGAATAAAGATCTAGCCAAATAGTTTAATCTTCGCAGATCAATAGTTAGGTAGAGAATAAATAAGGAGCTCAACAACTTAATATGAACCCTTGGAATAAATAAGGATAGAATTAGTTAGTTTGTTGTTTTAAAAGAAAAATGAATAAGGGCTTGCAAGTTCAAATGCACCCACGAAAATGAAGTAAAAATGTTAGGGTAGCATATGGGTAGGTAGAGGCAGTTTTTACAAATCATGGATAAGCAAAAAATTGGTCATTTTAGTTTACTAACTTCCTTAAAAAATTATCCCCTTGTAGAAATACTTCATCCCCTTCATTTTTCCTTTTTTCCCATTATCATCCACTTTCCTTTGCAAAAATTCCCTTTTCCTAAGTTTAAAACACATTTTACTTAAGAAAAGTTAAAATCCCTTTAACTAATTCCACTTTACCCAAAAATACCAAAAAAATACTTTATCCTAAGTGTAAATGCAAAAATATTATGTCAGGACCCACAACAACAAAATTTATCCCTATATCATGTTTTACACTAGGCTTAGTTTATTTCATCTCCCTCATCGCATTTCATTACTAACACATTAATTAGATATTAACTCCTGTATTTACACTTAGCCCCAAATTAGATTAATTCCTTTAAAATATTATTTCCTACCCATATTTTAATTTTAGCCTATGTTTTATTTCCCCACATGTTATATAAATCCCCCACCCCATAGGATAAAACTATTAAACCCAAGTTATATACTGGTCCCACTATATATAAATCCCCAACAGTAGTAAACCTAAATCTGTCCGCATTTCATTTTTCAAATATATTAAAATTTGTTGTCATATAAAGAACTCCCATCTATGTATTAAACCTTAGTTTAATTACATATTTCTCCTCCCGCTGCATTGAAATCTCAGGCCCCACGCCATCTTACCTTGCATCTCTATCACACGATCCTCTTTGTCTGATCTACCTCCGCCAGATCCGACGACGACTATCCCATGTCGCACATTTCATTACGTGATGGTTAAACAAACCCAAAGCTTGCGATAAACGTAGTTTTTGGGATTTATCTCACCTCTACGTGTCAGATTTCCATTGGATCGCACTGATCAATTTAATCCCACTTACCACTTTTGAACCTTGCGAAAACTGCCTGACAATTTTTTCCTCCCCCACGCCCAAACCACTTATCTATTTGAATTGACCTCCATTTAATGCATTCAATGTTGAATTAAATTGTTTATAAACTACCCAAATGCATTCATTTTACTCTTCTGTTACCGTTTTTCACGAAAAAGAAGCTTTGCAGACCAAACAGACCGCTTATGACTCTATTTTCTAGCCTGAATGAAACAAAATTCATCAATTTGATTGCTACAACCACTACAGAATACCTCCAAGTACTATAAAGACCAAAAAAAGCTTCTGAAAGCTTTCTACAAACCTAGAAACCCTCCTGCACAGCAAAATTTCAGTTTTTCCAGGTATTCTTCAGAAGAAAAGACTCATTCATCAATCTAAAAGAGTTATATAGTAAATGAATCATTTAAGAACCTTGGAACCTAAAGAAAACTCATTTGCTTCCTAAAAACCTTTATTCTGTAAACCCTGAGAAATTCTCTCCCAATTTCTGAAACCTTGGAATATTAAGAATTATAGATTGAGTAAATTGAAGAAGTTTAGCCATCTGGAGACTTGAGAAAGCCTTCTGTGACCTTCAAACCGTTTCCTACAATACTTAGACATCCTTTTGCATAAAATTGATGTCCCAATATTGTTTTTATCATAGATAGTACATTAAAAACCATAGATATCATTTGCTGAAGCTATAAGGTCTTGAAGTTGCTCTTTTGATACAAAAGTTACAGCTTGGGTTAATTGAATGAGTTTAAAACCTTTGCAAACAAAAGATAGAAACCCTATTTTATCCTAGTCCTTTTGCAATCTGTCATAACTTATAGAGGTGTTTTACAAGCCTAAATCAATGTTTTTAAGGTCAAAAGAGTATAGAATTGATAAATCAAACAAATCTATGGCTTCCAAAAACATTCTAGCAATCAACCTTCTAAAACACCCTATTGTAGATGTAGAGCATATTCCCCTAGTAGATGTAGACTTCAAGATTACTGATACTGTGATAGAGTTCAACCTTCTTGAGCTCCACTACTGGAGCCAAGAAAAATACCTAGATCAGGCTGATAAAGTGTTTATCTGGGAATCAAACTTGCCAAAATATGTTGTTCCTCATACTTACCAATGCCCAAAAGTAATCAGACTCTGCCAATCATGCTACTCTCCTGATCAAAGAGCCATAGTGAACCCTGAAAAAGAAGTCTTGTTTACTATTACATCATATTCAATCAATCAAATGCTTCAAATAAAACCTGGACCAGATGAAGTTCCTTTTTCTATTGAAGCCCTCACTAAATTATACTTGGATCTGGACTTCCCCAAGAGGTTCCAAAATTTTCAAACCTTCATGCCTTCTTATGTAGAAATTCCCAAGTTGAATCCTCCATTCTCCTCTGCTAAATTCTCTGAAAGGACAAGACATATTATTTCCATGCTGTCCTTCATCCTTGGCTATTTTACAGATGAACATGTTTATGTTGCAGTGCTTGGTTTCTTGTCTGTTTTTGCACCTGGTCAGCCTCCTGCTATCATATTTAACTTTTCCCAATATATTGTTGACAGTATCCATGAGAAATTAGTCAAAATGCCTTCTAAAGGTGTTTCTAGGTATTCTTCATTCCTATTCCACATGTTCCTATATTTTCAGTCTGAGAAGTTTAATATAAGCCTTCAAAAGCTTGATGTGGAAGTAAATCCACAATATGTCATATTTTGGACTTCCTTGATAAGGAAAGATTCAAATGAGTTCACCTATTTAGAGTTCACAGATTCTTTCATCCATCCCTTGGTCAATTTGCGAAACAGCAGTGTGCAACCAATAATTAGCAATGAAATCAAGAAGGTTTTGCAATTTTTTGAGCACAATAGGACAGGTGATTGGTACTTGTACCAAAATCACACTAAAATAAGAGTCTATGGATCAAGCGTTATCCCTTACAAACTACCAAAATACCTCCCTATGAGGTTATTTGCTCTGGAGTATATAAGGCAGATTATAAATTCAGATGTTGTCAATTTCTTAATAGAAAAAAAGAAAACACAATTCAAGTTGAAGAACCAGGTTGGCCCTTTCATCTGTAATAATAAAGAAGCAGGTACAGAGGTAGAAAAACAATTACAGCAGTTCAAATTCAGTCCTAGTTTCCTTCGGTATTATGATCCCCTTGGTGTTATTAGCAAAATGAGAGTTAAATGAAAATTAACTCCATGTATACATGAAAATAAGCTAGAGATTGAGAAATTCTCAAACCAATCTGAATGGTTAGAGAATACATTAGTAGAGGCAGAGAAGCAAAGTGATACTAATCAAACTTTGCAGCCCAAGAAGACAGAAATGTGAAAATAAACAGGGAGGAAGGATCTTATACAACGAATACTACAATAGAGATTAAATTCAAACTAAGATACATCAAAAATCCAAAGCTAAATACTACCAGTAAAGAAAAGGAGACAATAGAGGTCATTGCCATAGAAATTGCAGAAAAATATAATGCACCTCCTACAATAATTGAAGAGGAACAGAAGCCCACTACCTTAAAGACATAGTTAATTCAGAAACAACATAGTATAGAAGTGTCTTAATCCAAGAAAACATCAGAAAAGGACATGGACATCAAAGAAAGATATAAAGAAATCAAGGCCAAAAATGAAGAAATAAAAAATGAAATATATTCTCAGTATCTAAAGAAAACTCCTAGAATTCAGAATAGGCTACTTTCAGCCTTTTATTACAAGAATAAAAAGATGTTGATGAGAGTTCTTCAGCCCAAATTTCAAACTCCTAAATCATCCTCTGATTATAAAAAGATTTATTTTGAAGTTCCAGTCTAGGATATTCATCCTCTAGATCAAATTTAATTTCATAAGCAGGCAGGAGAGTTGATTTATTCCACAATGACCACCAAGGCCATGAGTGCACAAAAACTTCAAAACACTTTGATAAATTTAAGAAATCGGCTCAAATTGGAGAAGGCATCTTCATATGCAAAGGACACCATAATCAAATCCTTGGAAGAGCTAGTGATTGAAGTAGGATATGATCCTAAAAATATAAAAGTTGCAAAGGAATTGATAAAAAAAAAAAAATGCAGATATTGCTGCACTTATGAAACAATTGAAGCTGCCCCCTATAGAGCATCCTCAAGCCAAGGAGGTCTTATAGAATTCCAATCAGAAATATGAGATGATGAGTCTCATTTTATAGTTAACAGCTCAAATAAAAGAAATTGAAATTTAAATGGACAAGTTGGTCCAAGAGAAAGAAGCCAACATAGCAGAGGAAGTCCCTGCCATTGTGATTCCTATAGTTACAACAGTTGTACAATATACTTTGGCAGAATCACTGGATCCTAGTGTCCCAATGGCCACAGCAGTTCTAGTTACTTCATCTACAACTTCAGCCACAGAATCTTCAACAACAACAGCACAAAAATCAGATAAAGCAAGTAAATTAGTAAAGGCTATGCAAGATATGTCTATTCAAACCAATGAGATAAACAGACTAAAGGAACAACTAAAAAATCTTGAAGATGCTAAGAAACTTGCAAAAATAAATGCTAAGAATGAAGAACAAAAAGTCAACAAATTGAATAAGCAACTGAAAAAGTTGGAAAAAGAACTCACACTAAAGGAACCAATGGCACATGTCAAGCAGTAGCTATGGTCCAATATCATTAAAGCAATCAATGATATTTGGCCATCCATATAGGTCATATATGAGCAGAAAGACTTATTGAAATCAGCAAGAGAAGCAATCTAGAAGATCAAAGAAGAGCTTGGCAAAAAACCTGAAGAAGCTCTAGAAATCATCAAGTTTCTTAATTCCAAAAATAGACAAGAGCTCGAAGAAATTGGAATTAATGACAGAACAGAGACCATCCTGGAAGTTAGGAAAGTAATCTCTAAGAAAAATTTAATGACATAGTTAGAGGAGAGATGCCAGAACATGGAGATTTCAATCACAAGGTTGATGATCAAATTTGATGTTCTAAGGCAAAAAGGCCTTCCCAATCCTGTAGTAATTAATTATAGATTAATGAAGTAGGATGATTATGATAAACAGATAAGATATTTTTTCAAGGAAAAAGTGAACAAATCAGCCTTGTAGGGAATCCCAACAGGGAAGTTACTATATAAGAATTTTGAGATTTTTTTTTTACTAACAACATGAAGTAAAACACTTATTTGTGAACAAACCAACATTCTCAAAGTATACTGAAGTCGATGAAAACTTTAGAAGGATGATGAAGATAAAAATACTAGAGACAAAATTCTGTGAAAAGTTAACTGATCTACAGTAAATTCAAATTGAAGTAAGCACAAAGCAGTGAAAGTAAAAAACAGAGTTTGTTGTTTTTACATCAGCATTGACAGTTTTTGCAGTAAAAGAGTATCAGTAAAACAGTATCAGGATAAAAGTGTATCAGAGGAAAGGTTAAAGGCAAAATTAGAGCAAAAATGAATCTGCCAGCGTGAAAGATACCTCATTGTCCAGCTGCAGCCTTCATTGAACAACAAAGAGATAAAGCCGTGACAAAATCAAGACAACAAACCATTTTATTTCAATAAAAAAGGGACAACTAGCATTAGTTAGAAAGCTATCACTATATTCTTGCATGAAGATATTTCTTTTCCATGAAAATTTCCTAAGTTTAATCTAGGATATTTTGTATGAGTTTTTGTATAAATACTTCTCATTAGGAAGTATTGAGTGTGGATGAATTGTTGAACATTTCTGTAGTTGTACTATTCTGAACCTAAGGGTTTTTTGTATCAATTTCAAGTCAGCAGACTGGATCACAACAATAAAGCATCATATTACAAGATTCATGTGTTGGGCCACTAAAGTGAAGTATTTTCACTTGTTAATTTGTCAATTTTCTTATGTTTTACATCTATACTTGAATGTATTCTAAATCTAAATGATAAATCAAGAATTTTCATTTCAGAATATGTTAACAGAACTATGTTTTGACTGAATATCATGTATATGTTTTCCACTGATATCTAGATTAGGGAATCCTTAATTGCTCCCTGATGTTGATTGACCTCTGCCTTTTTCACTCATAATCTGGATTTAAGAATCCCTAATTGCTCTTTTATCCTGATCAAAACCATTTCACCATCAGCCTTTAAGATATGAAGTGACTTAGCTATCTTGCCCTGTAAACATTTCCCTTTAGACCTTGATCTTGATCTGACTGCTTGACACATTAACTCCATTTTCCCAATGGGATAGATACCTATAGCTATCCATCTAAGTAAGTGATTTCACCACCAAATCAAATCAAAACCCAAAACCAATTTACCCTACATAACTAGCCTAAAATCAAATACAAATCAACAAAGTTAAATCATATAGAGAGAGCCCTCTCTGAGCATTACAAAGGCTAGATCCTAAGGCTTAAAATTAGGTTTGTGGTTACCTCTAATATTCTTTAAAACTAAAATAAAAAATCTCACAACTTTTGAGAATTATTGGAGTGATAACATATTGGCGACTACACTGGGGAACTAACCAATCCTCAGTTTTTAAATAGATCTTAAAGGAAATATTTTCATTTATATTTTCACCTTAAGATTGTTTTAAAACATTGTGAGTATATTTTCTTAAAAATTGTAATTCTGGCTTCCAGAAGAGTCTACTATACCAGGTCAAATCCAGATCCACAACCTGTTGTCATAGTATATAACCCTGACATAATTCGAAAGAAAAACAAAAGAATAGAATATTTAGGTAATAAGATTTCATTGGTCAAAGAAAATTCCCTTCCCAAACAACTATCAAGTTTACAAGACATTGAATTTGATTTAAATTTTTAACAATATTTGTATAAAACTAAATCAGAAAGTGACTTACATAATACTGTAATAGATCCTGCTTTCATTTCATTCCTTGAAACTAAGAAGGAAACTGTTTCAGTTGATTCTGATCAAAATATTTTTGAATTATATGATAAACTAGATTCCATAACTACAACTTTGATTAAAGAAATTGATGAAGATTATTTACAACATTTAGTTGAATTGACTTCTTTATCATCCTATACCCCTAAGCCTTCTACCATTCATTTAGATACCAGTCTTTTAGAATCTGTAGATTCATCCCTATTCACTACCACTTCATCCATTGTTTCCACCACACTTCATTCCACATATTAATTCTTTCCTAAGCAACCATTTCAACCTAGAATTTTATTTCCATCTTCCACCACCTCAAGTTCATCCCCTAGTATTTCTGCTGCATTTTCCAATACATCATTATCATTTCCAAGTGCCTCTTATAACATACCAACTTCATATTCTAGTATATCAACCACATTTTCAAGTACATCTTCTTATATCTGAATCTCATCTGCAAGTGCTTTAACTACATTAGCAAGTAGTTCTAGTTCTTCACCAATTACTTCAAACTTACCTCCTAACCAAGCTAGAATGCAAGACATGGCTACCAGATATGCTCCCTTGGTCTTACCAGCACAGTTACATGACATGCCCCAATATTATCAAAGAAAAATCTATCAATTTGATGGAACCACTCACTATATTGCACAACAGCGTGTTAATAAGATGACAGAATATTTTGAATTACATGAAATTGATGAAGGTGATGTCCAAATGAGACTTTTTTCTCAAAATTTAACTGGTGAAGTGAAAAAGCGTTTTAAAGGTTTGAATGTTGGTATTATTGTTGATTTAGAAGTTTTTCATAGAATGTTTCTTAATAGATGGGAGAAGAAGAAAAATCCACTACAAATCTTATCTGAATTTGAAAGCATAAAAAGAGCACCAAATGAAACAATCCAAGATTATTGTACTAGATATAATAGTATTTATAATGCAATTCCTGCTATTCTTAAACTTCCTCCAGACTCTGTCCTTATCAAATTCCCTAATGGATTTGATACATATATATCTTACCAACTAAGAGAGAGAAATGTAGAAACCTTAGAGCAGATGAAAAGTAATGTTGTTGGTGTAGAGGCAAACTTGTTAGCAAAGAAAGCTAGATTAAGAAATGAAAGGAGAGTGACAATAAAAGAAGAAACATCAACTTCAGATTTGAAAATAGATAAATTGGCAAAAAATTAGAGAGAATGATGAATAGGTTAGATAATATGGAAAGGAAGCCACAGTAGGATAACCAACAACAAGGACCTCAAATTAGAAATCCTAATTTCACGAAAATCTAGAGAATCGGCACCTGACCAAACAATAAGACCACCTTTCCAAGAGAACTATGCTGAAATTTCTCATCAAAACGAAGATGATGAAGACACCATTAATCTAATGGGAATTAATGATGATAACACCATTTTTCTTACACAAGAAGAACAAGACTTATATGAATTACAATAACTACAATTAGATTCTGGTGAGTCTTTTGATTACAAGCAAGGTTATGAGTTTGCAACTAATGAAGTTCATAAGCAATATAACCTTAGGAGAAAGAAAAATGTAGAGCCTTATATTAAGAAATCAGCCCAAACTCAAACAAAGAAGACAATAGAGGCTCCTACCACTAAAGTTTTGCAAATTATCCCTATGGAAACTAAGCAAACCACTAGTTTAACTCAAAAAATTTCAAGTCCCAAAATTTCACCTAGTCCTAAAATTGTTGACATCACAGATGTTGATGTCCAAACATCAACAGATCCTCAAAAATTTGTTGCTGCCAAGACAACAATTTCTGCTAAAAAAACAATTTCGGACCCAAAAACATCTACTGTTGATCCAAAATCAGCTGATCCTAAAACAACCACTGCTAAAACAACTGTTGAAACCAAAAAATCTACAAAGACTTTCACTACATCTCAAACTATCCCTGAGAAGAAAATTAAAAGCAGTAAGAAATACAAACAGAGAATGAAAAACCAACTGTAGAAAAAAAAAGACAAACCCACCCAAACTACAATTACAAAAGAAGAAATAACTCAGCTAGGAAAATCAAAAGCACCATTTAATATCCAAGCTGAAATTGCCAAATTGAAGATACCAATTCCTTTGACAGAGTTGGTAAAACATGACCAATACAAAACACATATCACTGAAACTTTAAATATGAATGATGAAGAAGATTCTGTAAATTTGAGTGATGATCAACCATAACTAATCTTTGGTCCTGATGTAAATGGAAAACAGCAATATGGAGCAGTTCCTCCATTTTACATTAGCTTAACTATTCATGATCAGATTTTACATAATGCAATGCTAGATTCAGGGGCTCCACACAATTTGATGCCAAGATAAATAATGGAAACCTTAAATTTAGACATCACTAGACCTTGTAAAGATCTCTTCTCATTTGACTCTAGTAAATTGAAATGTTTAGGCTTGATAAAAGATTTATGTGTTACTTTAGTTCAATACCCTGGAAAAAACATAGTCATGGATATTGTAGTAGTTGATATTCCTCCTAAGTATGGAATGTTGTTATCTCGCTCATGGAGAGCTAAATTGCAAGGATCTCTACAACTTGATATGTCTTATGTAACAATATCAGTTTTTGGCCACCCCAAGAAACTTTACAGAGAGACATTAATAAAGTACATGGTTAGTAGTGTAGAAAGACCTCGAAATTATTCTATTTACTCTACACCTTCTGATATGGAATCATTCATTTTATGTAATTCTGAAATTGGCATTGAGAACAATACTGAAATAAAACAGAAAAAGAATGTAATATCCCAAAATAGGGAAATTCTACAACAATGGGAACATCTTATAATGTTCTAAAGTTGGAGATCTAGCAATACATGAACACAAATGAAAGTACTGCAGCAAAACAGACCCTAAAAACGTTATTCCTAGGTAACTACGTGATAATAAGGGGAAATAATGGTTGGATCCCTTAGCATATAGATTAAGGCCCTTACATACAAAAGGAGATCAGAAACAAATCCATTTTGATAGGTTAAATAGATCTCCCAGCCTTACAATGACTTAGAAACACCCAAATCCCATGACTTGGACTATGCAGAAAAGACTAAAGCATGTACATCGTTATTTATAAGAGGGTTTCTGCAACATTACAATAGAAAATCATATATATGGATATTGATGGCACAATATGCTAAGAAAACAGAGATATGGCCTCCTTATTGCATTATAGAGATAACCCGACAAGGGTTTCTTGAAAAAGGGAGAAGGGTTTCTAGATTTTCGGGAGAAGGGTTGGCCCTTTCCCTAGGAAACTAGCTCAGAAACAAGGCCTAAGACCTTGCTGCAGCAACTCTCTAGAAAATGACGCAGTTCCTGCAAGGGACTGTGATGTAGGAGAGCAAAGGTGCTTTTTCCAAGTGCCAAGATATGAAATGAGCTCAAAAATATCCTTTGTTGATCTCTCAAGAGAAGGAAGGCACCCTCTACTAAGAAACAAACCCAGAAGTGGAATGATCAATCTCCCACTGCAACACCCTGCAACACAACATTACACTACCACAGAAATAATGTTGTGACTAAAGACTAATGCTTGGCCTCAAGCTTGGATGTGGAACAAATTATTACAATACTCTCCCAAGAGGCCTTTCAAGGGAAGAGGTGGGATTCCCACTCGGGAACACCCTTGTGATTAACAGCACTGCAACCCTACTAAACAGTAAGAGGAAGCCAAGTCTAAGCAGAAAAATATCAAAATGATAATCTAAAACATCAATGGAAAAGGCTTCCATCCTCTCCATATATAGCAAGTGAACCTCTTCACATTGGGTCCCCTCCACATTTGCCTCCAAGCTCATGCAAGTTGTCCTCCACCAAATCTATGCAGTTTATCAAGGAGATACAATGTATCTAGATAGTGTATGTTGATTTGGTCAAAGATGATTGAATCAACATGATATCCTTCTTGTTCACACCTAAATGTGCTCCTTCCGGCTGCTTATTCTTCCTCTTTTCACATGAGGAATGCTATTCTTTCTTCTAAAGAGGTTAATGGGCCTCCCTACCCATTTATCCATCTAACTAAAGATAAAACCAACTATAATATTCCATTTAGATGAAGTCTAAATTTTGGGAATATTACAAAGAAAGCACTAGACAGTGACATCATTTTTCATGAATCAATGTGGCACCTACATTTTGATGGATCAGTTAAAAAATTAGGAGTAGGAGTAGGAGTTTGGATACATAATATGGAAAAAAATCATGTAGAAGGTCATGCTTTTAGATTAAATTTCAAATGTACAAACAACATGGCTGAATATGAAGCTCTTATTTTAGGACTGCAGATTGTTAGAAATTTAGGAGCCAAAAGAGTGTCAATCATGGAAGACTCTGAGATAATTGTGAAACAGATAACAGGAGAATATTCTGTATATAATCCAAGATTAAGCCAATATAGAGAAACTGTTTTAGATCTGATTAAGGAACTGCTTGAATGTGACTTTGCTACAATTCCTAGAAAACAGAATATACAGGCACACAACTTAGCAAATTTTGCTAGCACTTGTAATCTACCATTTCAACCAAATCATTAATATACAACAGAAGTTAAACACAGGCCTACAATACCAGATAATCTAAAATATTGACAAATATTTTCACAGGATGAACAGATTTATCATTTCATGAATAATGAAGGAGAATTTCATAATTGTAATATAGACACAAATTGTACAATAGATCAAACCATAGATAGTGAGATTGACATAAAAAATGTAGATATAAATAAATTAGATTTTGCTAAACCCACTAAATTTACTCAAGTAGAAATAGATAATTTAGAGAAAGTAGAGATTGAATAATTAACAGATGATGATTCTGACATTTTAAACCTTAAGAACAAATTTTTACCTAAGGGATTAGCCCCTTTAGAAGATATTTTTTTATTCTAATGATGTTGCAAGGAAACCTAAGATGGAACCATTAAGATCTGATATTGAAGAGTGCAATATAGGAACAGAATTAAAGCCTGAGATGATAAAACTTTCAAAAGCCTTACCTTAAGAAAAAGTAAAATACATAGCTCTGTTTAAAGAATTTCAGGATGTATTTGAATGGAGTTATGAGGACTTAAAATCCTATGACACTAGTATAATACATCACAAAATACCCATGAAATAAGATCAAAAACCTTTAAAACAGACAATTAGAAGAATCAATCCAGTTTTTATGACTTTAATTGAGAAAGAGGTTAAGAGAATGTAAGAAGACCAAATAATTGCACGAATCAGATATTCTGATTGGGTTTCAAACCTAGTTCCCACTAGAAAAAAGACAGGGGAAATCATATTGTGTGTTGATTTCCAGAATTTGAATAAAGTGTCCTTAAAAGACAACTACCCTCTCCCCAAGATGGATCACATTTTACAGAGGGTGGTTGGTTCTTCCAGAATTTTATTACTTGATGGATTCTATGGATATAACCAGAAGACCAACCTAAGACTTCTTTTACTACCCCTTGGGGCACTTTCATGTATGTGAAAAATCCTTTTGGATTAATGAATGCAGGAGCCACTTTTCAAAGAGCTATGGACACAACTTTTGCTAAAGAGATTCATGAATTCCTTGTGATTTATCTAGATGATATTATTGTATTTTCAAAGACTGACAATGAACATCTAGATCACCTCAGAAAAGTATTTATCAAATGCAGGAAATTTCGCATTTCTCTAAATCCTAAAAAGACGTTATTTGGACTGGAAGAAGGTAAATTATTAGGACATATCATATCTAAAGAGGTAATTAGGATAGACCCAGCTAGAATAGAGGCCATTATGAACATTAGTCATCCTAGGAATATCAAAGAGTTACAAGCTTTCTTAGGTAAAATCAATTTTCTCAGAAGATTCATCTCAAACCTAGTAGAAATAATTAGAGAACTCAATAACATGTTGAAAAAGATTCAGTACTTAAATGGACTATGGAGGCCAAATAATCATTTGAATCAATCAAACAAGCCTTGACAAAAAACACCAGTCCTTATAAGCCCTGATTTCAAAAAATATTTCATTATTTTTTCCTTTGCTTCAAAACATACTATTGTTGCAATCTTACTGTAGAAAAATGTTCAGGGCTATGAGTAGCCCATTGCTTTTTTTAGCAAATCACTTAGAGGTGCCACTTTAAAGTATAATATAATGGAAAAGTAGGCACTAGCTTTAGTGAAGGCTATCAAAGACTTTAGAGAGTACATCCTTTATTCACATATCATTGCTTATGTTCCAAATTCAGTTGTGAAGGACATTCTGACTCAGAATGGGCCTGATGGTAAAAGAGGCAAATGGATTGCCACCATTTTGGAATATGACATACAAATTAAGCCCACCAAACTCATTAAAGGTCAAGGTTTAGCCAAAATCATGGCTGAATCAAATTTTGATGCCTTAGATATTAATTTTATTGCCCAAATAGATGATCAGGAAGAGATGGTGACTCCAGAGATCAGTGAAGCCTTTTCAGACTCACCATGGTATGCAGATATTATATTTGTATTACTAAATTTACAAGCTCCTCCTGGATTATCAAGAACTAAAGCTAGATTTTAAAAGTTGAAGGAAATGAAGTTTTGTATAATAGGCAATGCACTGTTTTGGAAAGATCATGGTGGAATTTTATTGAAATTTTTGCTTAAAGAAGAAGTTGATAAAGTTTTGGAAGAATTTCATGCAGGTGACTGTGGAGGACATCTTTACTGGAAGACTACTGCGGATAAAATCTTAAGAGCTGGTTTTTACTAGCCTACATTGTTTGCAGATGTGAAAAAGTATGTGACCTCCTGTCACAAGTGTTAAATCTTTGAAGGAAAGAAAAAGTTGCTACCTTTACCCCTAAAACCCATCTCCACAGAAATTCCTTTTCAGCAATGGGGTTTTGACTTCATTGGTGAAATTCACCCTCCATTCTCGGCCCAACACAAGTGGATTTTGACAGCCACAAACTATTTCACTAAATGGATAGAAGCCATACCTTCAAGGCAAGCCACTGACACTGTTATAATTTCATTTTTAGAAAACAACATACTCTCAAGATTTGGATGCCCCCAAAATATCATCACCGATAATGCAGCTGCATTCAAGTCCAAAAAGATGATTGACTTTTGTAATAAATACGACATTACCCTTGGCCATTCCACTGCTTATTACCCTCAAGGTAATGGCCTTGTTCAATCCTCCAATAAAATCCTTGTGAATATCATCAAGAAACTACTAGAAGACAATAAGAAAACATGGAACAAAAGGTTAGTGAATGCCTTATGGGCATATAGACTTACCACAAAGAAATATATTGGTACATCCCCTTACCATCTTGTTTATGGGATGGACATTGTTATTCCATATTGTTTAGGAGTACCAATAATGAAGATAATCCAAGAACTGCAAGTTGAAACCAGTGATATCCAGAGAAGGATTAACCAAACCATACACTTACAACAA